>CAWUFW010004969.1:600000-1110000 GCA_963921515.1 Calotriton arnoldi | reverse complement strand
TTGGTGCCTTCGCTCCCCTTGGTGAAATACAGTCATGCCTCGTTGAAAACACAAGTCTAGAAGGGAATAAGTGAGTACAGATAACTAATATCACAAGGACGCGCTTCTCTGCACATGTCGCCCCTTGTTCTCATGCACCCAAGGCTGTAAATCATGTCCTTTATACAATCCCCCTCCTCCCGTTTTTGCTTGTTTATTTTTCTGCTGGCCCGGAAGGTGGGCGAGGGGGAGAGCACTCCACTCCCAGGGGCCAGTTACAGAGGGAGACGTATACTGATTGTTCTGGTAGTTCAGTGAATTAACACATCCACTCCAGAAACCTGCGTCTGGCTTTGCGGCCACAGGTTACAATCCCGGCGTGTCCACTCAGCCTCTTATCCTTCGGAGGTCGACACTTTATTGGATGTTCTCATTCATCCCCTAGTGATTCACGAGTACATATTCATGTCATAAAGTAATACACGTGGGCAGACAATGAACATTACCTCCCGTCCCTCCCTCGCCTTCCTTCGATACCAATGAGGCCCCGCCTCCCACCCAGACCCACCCCCCGCATAAAAACTCTGCCCGCCCCCACTTTTTTTTTTTTTTCTGTCTCCCTAGTGAGACTTGCCTTCAGTTCCTCCTTGTGGCGGTGCCGGCGAGTCTTCGAGTTGGTTCTCTGCGACGGCGGTGCCCTCGACGGAGTTCTCCTGGCGATGCCTCCTCTCCTCGTCTCCCTCGTGGATGGGGGCGGAGCGGTGGCTCAGGATGCTGCTGCGTTGTTTGGCGGTCCTCCTGTGGCTGGGGCTGTGTTTCCGGGTCGGGCTGTTTTGGATGCCTCCTCTCGGACTGCACTCTTCTGGGAGACCTGGTAGGACGGGTTTGTGCCCGGTCTTTTATTTTAGATGGCGTTTTTGTGGTTTTAACCTGTTTTTGGCTGTTGCCTGGGCTTTCATTGGAGGGTTCCTGCTGGGTTTTTATCTACATTTAGGGGTCGGGATGTTGCTTCTCCATTCCTCTGCTGCCATGGGTCGCAAAAGGGTGTTCAAGCGAACAACCTGGTTTCTTCTTCCTCTACTGATGGTTCTCCTGTTCCCCCCAAGCGCCCTTGGGGTCGGGGCCTTTCTGGGGGTGATGTGCCTCTCATGTCCAAGGATGAAGTGCAGGGCATGATTGAGGCTGCGGTGGCTAAGGCTCTTTTGGCTCGTCCGGTGCCTGCTGCTCCTTCGCGTCCTCGCTCGCTGGATCCTGCTGGGGCTGTTTCCCTGTCGGACGAGGAGTGACCTTCTACCTCCTCGGGGGGGAAGTATATCTCCAGGGAGGAACGCTGGGATGTTCTGGCTCATGTGCGGGACAATTTGGGGTTCCAGCTGGGTGAGGGAGATGGTAGTCTTTTTCCTCAGTATGCTTCTCCCTCCAAGTTGGGCATGCCCTTTCAGGGTCCGGTCAAGGACATGGTGTTGCGGGAGTGGCGTGAGGTAGATAAGTTGCAGGTCCCTCGCTTCCTTCAGAAACTGTATCTTTTGGAGGGGGAGGATCCCTTGCCTCAGTTTGAAGCTTGACTCTATCCTGGCCACTCTGATTGGCAAGACTGCGATTCTGCCTGAGGATTGTACCCCGACGGATGCTACTGATCGGAAGGTGGACTCTGGCCTTAAGCGCTCCTTTGCTGCTGGGAACCTGGCGCTGCGGGCTAGCCTTTTCTCTGCCTACTCAGCGCAGTCTCTGGTGCAGGATTTCGGAAAGTTGGCTGCCGCGGTTCAGGAGGGGTCTGACTGCTCTGACCTCCTGGCTGCTATGGAGCAGCAGGCTCGGCTGCTGGCGGACATTTCATCTGACGTGATCAAGTCTTCCGCTATGTCCACTGGAGCTTTGGTGGCTGCGCGTCGTTCCCTCTGGCTCCGGTCCTGGAAGGCTGATCCTGGTGAGAAGGCGGCTCTGTTGTTGCCTTTTGATGGGCTGGCGCTGTTTGGGGAACAATTGCCTGCCCTGATTTCGAAAGCTTTCAAGGAGCGGAAGCATGCCTTGCCCTATAAGGGCGGTTCGGCTCCATCTGGCAGGCCTTGGAATAGGGCCCCTCGTTCTTCCCCTAAGCGTGATTCTCGTCAGTCTTTCCGCAGGCGGAGGTTTCAGCCCCGTTTTCTCCCAAGCACGCTGCCTCCGCGTCTAAAGGCCCTGCCAAGAAGGGTCCCTGACAACTACTGTCTGGCCGCTTCCCTGCCGGTGGGTGGTCGTCTTCGGAGTTTTCTTCCTCGGTGGCAGCAGGACGTTTCGGACGGCTGGGTCCTGAGCACTGTGGGTCTTGGGTACGTGATCGACTTTGTGCTGGTCCCGCCGGATTCGGGGGTTCGGCTGACTCCGGTGCCTGTCTCCGGTCCCCGCAGGGTGGCTCTGCTGGACGGGGTGTCCTGTTTGCTTGCCAAGAATGCCATCTGCCGGGTTCCTGTCGCGGAGGTGGGGACGGGGACCTACTCCATTCTGTTTCTGGTGCGGAAGGTGACCGGCGGCTTTCGGCCTGTCCTGGATCTCAAATGGGTCAACTCCTGGATTCGGCCCGTTCACTTCCGCATGTTGACCCTTCAGGCCATCATTCCTCTAGTTCAACCTGGCGACTTCCTGGCTTCCTTGGACCTCGAGGACGCCTATCTCCACGTCCCTGTGGCCGCTTCTTCTCAGCGTTTCCTGAGGTTCGCTGTGGGAGACGCCCATTTTCAGTTTTGCGTGCTTCCCTTCGGCCTCTGGTCCGCGCCCAGGGTTTTCACGAAGGTCCTGGCGCCTCTCATGGCTCTCCTTCATGCGGAGGGGGTTTTCATTCACCCTTATCTGGACGACCTCTTGCTGCATGCTGCGGGGAGTCTCTTTTGCTCGCTCACATTGGGAGGGCCTTGGAGGTTCTTCAGGGGCACGGGTTCTTGGTGAACTGGGGAAAGTCTTCTTTGGTCCCCTCTCAAGACATGGTGTTCATCTGGGCTCGTTTTCAGACTTTGCTCGGCCTTGTTACCTTGTCCGACAAGCGCTTGTTCTCTCTTCAGTCCCAGGTTCGGGCCCTGTTGTCCCGGGAGGCTTCTCCGGCGGTCCAGTGGCTGCGGGTGCAGGGGCACATGGCTTCCGTGGTGTTTCTGGTTCCTTGGGCTTGTTTTCATCTCCTTCGATTGGCCAACTGGATCCTGTTGGGGTGGTCTCCGGGGTCTCAGAGTCTCCTGTCCCTGCTGCCCATGTCGGACCGGATTCGGGGGGAGCTCTCCTGGTGGCTCTGCCGGCGTCATCTTCTGGCCGGGGTTTCCCTGGCTCCTCCGGCTCCGCTTGTGGTGACTACGGACGCCAGCCTGTCCGGTTGGGGTGCTTGGCTGGGGTCGGATCAGGTTCAGGGGTGCTGGTCCCTGCTGAACTCACGGAGGTCCTCCAACTGGCGGGAGTTGAGGGCGATTTGGCTTGCCCTGGTGCACTTTCAGGACTCTCTGCAAGGTCGTTGGGTGTTGATTCAGACGGACAATCTGGTGGCGAAGTCCTATGTCAACCGTCAGGGGGGGACCCGGTCCCGGTCCTTGAACTTGATTGCCAGCGTCATCTTTCAGTGGGCTCAGGTCTGGGTGCTGGGTCTGTCGGCTCTCTACATTCGGGGGGTGGACAATGTGAGGGCGGATCTGTTGAGCAGGGAGATTCCGTCCTCTCGGGAGTTCTCTCTCCTTCCCGGTGTGTTCGTCCAGTTGGTGAGTCGTTGGGGCCTCCCGGTGGTAGACCTGTTTGCGGATCCGGGGAATGCCAAGGTGGTCCGGTTCTGTTCTCTGGGCAGGTGTCCCGGGTCTCTGGGGGTTGACGGCTTGACCTGTCCTTGGCCTCGGTCTGCTGTATGCCTTCCCCCCCCCTTTCCGCTGCTCCGCTCCTTTCTGGTGCGGGTCCGCAGGGACTGTGCTCAGGTGGTGTTGGTGGCTCCCCGCTGGCCGCGGGCGAATTGGTTTCCTCTCCTGTCCGGGCTGTGTTGCGACCGGGAGTGGGTCCTTCCTCTGGTTCCGTCCCCTTTGGAGTTTCCGGCCCTTCCTCTGGATTCTCTGCGGAGGTTGCACCTGACGGCCTGGCGGTTGAACGGCAGGGCTTAGCTGGGTTGGGGGTTCCTGCTCCTTTGGCTGTTACTTTGCAGGCTTCCCGTAGATCCTCTACTCTGCTTTCCTATGCTAGGCATTGGCGTGTCTTTTCGGCCTGGTGTGCTGGCAAGGGTGTTGATCCCACGGTTGCTGACCTCTTTGTGGTGATGCAGTTCCTTCAGGATGGGGCTCTTCTGGGGTTGTCGGTGGCTTCTCTGCGGGTGCAGTGGGCAGCTATTCAGGCTTTTCGGGGCTCCTGGCGTAATTTGCGGGATAACGGGGCTCTGATGCCTCGTTTTTTTCAGGGACTGTTGAATTTGTTTCCCCGCCCTGTTCGGTCCTTCCCTTCGTGGGATTTGCATTTGGTGTTGGATGTCCTGTCTGGTCCTCCCTTTGAGCCCCTTGAGGGTCTTGAGTTGCGTCTCTTGACCTTTAAGACCTATTTTTTGGTGGCTATCACCGCGGCGCGGCGCTTAGGGGAGTTGGGGGCCTTGTCTTGTAAGTTTCCCTTCTGTAAGGTCTTTTCGGATCGGGTGGTTCTGGTTCCGGTTCCGTCCTTTGTCCCTAAGGTCAGTTCGGCTTTTCACCTCGGGCAGGAGGTGATTTTGCCTGAGTTCTGTCCTGCTCCTTCCTCGGCTGAGGATTGTCGCTTGCATTGTTTGGATGTCCGTTGGGCATTGCTGTGGTACCTGCAGGTTGTCGAATCCTTCCGGGTGGGGGACTCTTTGTTTTTTAACTTCGGTCCGGCTCGGAAGGGTGTTAAGCCTTCCACGGCTACTTTGAGTCGTTGGATTCGGTCCGCGGTCTTGATGGCTTACCATCTTAAGGGGGTGGCTCCTCCTGTGGGGGTTCAGGGGCGTTCCACTCGCAGTATGGCGGCTACGGTGGCTGAGTTGCAGGGGGCTTCTGTGGTGGAGATCTGTAGGGCGGCGACCTGGTCTTCTCCCTCTACGTTTGTCCGTCACTATCGTATTGCGAGCCTGGAGCGTTTGGATACTGTTCTGGGCCACAGGGTTTTGTCCTCTATGCTGGACCAGGGATGTTGATCTGCTGTGTTTGGGGGCACTATTAAATTTTGGTGTTTCTTTCTCACTCAGTTGTCTGTCTCTGTTTTCTTCTGCTTGCTATGTCCTCATTGGTATTGAAGGAAGGCGAGGTAGGGACGGCAGGTAATGCTTCCATTTCTAACGATAATGGCATTACTCCTAGTCCTACTCCCTCGCCTTCCTTCGAGGACCCTCCCAGTGCGGTTCAACTGAGTGCTAGCTCGGCTTGTTTACGTACAGGTGGAGGTGGGGGCGGGCAGAGTTTTAATGCTGGGGGTGGGTCTGGGTGGGAGGCGGGGCCTCATTGGTATCGAAGGAAGGCGAGGGAGTAGGACTAGGAGTAATGCCATTATCGTTAGAAATGGAAGCATTTGCGTTCATGCTCGGAGTAGGGTTAGGAAAATTGTAGAATTGCGTCTCTATTCCTTAATGTATTTAGCACATGACACCCCCTGCAAAACTGAAATGACTAATACACTTTCCAACGCCACTTATATTTGACCCTCCTTCCCCCACTTTTTAAGTGAATCTTAGGTCTGTATACTGTAATGTGCGAGTTGTGTTTTTACATATGTTTGCGGCTGGAACCAAGCCAATCGCAGTCTGTCAGTTTTACACACTGCCGGTGTAATGGAAAGAAACAGCCCTTCTTAAAGCGCACCCGATAGTGAAGGAGTCAGATTCACAACTTCCAAGTCAAGTGAGTCGCAACAAGAAGTGAGTCCGGTGCAGAGGACTGACTGACCCAACCAGCAGGGTTTGCCAGGTAAATGCGTGACTGATTACATGGAGTCCCAATCGGAGCCCTGGAAGTAATCAATCGTCCGAATGACTAACGCAGGGCGGCCTAAGGCTGCTGCATCATGTCGGGAGCGGGCTTATCTGGCCGAGGATCACACATGCCCGCTTGTGTGTGGCAAGGAAGAACCAGAGTGGCTCAGATGGGAGTCTGGTGACAGGCCCCTGACTCATCACCGCCTGGGGAGAAGGAAGGAGGATGCGTGATGGGAGGGGGGGGGAGGGGGGCGTTCTGGACTCTGTTTAAGGCACAGCTTTCTCTTGGTGCCCTGAAGCAACAGGGAGAGAGGCGTGTGGCCTGAAAAACCAGACACACGGCCTCCTACACCATCCGCCCGGAACAGGTATCACTTTAAATAAGCAGCAAACACCAGTACAACTGTCAGTAGGACGGTCAGCTCCATTTCAAGCCACCAAACACCTTCTCCACAGAAGATCTACATAAAAAGTGCATGGTTATGACAATTAAGTCGAGAGGTTGGCTCAGTGAGCTGAACACTCGCCGCCAACACATGCAGTGTTCTGGAGGTCATGGACACAAATCCCGGCCTGGTAGACTCCCCCCCCCCCCTTTTGTCCTTCAATGGTATATAGTATATTTAGTACCACAAATGGAGGACTATTATCAGTTATTAGCAGTAGACATGCGTTATTGCAGCACTACATACAAATAATTATAAATACAGCTATATATAATTAACACTGAGTAGATCACACCAATCTCTGTAGCAGGCGTGCATAGTTCACACAGCTTCTCGCTACACTGTTAAATCTTTGTCCTCTACCACATGCCATCACCAGTGGGCCTCAAATGATCTTTGATAACTGTCGGTCACTAAACACGACCTGCGCCATTTGTTTTGTTTCTGAAGACTCATGTCACCTTTTTGCCTCATTTGCTTTGCTTCCTTACATTCCACCATCCCCAGACCAATAACTATATGCCCTAGGTCACTCAGGCTGTACAAATGTGATAGCCTAATATAGTTTAAACATGCTCCATCACTTGTGGAGTGACATCTATTCCATCATTTTAGAAGTCAGTCTGTGACAGTACAGACTGATCAGTAACATGGACGGAAGCTTTTGCTCTGCCCCATATAGCTTAGTCCAACACAACATGTTAGGCCATGCCACGGGGAGCTGCTCTGGCCACACATCTCCTACCCTCGAAGAGGTGGGAAGCCTGGACCAGGCAGCCCGAGAGCTGTCCAGCCTGCCATAGTCTCTTGCTGCCAGGAAGGCTATTAAAACTAGTGACTGTATTATAGTAAAATCTGATTCTTATAAAGCCATCAAACTTTGAGGTGGAAGTGTTTCATAAAAATACATTGGTATTAAAAGTGGCATTTACACTCAAAACTTTTAAACGCTTGGTAAAATAACTAGATGCCTTGGTATTCCTCACATAAATGCCTTATTTTCAAAGACCAGCTTTGTGTGTTAAAAAGGGGCGTTTTTTCAGCACCTCCTAAGAAGAAATTAAAAATGTGGCCTTCATTTAATTGCTGTTTACAGTAGTTGCTCGTCTTATTTTGATTTTCTCTGCCGTACATGTGGGAAATGACAAGACTACCGGTACCTTCTGCATTAAATGCAAATCAGTTGTTTTGAGGTTACTGTTTTTATCTGCCCTCAGTCACCACATTTTAACAGATGAATGAATGGAGCGGGCTTTCAGCTGAAACCCTGATTGTATCATATGAGAAATGCTTCTGTAGAAAGGTTGGTGATGGGCACATCCATCACACACTTGAGCTTCTGCTGCAGAACAGAGAAATTAGTATACTTGGAGATCCTTCACAGCTCAGCGGAACCAGCTAACATACAGACAGTTACCAGGGATCGTCTAAACAGGGGTCTCCAACAGATCGATTGCGAGCTACCAGTAGCTCGCAGGCTGCCACTAAGTAGCTTGCACATGTAAGGGCTAGAAAGCTAACCGTGCAGGATAATGCAGCCTACCCTCTTCTTAAAACATATTTATTTACTTTTTCTTGCCTCTTTCCTTCTCTCTTTTTTCCTTGTTTGTCTTTTTCTCCATTTATTTTATCCTCTTTATTGGTTTTCTTCTTTCTCTAACTGTTTTTAAACTTTTTAAACTACATCTTTCTTGCTCTATTTCTCTTTTCCTCTTTATTGTCTTTATTTTACTCTTGCTACTTTTCCCTAACTTTTTCCCTTTATCTCACTTCTACCTCTACTTTGTTATTTTCCTCCATTGACCCCTTACTACTTCTCCTCTTCCATTCTCTTTATTTCTTCTTTTATCTGTGCTTTTCTTTTTTTCTCTAAATCTTTCTTTCACCTTTCTCTCCTTCTTTCGCTCAATTATTTCCTTTGTTCTTTATTTTTTCTTTTTCCTCTCCTTTCTGTCTTTCTCGTGTCTCCATTTATTTTTGCATCCTCGCCTTTTTTTATTTCTCACATTCCCTTTCTTTTGTCCATTCTCTTTATTTCTGTGTTTCTCTCGTTCTTTCCCTCCTTTATTTCAGTCTTATCTTTCTCAGGTCCATCTTTCCTCCACTGATATTCCTCCTTGTTGTATTTAGTGTGCTTTTTCCTTTTTTTTTCCTCCACTACTGTCCTTTTCTCCATACCTCTCCTTCTTTGTTTCTTACTTTCTTTTTGTTTTCTTTCCCTTTCTTACTCTCATTTGTCCTGTTTACCTTCTATCATTTTCTATATTTTCTTGCTTTCTTTCTGTTGTGCTCTTCCTTCTTTTTCTACTTCTTCCTTTGTCCTTCTTTCTTCCTTACTCTTCATTCATTCTATCACCATTTCCTTGCTTCTTCCTCATTTTCTTAATTTCTCTTCCTTCATCTCTTTTCATTTTCTCCTGTTTCTTTGTTTCTTTGCTTTTTGTTTCTTTCCTTCTTTCGCCTTTTTTCTCTCATTCTGTCATGTTTTACTTTCTCTGTCTTTCTCACTTTCTCTTCTCCCTCTACTTTTTTCACCTCAGTATCACTAAGCATCACCTGAGCATCGCCTCTGCACAAGCACACCCCACCTCAGCATCACTCAGCACCACTTCAGTATCATTCAGCAGCATCACCTGTGCATCGCTTCTGCACCAGTACACCGCCAACTCAGCACCACCTCAATCTGCCCTCAGAATCTGGAATCTGTTGATTCTCCCCTAGTGTCCGTCCACTACTTGTGTTGTAATTCAGGTACTATTTCCGAACCTCCACTCTCCCATTGTTTGTCCCACCACCCCTCCCAATAACTGAACTATAACAAACAAGCATTAGAACAGGCAGGAAGAAGTTGCCCGCACTGCAAGGACAAACCAAACTAGAAGACATTTTTTTATGTTATTACTTTTTCAATAGGGTTGTTCAGTTGTACATAATGTCTTCTTGGTATATATAAGATAACAAAAATGCATATAAGACTTTTTTATTACAACGTTTCAGCATGCTGCACAGCAGCCACAATGCTCTACAACATAGCCTAAACACATTGTCAAAACCAATAGCTCTGGCTAAAAACGTATAAGGTCCCAAAGGCGAGACCTATTGGCTATGCCAATGCTTGTTGGTTCAGCTGCTGTGTTGACAGTTTCAGGGTCAAAAAAATTAAAAAGAAAAGGGTGCAGGGTAGAAACCCCTAGGCCTCTTGGAGAGATTTGTTTGTTTAATTTTCAACTAGATCTGTGGATCCGGCCCAAAAAATAAATACGTTTAAAAAAAACTAAGCGCGTACTCCTGAGCTTAATTTGTTGGCCCCCTGGTGGGCCAGGTCCCGGGGGCATGTGTAAATATGTAGGAGGGGGGCGCAAGGGGCCCCCCCTCCTAGAATCCCTAAAGCCCCGTGAACCGCCACCTCCCTGGGTCATGTTAAATAATTTATGTGGGGGTTGCCACCTCCCCAGAGTTAAACATAACAAATGTAGGGGGGACTCCAGCCCTGCCACCTCCCCAGGGCAAATGCTACGCAGCCCCCCTTCCCTTTGAGAGAAAAAAATAAGCCCACCAACTTGCAAAGGCCCCACCCCCTTTCTCCACCACTTTGCAAAAGTGCCTCCTGGCGTGCTGCTGGTTGGGGAATGAAAGTCCCTTTGGCTGTTTGCTGAGGGTCCTTGGGGGGGGACGCCAACAAGACATGTTGCCTCCAGTAAGCCCCACACAGTGGAATTGCTGAGAGGTGGTCTGAGGCCATGCCCCCTTTCTCCACCACTCTGCAAACTCACATCTTCGCGCACTGCAGGTGGGGGGGGGGATGAGGTCCCCTTTCCTCCTTATGGCCTCAGGGCTAAAGTAGTAGTCTTCCCCCAAGCAGCAGTGCGCCAGGAGGCTCGTTTGCAGAGTGGTGGAGAAAGGGGCATGGCCTCCTACGAGGTCTCAACAATCCGGCTGTGTGGGACTTACTGGAGGTAACAGGAGGGTAGTTGGCCCCCAAGGACGTCCTTGGCGGGGGGGGGCATTTACCCCTCCTGTTATCTCCAATAAGTCCCACACTGCGGGATTGCTAAGAGGTCTTTGGAGGCCACGCCCCCTTTTCCCACCATCCTGCAAACTCAGCTCCTGGCGCACTACTGGTTAGAGGATTAAGTCTACTTTACTCCTGAGGGACCTTGGGGTCAAGAAGCCCTCCTGTAAGTCCTACACAGCAGAATTCCTGAGAGCTGCTTCGAGGCCCCGCCCCCATTCTCCACCACTCTGCAAATGGTTACAGGGACATTAAAGTTAGGAAATGGAATTAAAAAGCCTTAGAAATTCATTGGAAAAAACCAAAGGTTACAAGGACGTTCTAGGTGGGCTCAGGTTTCATTCGTACAAAACCAATGAAATTCAGCCGTTAGTTGGCTGAGCGAACTCTAATTCGCGCCCCCGCAATGCACTACTCATGACCTCACATATTACATCACTCACACAACTTTCATTTTTATTTAAACGTGTTTTTGCAAAACGTTAGCGGTAGGGTTAATGTGCTACTAAAAGGTTTGGTACAATTAAGAATTTTTGCAATAAGTTTGAAATGTTATATACTTTATTCTTGAGTGCTCACATACCACTCAAATGTGCTTTAGTGGATATGTGTTTTGTAGTTCGACTTGTATCGAGGTTTTTAAATGGCCTTAGGGTTTTTGGATGAGAAATGGGTTAACAAGTCAGTATTGCGTGTGCTCTTGGGGAAGCCTTGCTTTCGTTCTGTTGTAAATTAATCTTCTCAACTTTCCCTAACGCTTACATCACTTCTTCGAAGAAATGTAAACTCGCAGGCTAAAGTTTCCTGAGTGCATTTCCTTGGCGAATCGCCATTGTAGTGGACGAGAATTCCTGCCTTTAGCTCCTTAGAGTGGGCACCTTTGGGGCCAGTCGCCATGGCATCTGTTTACTTGTTGTTTTTAGTTCACTATCTGCTGCTCCGTACTAAAGAAGCTTATGATCCAATGGAAAACCATAGCCAGGAATATCCAGAAACTGGCAAGGCATGACTCGTTAGTTTGTCAATGCTATCCTGTTGCACAGACCGCAAAAGCCGTATTTACAAATGTGCGCCAAACCTACCCCATTAACCTGACCCGAGCAATCCCACTCCTGTTAACGACCCGTAGATGGCTTATAAAAATTCTGACTTGGTTACTTTTTGGTTTTTACGCTGACTTCCGATGTGGGATAATCATTTTATAAGGTGTTTTGTTACCCTGTAAACTAAGATAGAAGTGTGAGTTGACCTCTCTGTGCTTCTAAAACTCTGCATCAGCGAAGAAACTAGCACTCTGCGGCCAGGGGGAGCCCCACTGTGAGGAAGCATGGGAGTAAGGAGAACCAAGCGGATCTTGTATAAATGCCCCCTTGCTTAAAGTTGAGGGGGGGGGGGGGTGGGCGGGGGTTTAAGGGCAGGAAATTTGGGAGTGGCAAGTAAAGCTTCTAAGTAGTGTGTGTCTGTGTGCGTGTTTTTGCGTTTTGACTGCATGAAACCTTTTCAGTGGGTGGAGGAGGGCTTCTAAAACCACGGTTTGTTAGGCCAAGGCTCACATTAACTGCTGGTAATCCTCCAGTCTACCACCCCTTCCCAAATAAAAATACATGTTAATAGTTTGCTGCTTACAACAAAAGGTGTTGGCGTGCAAGATGAACAAAACGTGGAAAATGTAAAAACCTTTATATGTGGCCAAAGTTACTACTGGTTGAGAATGTGTCCTCTGGCCGCGGGAATGGGCCCAGCACACTTTCCTGCTACGAAGGGTATGTTCCTTGAATACAAACAGCGGAACCTTTCAAGTGTATTTCTGAACTGGAGCATCATAGGCTATTTCAGCTCCCTACAATGTGACATTTGTATATAGAGGTGAGCATGCAAAAAGACTTGGGCTTCGTTTGTGGTGTATGTCTGGCTTTGTCTTGGCTCTTGTCCCATGGGGACTGGTGAGCCAAAATGGTGCCCAGCCTCCTGGAAAATGAAATGAAAATAGGTATTTGTAGAGCGTAGTTTCCCCCCACCCCCTCCCTGTTGCAGTGTTAAAGGACAAAGGTCACTATATCCATGATAGCGGAGTCTAAAGTAACTGCCTGTGCAGGCTGAGCTGCACATCTCACTGAAGACGGGCTGGAAGCATGAGGTCTGCTTTGTTAATGTAATTGCGTTTATTGAGTTGTTGACTCTCGCACTCTTCGGTGTTAATTTGGGGGGGGGAGGGGGGTTTGGGGTAGGCGGCGATATTACCATTCCAAAAATATCCAGCTTTCTCTTAATTGTATAAGTCTGACGTTAGTGACCTTTCGATTTTCCTAAAATATGAATAATATACCGCCATAAAGGGGCTTTTAGCCACCTCTCTTCATCCGTTGGTCTGTCAGTCACATTTTGCTTTCACCCCTATAGCATGGGGCAGTGTCAGTCTACTTAAATCACTAGTTAACATCACTTTGAGTGACTGCATTTTGTCTCACAAGAAGCACACCAGTTAGTGCTCTTCAGTGCTAGTGTTTTTAGGTCGAGCCTAGCACAGCGCGCATGCGCTGCTCTAGGAAAACGACCTCTTGGAATCACTCTGGACTTTTCACACGCTTGTGCATGTTTTTTTTTTTTTGAGCATTTTTTCTATTGGGCTTTGCGTGCGTCTTTGTAAAAAGACAGCACGCAATTGGGCAAAGGCGGGTGCATGCCCCACCTTTCCCAGGAAATGTATCCGCCTACGGCTTGCTGTTACGAGCAGCGGCGCGCAGTGTGCCATCTGCTATGTGTCGGATTTCACGCGCGCACCACTCGCGGGACGCTGCAGCTGCATTCCTCGCATCCCACAGCGTTTTGCCTGCGGGAGCGAGCAGCTGCAGTGCCTCCTTGTTTTTAAACTACAGGCTTGGTGCTGCCACGGTCCCCAGCTAACTTGGTCTAGTTCCCTGTTCCGCCCTCCTTTCATGCCTCTCCGGTCACCTCTGGCCCTCTCACCCTGTATCTTGCTCTTCGTCTTTCTCTCCTCTCCCGTCTCTCTCTAATTACCTCTCACTCTGTTTGTCTTACTCTGTAAGTAAGTCCAGTATTTGTATAGCGCACGAATCACCCCCGAAGGGGTCTCTCGGCGCTGGGGGCCGTTGGGAAGATTAAGCGAGCTATTGCCCAGAGTCGCATAGTGCTGGGCAGACCCCTGCTGCCGGAGCCAGGGATCGAACCGTGATCCCCCAGCGTCCAGCGTTAGTCGCCCTGGTCTCGGCGTCACACCTCTCCCATCTTATTACTCCGTTCTTTGCGATCTCCTGAGTTCCCCTTCATTTTCATTATCGCCGAATGTAGCATCATTGGTGTGTTGTGATGTCACACTTAATGGATAAAGGACTTTATCGCATGTTAGTATAATGGTATTGTGTTCGTGTGGCTGCGCCTTCTCTTTTCTTCTAAGCGCCCGCTGATTGACAGAGAGGTGTGTTTACTGTTACCTGCTCCCTTGGGTCGCACAGTCACTCAGCTTGCAGGATACAGGTGAAATGCACTCTCCCCTCACTTCCTGCACACCGACAGCCTCCAGCTCACCATGACCTGACTAGATGACGTATCAGGACTTCGTGCACCACACAACTATTCCCATAGAAGTTATTTCCTACAAACACACCTTGCAACCAAAGCTGCAGCCACTCCTGACAGGGCCTCCCTGGTTACAGGGACGCGTTGTACATGTCAGATATAACATAATAAAGACATAACATAGCACCTACTCTGTAGGTACTAAGACACAATTCAATTTGTGGCGCACATTACATAAATGACTGTGTAATTTCATTATGGGGGTGCTCCAGAAGCAGAGGGCTTAGGTGAGGTCACCCCCTGCTTCAAGCAGCGATTATTCCATTAAGTCCAGACCGCAGGCCCATCTGCGCCATCAGGCCTCGGTGTGATTCCATGACTGCGAGGGTGGGGGGAGGGGCTGCATTAGCACTCGGTGTGTGATTCCATGAGGGGACCTTCAGGTTACTTGTCTGCATTACAGTAATGGCTGCTGAGCCTGGCTGGGTGTGTTGGTAGCTGAGACCCTTTCCCCTCCCCCCACACAACTTACAATACAATATCGGGACAAAAGAAAACTGAGGACATTTTTTATTGTAAATACTTTTTTTTAATATGGTCGTTCAGTTGTACATAAAGCCTTCCTTGGTGATATATAAGGTAACAAAATGCTTCTGACACTTTTTTATTATAACTTTTCAGCGGCCACACTTCTTTACAACGTAGCTTAAAGACATTAGCAAAGTCAATAGCTCTGACTAAACGCTTATAAGGTCCCAAAGGCGAGACCTATTGGCTAAGCCAATGTATGTTTTTTCTTTTACTTTAGTGTTGCCTTTGTGTTTAGAGCAAGATGTGATAACTCTGATGCACATTCCATCTTTATCAGATCCCATCTGCTGCCAATGCTGTTGTAAAAATGTTTTTGAGGTGTTATGCTTTTCCTTCTGCGGCTATTTCACAGCCTACCTGATTGTGTCCATTTGAAACTGTTCTGTATTAAGTTTTCCGCTTTACTTTTCTTTCTCTCCTTTCGTTCATTCTTTGTTTCTGAATTCATTTCTTTCCTTCCTTATTTTTTTTGCTTGGCTTTTTTTTTGCCTTTCTTTAGCTTTCCTTCCTTCTATCTTTCCATGTTCTTAAACCCAAGAGGCTTGCAGCCAGTGACAGACAGACTTTTTTAGGCCCGTGTTGGCCAAGAGCACCTGTTTTTACTAAAAATGTGTATCATGGTTACTTATGATTGTATGTGATTTCATTGAAAGCAAATTCATGGGATTCCATTACCAAGGAACCATTTCATCTAAACTGTTTAATGGTTATTTTCAGAATGAATGGCATTTACCTTTTCCTAGAAACCAATTCCTAGAATGCCTTTTTGGTCAAACTTGGCTTTTGAATGCTTATTTTTTAAGTGTAAATGCAATGGTTGCAGATCTTGCTTTCAGAAACAGTTTTGTCACATTTTTATTACATTGCTTTACTACAGGGAACATGATTTCCTTTATTTCGGTTAAATAAAAACCATAAGGTACAGTATAAAACATTTAAAATGAAGATATGATAAAATGTGCAAATTCATTTTGAGAAATTATTTCTAGGTAATACTAAATCCTGTGCGAGATTTTGTTCCAACAATAAAACTCATCATATATTTAACATCCATAATATTATAATAAAAAATAAGTTCGGGAGAAGCATTCCAAAGCTAAAACCATTTACAAAGAGGATAAGTAAAATCCTAAATAAAAGGGTAAATCAATCCTAAATGCAATTGAGACAGTACATGAAGTATGCAAGAAATATGCTTACTATTTTAAAAAGCGTTCAAACTAATGTACCATATTGCCAACAGATATCTAGCAGTTGAATACAGTCTCGTGTGTTGGTTTTACATATCCGAAGAGCTGTGTGGCAGTCCCTAAACCCAAAAAGTTTACAAAGGAGAATAATCCAGCTTGTGCGTTGTTTAGCATAGGCCTTACAAAAAACAAGTGTTCAATATTCTATGGAACTTGACAACCCATCGGGCACAAATTCGATATTTTTTTCTTTTTTTTTTTCTTCCAGGAATGGAAAAACCTAGCCAACGGTAATATGCTCAATCAAAATTTTACATAAAGTGCACGAGCAGCGGGGTTGATGACCATTATTTCCTATTGATAGCTTTTACTTTGTCCAATTACTGCGAATGCTTTTAGTTTGCCAACCCATCACCACCCGTAAACGCCATCCCTTGATGACCCCTCATAACCCCTAAGCAACATCAATATCTCCCCTAAAGCCTCTCACCACACCTAAACTCATCCCTGAAGCCTAAAAGCCCTTTCTTCCCCAAAAATCCACCATCCCTTAACCATAAAATCACTCACTACCCATAACTCCCCCCAATCCTGAATCCTAAAAACCCCTTTCTATGCCTAAACCCCACCCATTCAATACCCCTTTAAACACCTCAGCATGCCCAAAGTCCATCCTCCTTGAATCCCAAAAAACTTCACCGCCTTTAAGTCATGCATGAACCATAAGAATTCCTCATTACTCTGAACTACTAATCCCTAAACCCTTTTCTACATCTAAGCTCTGCCCATCCCTGATTCTTTAAAACCCCTCACCAGCCTCCACCCCATCCTGAACCTTAAGAACCCTCACCTCCCCTAAACTCTGCCCATCCATGAACCCTAAAACCTTTAACACCCTTGCGCTCGACACATCTCAGAAACCTAAAAAAACGTATCACCCAATCTCCACTAATTTGTGAATTCTAAAAACCCTTAACACCCCCTACACTCCACCCATCTCAACCCTAAAAACCCCTTTTTATGCCTGAACTCCAATTATCCCTGACCCCTAAAAACCCCACAGTAGTCCTAAGCTCCACCCATGTTTAATGTAATTTTAGATTTTTCCTTAATTGTTTCCTTTCAAACGTTTCCTTTAATTTTAGATTTTTATTTTTTTCTTATGTATTTTCCTAATTGTCTGTCTTTAAAATCTGTTTTTTCATGATTTTGTTTCCTCTATTGTGGTTTCTCAGTTTTGTTTTCCATTAATTCACTCGCATCAGTAAGTTATTGGGATTACAGCCAGACATGATCCATTAGTCTGTGGTTGGGCTCATTCAAATTTTTCCACTCCCTCCATTGGTCAACTTCACTACGAGTTGTGGCATGTCGCCATTTCACAAGGTGTAAGCAACAATGGTTCTCAATGGCGTCATTTGCTAGAACATCTTATTAATTGAGGCTAAATGGCTTCACGCATTTGATGCCAAATTATAAATACAAAACCACTGTATCCAATGGTGACAATTTATATAGAAGTGTCAATATAGTACATATACAACACGTGAACGAATTAAGACAGTGCAGTGTGACCCTAGTGTCAAATCCATCACAAGACTAATACAAAATTCAAAAGCTGAATAAAAGCTGATTCAGTAGTAACAAACCATATAGGATTCCCAAAATATTGAACCCTTTAATTACCAAACGTCTGTTTATCAACACACTTAAAGTAACGTTTCGACCTCCTTATCTAAGATACTGGGGTCTCATCAGGATGTAGAAAATAGTGAGGGGGAGGTGGTGGGGGAGGTAATATCTGTAGTAGTCCATGGACCAGGATTAGTCAAAAATGGGGTCTGTGGTGTAACTTAATGGTAATATCCAAAGGAATTTACCTGTAAGCCCCTTCTAGATGAGGGATGGATATACCAATTCAAAAAGTCATATATGAACAGGCTTGCATGCACACTCTGGAGTTTTGGGTGAAAACATTATATTACTTGCTCAGGGGTGTAAGTCTGTAATGGCAGGAGAAAAACAATAAAAATGTATTAAATCACAAATTAATGACCAGTAAAAAGGAATGCATCCCAGGCATAAACCAAAATTGCTGTTACTCATCCTTAGTAGCAGCGTCTGAGAGAGGCCACAATGGGTAGATCAATTAGCCACAGTAAGCTAGATAATTTGATTTGCACCGCCTGGAGTCAATGCCCCAGTACTGTAAAGGACCGAGCTGACCATATTGCTGCATCAAATCCATTTAGATTGCGATGCACTACTCTTGAAGTAGGGAAACAGCCTGTCTGTTCTTCAGAAGTGTTAAGTCCTTTTGAATAGCAGTCACACCTAGTAATTCATTTACATTCAAGTTTTTGTAAGATGAGGGAGAGGTCCCCTCTCGTTTGCATCCTGGCTACTTCCAACACTTTGTACAAGAAGGGTATGAAGTTCCTCTAATTATAAAGAGAAGGGGCGAGGAGCTACTCCGGAGGGGGTTGGTCAACTGTGGCCCCACTCTGAAAAGGAAGGGGGAATCCCCTAAACGGAACTAGGGCTCTCTCACACCTAGCAAGCTAGGTGTCATGCTTCATCATGTGAGCCTGCCCCTCGTCTGGTCGGCGCTGCAATACCTGACGGGCACCCAGTACAGGGCTCTTTGGCGGGGATCTTCTGTTCCTGCCGGTGGGTGCAGTGGGGGTGAGAGGCCTAGTGTGTGTAGATGTGAAGGGAAAAGGAAGGTGAGTTAAAACAGGTCAGTCAGTCCTAGCAGTCATTTATTCGGAAGGTAAACTGCCTGATTAAAAATATATATAGAAAGTGACAGTAAATATGAAGTAATGTATCTAGCTATCTGTGTCTTACTCTTGATGGATCGACATGTTTCGTGCCAACAGTGTCAGAAGGATCTGGGCACTTCAGGATCAAAACAAATGCTATCTACACAGCGTGGTAATGTAAAACTTACATACCACGTACTCAGGTCAATAACCTAAACTGTTGTCTAATAATTACTTGCAACAGCGTCCGGCGGTCAACTAGGACACCAATGTGGGTCCAGCGTTCAAGCGCATTCCGCCTGCGACCTACCCTGCCGCCGAAAACCGGTTTTTTAATCAGGCAGTTTACCTTCCGAATAAATGACTGCTAGGACTGACTGACCTGTTTTAACTCACCTTCCTTTTCCCTTCATCTACACACACTAGGCCTCTCACCCCCACTGCACCCACCGGCAGGAACAGAAGATCCCCGCCAAAGAGCCCCGTACTGGGTGCCCGTCAGGTATTGCAGCGCCGACCAGACGAGGGTCAGGCTCATATGATGAAGCATGACACCTAGCTTGCTAGGTGTGTGAGAGCCCTAGTTCCGTTTAGGGGATTCCCCCTTCCTTTCTTTTCAGAGTGGGGCCACAGTTGACCAACCCCCTCCGGAGTATCTCCTCGCCCCTTCTCTTTATAGAGGAACTTCGTACCCTTCTTGTACACAGTACTAACTGGGGCACGTACGTTGGACCTCTTTAAACTTGCCCCTTTGTCCCCCCTTGTTGGAATTATACTTCCAACACTTGCCATCTGTCATTCGCCGAATGTTCTGTTGAAGATAGTGTGACACCAATGGGGCTGTGATGGCTCCACAGCAGTTTCTGCTTTGCTGCTGTGTGATGTGAGCTTTGACCTGTTGTGTTGTCTGTCCAATGTAAATTAAAGGACTGGTCACCATACACAGTAAACCACATTGGTGATATTCCAATTGGATAAATCTTAGTTCTACCTTAATAGTGCCATGTTCAAAACCTTTCTATTGGATGTAAATTGGCAAACAATGCAGCTATCACATTTATAATGTACTCTCAAGGTAGGGAGGCCCCAGTCACTGCTAGTGGTATCTTGTCTAGTAACCTGCCTGCAAAATGCCCAGATGATCCTTTATATTTTTGCCCCTTTTAAAGGAAAACCTTCCTAAGTCTAATAAAGGGTCTTCACTTTGTAGGATATGGCAAAATTATCTGATGGTTGCTGTGATCTTTGTGTTTAAACACAAAGTTGTTGCACTTGTAAGTTTGTTGCACTCTTTGCTGTGATTTGCAGAAGGTTCTCTTTGTGATTATACCATGCTCTTTTCAGAGCAGATTTAACAATTTTGCATGGATAACCTCTCTCAATCTGTCTTGTAAGTAATTTTTTTTTTTTAAAGTAATCCACCTTGTGCTTGCAGTTACGTCTTAGATTCAGGAATTGACCTTGTGATCAAGTTGGGCTAGTTACCCATTGTAATCCTCCTTTAGCAAACTTACCAAGGAAGAAACTTCTGTTTAATGTGGTTGTTGGTGTGATAACTACAGACTTTTCCAAAACCGCAGACAATCTGGATTGCCTCAGCCACCGCTCCTGCATGTGAAGAGGTGAGCTTCTCTTCACGCCAAGAACAAAGGTAATATTAGAAATCCTGGGATGGCAGTCCTCAACAAAATGACCTGGGCAGAAATTTGTGCCACTATTTTCATAAAAATAGGATTTTTTTTCAAGTGTCTTGTGGAAAATCTGTATTTTAAAACCTCATTCCAGATGACAAATTATGTAGGGAATGCCAGGCGATAATGCCGCCTTCAAGGTTGATGTAGTGGTTCCATTTGCCCAGTTCAACACCTAATCTTCTGGTAGCTTCCATGAAGCTGCTAGCAGTACATCTGGCAATGAGGGCCAAAACTCAAAGTATCCACCCGCCGCCTTAATAAAGCTACTAATCCAAGATCACCAATCAGTCAGTCAATAGCTGTAGGGTACCAACAAATGTCATAACAATTAATCTGTACCTTTTTAAATTCGGAATATTAAACGACTAAAAACATCTTTAACATCAATTAATCATGCCACATAAACAATACGTCCTCAACTCAAAAAATTATAACAAAGTGCGAAGCAATTAAAATGTCTGCTTGTAGAACAGGGAGTCTGCACCAGCTAAGCTGACATTTTAGTAGAACGAACCATTTCATTTTATCGGACTATAGACTTTTACAATTTAAGACTCATGTAGCAAAGCATCTTCTTTGGGGTGGGGTCCCATTAACCAAAAACATGATTTGGATGTTGGTAGATAATGGACCACTTGCTAGGATCCTAAAGAAGAAAGAACTACCTCAACATACTTCAATAGTGCACAGGCTTAAAGTGTGTGTTTTTACCAATTTGCCTATTGAACAAATTATTACAGGTGACATTCCGACTAGATGGCCCTCGGTCAAGTGACAAACCAATCAGAATAAGTTGTTCCATATTCACATCATCCAGACTAAATATGTTGCGTCTGCCCTTATTTCATACAATAATGGCATGCATGTTTTGGTTTGTGCAGATCTGGAAACCTTCCAGGAAGCGGATATGTCCGATGCTACTGCCTGGTAAATTTTTGGCAAGTCTGTTCTGAAACTGAAAGAGTAGCCCTGCACTCGGCTTATATTTTAAAAATGGGGGGGGAGGGGTGGAGGTTAAGTTTTCGAAGTCTCAGAGTTGTTGTACAAAGGAGCATAACATGTGTAACCGTTTCGGAGCCACCCAAAGAACAGTCTCACGCCGTCCGTTTTAGATCCTGGGGTCTTCCATGATTTCATAAAGGACCACACCTGCAGTGTTCCTAGTCTGATAGAGCCCTTTCTATGGGAGAATAATTGAATCGAGAAATGGTTCCCACCGGGGCTCCGGCATCCGGTATTTTATTAGGCGGGAGTTTTTCTTGTACCACATAGTCCCTAAATTTAATATTTATTGGATTTATCGTATCTGGAATAAGCCAAGGGTGCACATTCTGACTTAAGGATGTTCTCCACATGTGTGACCTAAGGTAGGCTACTATAGTTCTAACTTCTCAGTAGATCCTGCAGGTTCTTCCGATATGCTGCGAGGTTTGGGGTGGTCCAGACTCTGATCCAATAACTTATAGGGCGAAAGGTGATAATCCTCCAGGGTAGTTACACACACACACGCACACACTGTGCCAAGGCCTAGATGTAATGAACGTCTCAGACGTTTTCCAGTTTTTGTAATGGCTGCACATTGTATGACTCCAGCTTTAGACACCATAGGAGCTGGCTGCCACAGCTTTTGTTTTGTATGCAGTTAGTGCCATCTTGATTAGGTGATTGGTGCAGCTGTTTGCAAATCTCCTTCTTGCTCCCGTGTGTTGGGACAATGTTTTTGTATTTACTTGTGCTCCCCGGCAGAGCTGGCTATCAATCTTGATACCTAGGTAATCGTACGTATTTATACTCTCGGTTGGCTTCCCATAATTACTGAATGACTAGGTTAATTTGCATTTTATCATACATTTTGGCTTCTCTGTATTGATGGTTAAATTCCTTCTGTGTAAAAAAAGAAAAAAAAATGGATTTAAAGCCCATCACTAAGCTAAGATCACCCAACACTAGGGTTCCTTAACTCTGCCGTCATCTCAATAATACGTCTCCAATGCTCTTCAGTCTGGGCTGGAAAGAAACCATTGAAAGTCTCATACCTTTGTCGACCTCACCACCTGGAGATTCTCTCCTTCCTATTTAAATGTGGCAACACCTGGAAGCTTCAAAAGGTGTCGCATACAATCTCCTGAAAGCTAAAAGCCATCAAAATTGCTAATTTCTTTGACCGCCTTCAGTAACCAGCACACGTTACTTGTCTTATCGTGTTGCAATAACACTTTTTTTTTTTTTTTGCATTTCGAAGATCTAATTGTTGGAAACTATACTCATTCGTAAGTACTCAAAGGAACAATGGACAATTGTCCATCTGTTATTTGGCATGTCTAGGCCAAATCCGGACCAGATGTGAGCATATATTTATGGATATCAACAGCTGGTAATAACCCTCCCAGCAGCCAGGGCTTTAACCACCCTGCTGGTAGTTATGGGCCCCAGCAGGCCGAGGAGGGTTAACAGCCATAGCCCTAAAGGTAAGTGCATTAAGGCTATTGGTGCCCTGTTCAAAGCAATAAAGTAATGCTGAGGCAACAATAGCCTTTTAGGAAAACCATTTCTATTCTCCAGCGGCTCTCTCAACCTCTTCTGATGCAGCTGTTATTTCAGACCATTTTACAAACTCCTCTGAGTGGCATTTCCTGTCAACAAAAAGCAGTAAAACATTTGCTAATATGTATTAATCACTCCAAAGTGAATTGCTACACATCCAAACTCTGTCCACTGGTCAAAGTGTTCGGGGAGCCCCTGAAGTCCATCTGCAACAGAACCTCTTGATGCTGAAAGGATTCAGGTTGACATGTTAAAACTTTTGGCTCATCAGGCAGGTGCATTGGAGCCTATAGAAATGTTGACAACCAGGGCTTGTTCATACTTATTACCTCACCAGTACTGGGGTGATGCTCTGATTTCTGTGGATGTCCAGGTATTATGGTAGAAAAGGTTTATAGCCTGGATGCTCTCCTTGATGAATTCATCCGTCTCATGGGCTTCCAGTTGTAACTGACAACTGAAAATATGCAAGATAAGTTTCTCAAATATGGCTGCTTATCAAGAACCCAGGATCTCTTTGATCTTTTGAAAAGATTTGCTTCAAATTTCCTGTTTCTGGGAAAGAAGTCAGTGGTCTATCTTAAAAATGTATACCACACACAGCTTGTCAATTCATATTTTGTCTTGGTTGGCAGATCACTCTAAGTGAGGGGTATTACCATGGCCCTTTAAATTGTTAATTATTAAATCTAACGCTCTATACACTGTATATCTTTAGCGCTCCCGAACTCCAAATGCTTTTTTTTTTTTTTCCCTCGATGGGGGAGGACCATGCCAACAGATTCAGAGCACTGACCGGTCATGTCTTCTCTAGAGAACAGTCAAGCAGTGGATACCACTTTGTTGGAGGCTTGCTATCCCAGGTGACTGGCATCCGGTTTAGTTAATGACAGGCCACTTTTAGATGAGTGGTTCCCTCCATTCCTTTGAATAGAACACCTCCTCTGCGGGAAGCTTGTGTTGCAAATTCTTTTCCATTTTTTTAACACAGGAAAACCATCTTCTGTGTAGGTTACAAAATGGTCTTTGCCTGGATTGAAAAATCAAAGGGATTCCTGCAGCAGGTAATAATGACCACATAGCCTATCCGTTTGTCCTTAGTCTTCAGGAACAAGGTGCCTATTACAGTATCAGGCCTATGAGCTTATAAGCCCCAAGTTGGGCATACGAATTCCCAGAGCTCCTGTTCTTGGTAACTCAGAAGTGAGTCCTTGATTTCATTTGCTGTAACTTTAGAGCAGATGCAGCATGGAGCATTGAAACCAATGCACCATGCTAGCAAGTGGCTGCATAATGACTTGCCCTTTAAGTCCATCTGTAATCTAATTCTTTTGTAGAAAAACTTTGCAGTATTTTCTGTAAGAAGTGTTATTGTAAATTATTTGTAAGCTGCCCCATGAAAGTGCTGGGGTTAGTAAAGCAACTTACTGCCCTGTAAATTGCTCAGTTTTAACATACAGCTATGTTTAGTAATCGGACAATATTTGGTCTTAAAATTGCATGCCTGATCAGGGCTTTGGGGCAAATTTATATATTGGCTGTCTGCCTGTTTCTCCTCCAGTGTGATGGAGTGAACTACGTGGGCCTGACTGAGGTGCTTGCCGCCACATTTAGAAATGACTGCCAAGTTGTCAGTCGTTTCTAAAGCATTGGCTGGATGATTTTTGCAGGTTGGTGCATGACTGAGCCTTGCACCAAATGGTCATCTCTTTTTTTTCGAAAAGATCATTAACCCCCCCCCCCCCGCTCGCCAGCAGAGCTATCTCCCATGGCAAGGAAGTCATGTTGTGCTTTTCCTGTACCTTACCACCAGGGTTTGCCTTGTGGTGATGTAAAAAACTACTTTGTCCACCCATCCTAATTGGGCAGACGGACATATAGCCAATTCTCCGGTCCTTACTCGGTCGGGCTGTTGAAGAACTTGGCCACGGTGCTGACTGGGTCGTCACTGCTGTGGCAAAACAATGGTCCAATCTCATTTAAATCGGGCGGGTGGACCACTATCTTGTCTGGGAGGGAACTATGTTGAAGCTGGGACTGAGTTCCCACTCTGCCAACCTAGAAACTCGGCTCTTAGTCTTCCTTCAATGCTTGCCCCGTAGATCGATCAACTACTTATGATTTGGTCAAATATAGTTCAGTTAAGTTCAAATTACTTTATTTCGGCCACCAGGGCCATAAAAATGCACATGCAGATAAAAATACATAAGTAGATAAAACAGTACAATTCAACACGAATTCATGATTCATAAAAAGTGCATGCCAGAATCTATTGCTAAAACAGTAGATGACAGCTTGCACATGCAAAATAAAAATTTAATAAAGAGAAGGTGCCAAGAGAGCATATAACTGATACACAGGATAAAAAGCATATGTATGACACACAAACATCATAGTAATAAGGAAGGGGGAGTACTTTTCTTCGGAGTATCCACATAGCACCCAGGAACTTGTCAACAGGGATGGCGTATGTTAAGCGACAATCCGTTCTCAAGATATGAAGAGCAACTGAATGGCTACTCGCACCTAGAAGCCTGCAGATAGGTGCTAGCCAAGTTCGACTGGGGAGGGCATATGCTGGGCAAACAAAGATGACATGTGAGACGCTCTCTACTGAGTTATTACAGACTGGACAAACGTCCACTCTTCCCCCGCCCCCCTTTGCAGGACCATTTTGAGGTGAATTATCTCAGCGGTAAAGCACCCAATCTAAACTGGCAGTATAGCTTCCTATCCGTGTTAATGGTCATCTGGTCCCAAAATAGCTCACAAAATACCCACAAAGAAACAAAGTCAAGAAATTCACTTGACAGCTTGGAGGAAGCAGCCTTGCTAGAGTCCTTGGCCGTTGTGATGTATTTGAGTTCAGAAGGTTATTAAGTAATATTTTGGAATGTGATGTACTCCATAACTTTATTAAGTTGTACCGTGTCTGATACTTTATGAGCACTAAATGATAATGGTCTGTAACTACACTGTCCAGTTATTTTATTTGGGTAGGCACTTTGAGTGAAGACTAATCGATTTGACAGAGGCTTAAACAGCACCATGCGATCACCAGCTACTTCAATGTAGCTTTGATGGGGACTAGGTAAATACCTTCTTAGGGTGAGAAGCAGTTGCCTTTGGTTGGCACAAGGAAGCACCCATTTATGACAAAGATGGAATTCTTTCTTTTAATTTCTATTTTGTGGGCGTGTGGAGTATACTCGCTGTTTTGCCCCGAGTGCCACAACTCCTTGCTCTATTCCTGGTTGGTGATCACAATCCGCATTAAGAAAAGGGACCTTTTCAATTTCAGAGGCTCAGGAGACTAAATGAGATGGGCGTCTTTTCGAGTTTGAAATGTGCTCCACTCTGGTCAATTTATATGGATTGAACTTACTGGCATGTTTTTGTTTGGCCCCCTTGAAGTGGTCTGTACGTACGCCGGTGTTCTTGGTTGTATATTTGGGGGGGGGGGAGGGTTGGGAAATCTATTCTTTGCATGATTTTTCCTTGTTCAGTTGAAGGTTCTATAGGTGCCATCCGTTTTAACATTCCAGCATAAATGCATCGAGGCAGACCCTGCCAGAGCTCAGGGTGGCCTCTAGCTGTGCTGGGTCGTCGGTGGTTTCAAGCCTCGTGCAAGGAAAGATGTAAACTATTGAGCATGTGTTGAAGCTAAAGCAATTAGATTTTCACTTTATGTAATGGCATTTCTGTCGTTTTTTTAGGGGACCGACAGTGTAAATGTGGCCCAGTAACAAATGTTCATACGACCAAAGTGCAACTAGAAACTCCCCCAGAAATATTGTTTTCCAAAGTTGAAATTCCAGGTAACCCTAGTACAGAAGAACTAAATTGAATAATCAATTTACAGCCTCAGACTCTGTATTCCAGTCACCTTGCAGAGTAAAAATCGCCCATACACTCGGGCCCATTAATGCATATTTAATCACTTTATGTACATAACTTCTTGTTCTGATTTAACTTTTTTTTTCTTTAACTTATACACACATGCCCTGGTGATATCCAAAATTGATTACTGTAACGCGCTCTACCTAGGAGCAAACGCGCTCTACCTAGGAGCAAAAAAGAGCTATCTGCAAGCACTACAAAATGCAGCTGCGCGTCTGCTGCTTAAGATTCCCAAATTCAGTCCTACAAGCCAAGGCATTCAAGATCTGCACTCGCTTCCAGTCCAGGCAAGGATCCAATTCAAATCCATGTGCATTCTGCATAAGACACTGAACGGGGCTGGGCCTGCCTCTCAGTCAGCATATCAGACGTCACATCCCACAGCGAAACCTCCGGTCATCATTGGCCTCCTTACTTGTGGTTCCCAGGGTAAGGACAGTAAAATGGGGTGGTAGAAGTTTTCTCCATCTGGCCCCTAAACTATGGCACCCATTGCCTATTAGTCTTGGAAACCAAACCAATTTACAACTGTTTAGGAGAGCACTAAAAACATGGCTATTTGCCCCAAAACCATAGCCGCTCTTTATCTCCCTCTTGCATAGATCAATGACAGCTAGCGCTAAGACGCCTCGGCAAACACGCGCGTTACAAAACTTTCATTTCACGTGAAGAAACCGTGAAATGAACCCACTTCTGCCAGGTGCAATGTTACACTTGAGGGACTTGATTAGTTCCTGTACACATCACCTATCGTAAATCATGTACCCTAGTGGCAATGAAATATTATACTCTAGACTCAGTCAAGCACATGTACTTGGATGCATATATCCTCACATTAGACAGGGTTGCTGGTGTTTTGGTTTCTGTGCACATTAAGCAAACAGACTATAGATGGGTAATGGTGGCTCTATACAGAACATACACTCCTCCCTTGCCCACCTGCCCTGTTTTACACTGATGACCTGCTACTCACCCCCAACACTCGCTGACCATTGCTTGCTCATCAAATGGATTAGTCTTCTGCAATCCTCCGATACCACGCTCTGCACGAACCTTCCTCAATTAAAAAAAAACAATCACCTAGGCTCCTGCGCACCAGCCTCTGCATAAACCCCGGACCCATTAAAAAAAAAAAAATAAGGTACTTGTCCTCCTGCCAGACCATACTCTGTGCCTCTTCTTCCTGCTCAAAGACATGTTGGCCACTTTCTCAAATAAATCGGAGCTAGTACTGTTGACAGCATGTCTGTCGGAGCCGCTGGTCCGCAGCATGTTTTTACCAGTCATTACCTAGAGGGCAATGCAGTGGTTGGTGCAGGCGGTGGACTGCCCGTGTTCTCCCCCCCCCTCCCCCCTCACTCGCTTCTAGAAACCAGAGATGGGTGGGAGACTGCCAGCCACCATTCTGATGCTTGGCTCCGATCTCTGGAAACCCTGGCGGAGGAACCTGGAAGGAGCGAGTGCTTCCTCATATGACCCAACGACAGCAGGGAACCCAGTTTTGGTTTCCATTATTATTTCATAGCAGTGAATAACAGGATTTCAAACCCAGTTACTTGTGTTTAAACTATTGCGAATTTGCTGCTTTGCTTTCTAATGTTTCTTTTGCTGGAGAATGTTTTTTTTTTTTTTTGTGGGGTTTTTTCAATGGTTTTTCTCACAAGTAAATGCTTGTTTTTTTTTAATTTTATTTGTATAGGGCAAAATCTTGGCTGTGAAAGGCCAGCAAGATGGCTGTGGGTACCATTCTGTAATAACCCCCAAAACTCTTCGGGGTGCAAGATGAGCTCCTAATTGTCACAAATGCCACTATTGACTGAACCAGCTTTCAAATTACTTATGAAGGGATTCTTGTTCTTCACAGTACTTGTCTTTCCTGGGGGGCCTTGTGCATTGAAGTAGAGGCTACATGTTTTTAAGAAGGGATAATAAAATTCTAAAACAAACTGACACGTGTAGGGCTTCCTTTTGAGAACTGCCTGCTTCTACCCCTTTTGAGGAGGACGAGGGGTTCAGACAAGTCTGACTCACTTTATATTGATTCCCCTCTCTATTTCTGATGTGAAACTAATCTTGAAATGAAACATTTAGAGCACTCTGCCCTTGGGTCACTAGGTTATTAAATGATTGAGTTTGGTGATCCTCAGTACAATAGATTGCCTTGCCTGTCCTCCAACCCTCTGAGATGCTATATTCTCGACATGAAAAGTTAGTTTAAGGAGATCTTTTAGTTGAAGCTTTTTTTTTTTTTTTGCATGATGAAATTGAGTGACATTGGAATTTCGTGTGGTGCAATTTATTAAGCTCCTGAAGAATTTGCAGAACGGAAGGTAGGATACAGATCTAAGATGAAAAGTACATCTTAGGTTAGACTAGGAGCTATTCGTGTTTATAAATGGAGCTGGCCACGTTTGTGTGCAGTGCTACACAGGCTGGATGGCATGTGGCACAATTGGTTTGATTGTGATGAAAATTAATCCTGCATTTGATTGCTTGGTGTGTATTTATAAAGGGAGATTAGTTTCCTCAAGCGATTTGGAAGCTATTTTGAATTTTCATGTTTGTTGATTTGCTATTTGATTGTATAACAAGCAGTGGTGTCTGCAATCAAGAGTGAAGAGTAAGTAAATGCCAGACTCTGCTCCCTTCGGCTTACCTGGAAGATGCAATTTAGATCTTAATGAGGGATAATTAAGATCATCTGACATTGCTCAATTATTTGGTGACCTCTTGGTTTCTTAAATTTGTTTTGAGGTATTGGTTTCATTCTGTACTCTACTTGCTGCACCTAGTAATTGTATCCTATAGAATGTGTTTTTTATTTTATTATGACATTTTGCACCCAGGCCTCTGCTAATTGTTTCTGCCAGCATTTGCTTGTCTAATATATTACTCCGCTGTCACTTTCTGATCGATGGAACTGTAAGCTGGACATTTACATGTCTTTGCATGTTCATTTTGTTTGTAGCTTACGCAGAACCATATTGACCAAGAACATCAAGCTTCGCCTCGTATCTTTTCGAGTTGCTTGGTACCCGTTACATGTATGATCTGATATGTACTAAATTGCTGTCACGCTGTTGCTTCCTCAGATTGAGGGTGTGCTCAACTTACCTTCCACTGATCTTTGCAGGGAGAGGACCTATGATAACATTTCTTTGGACCTGACTTTTTTTTCCAAAACTTTTTGGCTACTTCTTGGCACTGAAATGGCAGCAGATGTATTGGAACTTTGGCAGGCAGATGGTGTTGCCAGGAAGAAGCTTATTGTTTCTAATTGTACCGTAACCTTGAACAGATTGCATAAACTGTAGATTGGCCTGTTATCTAAGTATTTATTCTCAGCAGGACGACCATGTAAACTTTGCAGGTTTAGGCTTCAGCCTACGTGTGCCATGCATAAAATGTAGCCTCTATTCCTCCTCTTAAGCTATAATGGAAATCCCATTAGATTTTAAAAGGACAATACATAAGTGGCACTCCTAATGGATAATGGAGAGGTACATTTAGCGACCTGGGGCTAGCATTGCAGCAACAAGTCCTCCCTCCGTCACTCGGACATGGCCTTAGTCCTCAAAAATCAAGGGAGATTAGATTGACTGCCCCTTTCATGGCATATTTTACCTCCTCCAACATCTTACATTTTTCACTGAATTGGTGATTCTATTGCAGATTTTTTTCCCATTTTCAAAAAAAGCTTAATTTGCTGTTTAATCCAAATATCATTGTGCCAGCCTCTTCTAGTACATTCATGACCGAATGCCCGCTGAAGAGGAGGAGCAGTAAAGGGGCTCTTATAGGGTTTCGCCCAGACTGCATGTCATTGCGAAATCTCTTGCAAACAACAAAAATAACCAGCATTTGCAATGCAATAGGTCTTGCATTTGCAAGAGGTTAAGCTTTTGGCATTGTACATGACGATGCCTTTTATTGTGTTTTGAAAATCAACACATAAAAGGCATTGTCATTCATAATGGCAATAGCTCAAACTCTCGCTAATGCAAAACCACTTTAATGGTGGCTGCGCCCCTTTCTTTAGACCCTGCTTGCCATATTCAGCTTACAGCGAACCGTGTCTAGAGAAAGGGGAGCGGCTGCCATTAAAGTGAAAGCATGTCATGGGGTGCTTTTACCAGCAAAAAAAAGCTTGTGAATTTCACAAACTTTTTTAATTTTATTTTTTGGGTAAAAGCACTCCATGCCGCGCTGCCACTTTAATGGTGGCCGCGCTCCTTTCTTTAGACATGGCTCGCTGTAAGCTGAATACGGCAAGCAGTGTCTAAAGAAAAGAGGCGCAGGCACCATTAAAGTGAAAGCACAGTATGGGGGTGCGCTCCCAAAAAGAAAAAACCCCAAAGGTTCCGGGACGCAACCGCTATAGTTAAAGCGGACTGGCCGCCATTACTAATAAAAATATAAAAGCAGCGTTGCGTTGTAGGAAAGTACATTGTGGATTGAATCGGAGAAAATCATTAAAGAAAATGGTGCTCGGACTTTAGATAAAACAGACCGTGTAACGCAAGTAAAAAGTCCAGTCCTCATGGGAGGTTACAAATGCAGACCAGGCGTAACTAAGGAGGGACTAAAAAGCCTATACATGAATCAAAAGCAGTGATTTCGAAAGGACAGTAACAGGAGCCAATTGAAAAGATAGGCGGAAAAAGGGTGGAGCTTCAAGGCCATACCTCAATACAGCATGCCTCGCAGAGCAGCGCATGCGCTGCCCAGGCTCGAACTAACAATTGGCTTAGAGCCAGCCCCTCACCAGGCCTCGACAAATCTACTCGCTATGGCAACTTGGATTTTATCAGGGCGAGCTATATTTAGGGCCTACTTGCCGTTCTGGCAGCTGACAAATTGGTATTCTGTTCACTCACAAAGTGTAGGAGCATTAAAGATGCTTTAAATCTTGTTTTGATCTGGTCACATTTATTCTGTGTTCAGATAGGGGTCAAAAGTCAGTTTACATCTACAACTACTCTTCTTTCTCTGACTGCAAAGTCCAAGGATTTTATAAAGTGAACTGTATCAAACGTGATGTACAAAAAGTGTGAAATGAAAAGTTGTAGGATGTCGTTTTGTTCTAACCCATTTAAATTGCTAAAAAGTGAACTATTCGAAGACTTAAAAAAAAAAAAAAAAATCTATAGTTATGAAAAGACCTGGTTTTGTAATTGTGTGATGGGATAAAAAAATTAATAGGATAAAAACCAATCCGAACACTTTACTTGGTGATGTGTAAATGATAAATGTTTGCTGAAACCCAGTTTCCAGATGGTTAATACTATATATAGTTTTATAAGTAAAACTGAATGTTAGTGGGAACATTTTTGCCCATTTACATGGAAAATGTGTGGTCTGTAAATAACTGTGCACTACCAGCTCATGCTTTAGTAATATATTTATTAACTTGTTTTTAAAGATGAACTGAGGAACATTCCTGCCCCTACACTGATAGCAATGCTATTAGTAAACTAAGAGGCAAGTCGAGGGTCATGTGTACCCAGTATGTGGGCTACTTTCTTATTATGCATGAAGCAAACGTTTAGTCTATTAAATCAAACTAATTAGGTTTTGTATTTTTGAACAGCGGGAATGCTGAACTCTCATATTGGAAGGTGCTCTCGGATGTACTAATGAAGAAAAAGGTGGCGCTGCAAAATAAAATATTTGCCTAGGATAACATAACGAGACCAATTTATGGCTCAAGTACATTAGTTGGGTTGAGTAGATTATTCAAGTTACTAGACCTGCATGTCTTGTAACACTTTTTTACTATTTTTCAATGCCTGTTTACCATTGGTTGGCTCCCACGTCACTGATTTCCTTGCTTCTCATTTGTCTGGGCTTTCTGCTGCTTCCACTTTTTTTTAAGTTGTTCTGGTTGTCCATGGAGCTTGGACTAGGTACAGTTTCCTGTGTCTATGGCCAGTGTCCTTCCACTGACCGCCGACTGTAGAGGTACTTCACCTGCCCACGCCACACCATCCTAGCTTGAAGGGGGGAAAAAAGGCTGACTGCCAGCGCTGTACGTGCTTCGTTTTTATTACTTTGAGCCATATTTAAAAACATTAACTGCAACATGGCTTAAAGTAAATAACAAGAAACCGCTATGGTGCCATCTGCACTGGCCATGCCATAGTGCTTTGGTTTTACATACTTTGAGCCATGTTGCACAGTAGTCCGTGCTGCTGTGTAACATCTGTTAAAAAAAAAAAAGTTGACAACGCTAATGAGCCTAGCATAGGTGAAACCTGTTGGCTTTGCCAATACTTGTTTTGTTTCTACTCCTTTTAAAATTCATCTGGTGTTGATACTTTGTCATGTTAAATTAAAAAAAATAAAGGGCCTGCCTGATATTTTGCTTCAAATTGCCATATATCTAGGCTAAAGATTCCCTTTATTTTGAAAGAATCGGGGTCCGGTGGCTTACCTGTTGCTGCTGATCAAGTGGCCATAGTTTTGTTTTTACTTTACCTACTAATGCAAGGCAGAAGGTGATGGATATATCTTATCTGCTGGCAGAAGTGCTTGGTGTTCAATTGCATCTGATTTGCGTCCTACCTTCACCTTCTGGGGATCAGATGGCAAGTTGGGGCCTTTACTGTTTTCTGCTGTTTTTCTTGGTGAGTATTGTTTGGGTTAATCTGAGGAGTCTGTACTGGCCGTCACCAGCAAGGGACGTGGCCCAAGCTCCTCCTTGGGAGCTAGAATGTGTGGCTGTCTCGCCCCTGTTCCCATTTCAAAAAAGTGCCAGCTGTTGCAACCCACCAATGGGAAATGTGCAGCTCTTCTGAAGGATTCCAACACCCTGTATCAGTGGTAATGGCTTAAGTCTGCCTCATTCAGCAACCACGAAAACCAATGTAGGAAGCCACTGCTACCCTTTTCAATACAGCAAGCTTCACTAGCTTTAGATCTGTGGTAACCTCAAATACTTCCTGCCTGTATGTGGTGGCCTCAAACACTTCCTGCTCCTCGAGGCAGTTGTGTGCAGTAATGGTTTCCATGCTAGTGCGCGCTGCGCCAGCCTGTCTGTCTTCTTGCATGTTTCTCCATTCTGCTCCCATTCCAATCTGATGAAGCTAGACGCTGGCCAGAACTGCTCCAAAGAGCCAACAAATGCCACACTGATTAACTACCGTACTCGTCCACTAATCTCCAGGTTGACAGAAAAGATTAGTACAAGTAGCTTATGCACAATTCATGCATAGACTTGGTGAGGAAGCATGAGCAGCGGCGGCTCCTCTGCAATGGCGGAGGAGCATCACCCCACTGGCTCTGAGCCAGCAGCAGGAAAATTATATTTTATCCTTTTTTATTTTTCAGCTTCTGGCTGAGCCAGTGTGTAGGGAGGGGCCGGGCCATGGGAGGGAGGAGTGGAGTGCACTTCTAAGTGCGCATGTCTTTGTTTGGCCGGCCGGCCAAACGGACATGCGCAGTTAGGTTCCTCCAACCCAACTATTGCACAGCCGGGTTGGAGAAACAGCACAGACTCCCTGTGCCTGAGCGAGCATTAAACCAGCCTGCTCAGGCCAATCCCCTGTATGAATGCAGCGTGGGGATTGCATAGAGAGTCTCTGATGCTGTCCCCTTGTCTGCTTGAGGCGTGAGGTGGCCCGCAGCTTAAGGTATTTTTCAAAACCTTTTTATTAAACCCCCCCCCCCCCCTCCGCCCACCACTTTTTGTACGTCGGACGCCACTGAGCAGGAGTTTACTTGAGGCCATTTATCTCTGCAGCGATGGCTTAATTTGAGTTCAGAAGGCATGCTTTCCAATGCAATATGAGCGAATTTAATTCAGAAAATATTAATCTGATGTCTTGTGTGACTTCAGTGAAACTGAGCAATGTACTTTGGCCTGAGAGTGATTTTTAAGATACGAATAAGTAGATTAATATGTCCGATCCTGGCTTTAATATTGGAGTCTTTTCAAATAATGTAACAAAGTATCTGCAACAGTCTTTGCTATGTATTCAGACTTCCCTGTAATATGTAGTTTTTTTGGTTTTTTTTAATCCTGAAGCAGTTACCAATAATTCCGCTCCTTGGGTGGTTCTGAATGTATTTAGTCAAGCAATAATTCATTCGGTCCACATGTTTTTAAAACGCATTTTGAACAGATTAGTGTTTTGGTAAGTGAAGTTGGCATTAAAGAACATCATCCTTCCAGCTGTAGAAGATCTACTGCACTTTGGGTGGGCCTGTCTAGGAAGCCCTTATTCAATAAAAAAAAAATCCACCCAAAACTGGATATTGTAGCACTAATGCAATGCAGAGGTTTGCATTTGTGCTTTGCATGGTCTTTCCAGTGTTTGAGTGCTACTTGGTGTCAAAGTTGCTGTAGCTGCATGTTCAAGTGGCTACTTTTAAAATGGCTAACAAACACATACTTGCCTTGGGGAATATTCAGATTGAATTAATATTTAAAAGACCTGGATAGTGTACATATTTAATCACTTTCAAACCGAAACAGCGGAGGTCATTGCCAATGCTTGTTTTTAAAATAGCTCTCCAAAGCCAGTAAGTCTCGCCTATGGGATAGGTATTTATTTTGTCAATTTCTGTTACCCATGTTGTACAGAAGTGCAGCTGCAGTACAGTGTGGCTGAAATAAAATAGTGCTTTGATGCGTCAGCACTGACTGCTAGGGGCAGTGATCCGTAATCCTAGTATGGGATTGTTCTCTGCCTTCACTATTTTTTTTATTTATTTTTTTATTATCTTACGTTACAGCTGAAGCTCACTGTTAGCCCCACATGAAGACCATGCTAAAAAGATTGTGTAGAGCAGGGAGCGCAGCACCGTTTGCAGTGCTTAATTTGTAAAATATTTAGTGCCAGGGCTCTGTCCAGGAGGCCACTGCAGCTTGCACCACCCATCGCCCTTGTAATCGCTGCCAAAACAACTACTAACCTTCTCTCTCGCATGTAAATGCAACAGTTCAGATTATTCCAGATCCCCAAAGCGAAAGGAATGGCTGGGGAGGAAGGTGTTAGCAATTTTTTAATGTATATTGTATTCCTAAACCACAGTTCTGCTCATCTCTAAATTAGATGAACAGTGCCACCATGTGGTAGACTGTTCCAAGTATGGTGTTGACAATTAGATGCCGGTGCCGGGCACCGGAAGCCAATTAACTGCCGGTGCTCAGCACCCAAAAGCACCGGCTCAAATTAAGCACTGACCATTTGCATCTTTGTAGCATCTTGAAAACCCATTTGTGGAATTTTGGGCTTTTTTTTTTTTTTTTTTTTTCTAGTGGGACATTAGGGTGCAAGCAACAAACTGGGAGGTGGGGGGGTGTGTGTAACGGGCCAAGCGGCAAAACGGGGGAATTGGACCAAAAAGCAACAACGAAGGAGATGACGGGTGCTGGGGGCAGGGCAATCAAAGATGCAGGTAGAGGTTGGGAGGAAGGGGGTGTGAGTAAGCCAGGGGGAAAAAATGGAGCTCCTGAAAGTGGCGAGCAGTGGAAGGATACTAGGAAAGGGAAGCAGTACTTGGGCCATGCTCTAGGGTAGGGACCAACAGACAACGAGAAAGTAAAGCCAGCAGTAGCTCTCCAAAAAGAAGCCAGGATCTGAATGACGAAGCCAACCTGCGGTTAGCAGTGGTCAGGCTCTAAGCACCCTGTAATAAAAATCTCGCAAGCGATCGCGCATGCACTCTCAGGTGAGACCTAAAGTATGGGGGTGTAGAGAGGTCAAAGAGGCGAAGGTTTACTCCAGACATACTCATGGGTATTAAACAACTGACAGGGCCTCCAATATTTAGGGGCACTAGGGTGAAGGCAGGAGAGTGTTTAAGGAAGGGATGGGGATGTGTCCTGCATCAGCGGAAACCGCATTTACCATGCTGGACCTTTACCATGCAGTCTTTACGATGTAGCGAAGTACCATGCAGTTAAGTATTTCTACCTTTACCACACAAGTAAGTATATTTTTCTAAAAAAACAACTTTTATGTTATTTAATAAAGGTGATTTTGGGGTTATGGGGTGGACAGAGGTAAAAGGAGGCAAGTGTGACTTTAAGGTGCTGGGGCTAGAGGGAAGGGATGTGAGGGTTAATTGAGTTCAGGAGTTGGTAAAGGTAACAGTTTGAAATCAGTGTTTTATAGTTTAGAGGAGGTTTTATCAGTCATTAAAAGGGAATCAACAAATACGTAAATGTGACACTGCTTCAAACCTTTTTTCAGACGAGCCTTGGCAAAGCCATTGTGCCTCCTATACTAGCTATTTCAGTGTTCAGTGTTTTAGCCATGTTGCAAAGCAGCACAGCAGCGTGGATATGGATAAAAGGTGTTTTTTTTGTTATTGCTGCCTGGAGGGAGGGTGTGCTACACGGGTGTAGATTCCTCCCTTCTGCTCTACCACCAGCAATAATAAAAAAATAAAGCGCTATGACGCACCTAGTGCTGGCTGCTGAGCGGGCTATAAAGCACCTATAGACCCATAATAATGGGTCCGCCAGATAAGAAATGTCACTCAGTTATGCGCATATGATTTTAAGCAGAGACCCCGATCTAAGATGGAGATAAAGGCAAAAGGGTTGCAGCTCCAGATTGAGGCAGTGACCAAGGATGTGCTTCAGTGTACCCAGACCACTAGTGGGCTGTCGGAATTGTGAGTTTAATATATTCGTCCCTGACACTATTTGAGATGGAGCCATAAAACTGCATAAAAAGAGTGCGAAGAGTTGAGAACCACAACTTTCTGCTTGTAGTCCCCAAATTTAGACCGTATGGCCATATAACGTCTGATATATTATCAGTCGGGACCGCTGGAGCTGTAATTAAGATTTTGTACATGCATGAGGACATATGCCTAAACCTCGGGTTCCATCACAGGATGTTGGGGGGGGGGGGCGTGGGGGGATACGCTTTAGTTGTGTATGGAAGCAATTAAGGTTGCGATTCTCATTTTGTTAAAAATCCTAACTGGAGTACCCTGTAAATCTTCATTATTAGTTCCAGGTGTAATCATTATGTCCAACTGTATGAAGATGCAGACCGTGCAACATTCCTTCTCTTAATGAGGAGGCTTGGAGGAATCTCCTCCATCTACCAGGTCGACCCGCTTAATTTGTAGCAAGAGCCGGGTGCAGGCGCACGGGCCACGTGCATACAACAATACATTGAACATAGTAGGTGGACCTCCGCGGGGACACATTTGGTCTGGCTGATATGAACAATGGCTAGTACGTTTTCATAACCAACTGCCACTGCTTAATTTCTACTAAACTTTGGACTCCAAGCTCAAAGTCTGCATTAAATGGGGAAAAATGCATGTGCCTATTACAGATGTGACTGACTCTGTCCCAGACCTGCCGCCGTTTCCGAGACGCACAGGCCATGCAGACGTTCGGAGCCTCGCAGTCGTTGCATGTACGAGTCCTTCAATATGCCATCTGAATGTGATTACCTTGTCTGACCCCATCCCCTGGGACTCGAGGCTGAACAAACAAAATTGTGTGTTTAAACGTTGTTGTCACTTACGTGTTCAAGTAGTGGCGCTATTTGTGGGCTGCTCGTCTCAGGGTGGCGTGGAATTATTTACTTTGCACATGGTGGTTTGGCTGGGCCGTCGCAGGCCCTGGAGGGGGCGGGGGAGGGGGGGAGGGAAGAGTTGGGAATACATAAGGGTATCTAATGCTGGACTGCGCTTTAGGAAGATAAACGCTATAAAGCCAAGCCTAAGGCAAAGTTTTCTGGCAGACAATCAAAATGTAGATCTCTAGGGCGTCCTGTATGACAAACAGCTTAGCTCGAGCCAGTGCAGTGCCCAAGGGAACCTATTCTGTCTCATACATGAAACCTAGTCGAGTGGGTAACTTGTTGGCTGTGGAACCGGGAAAATCAGGTTTTGCTTCCGGCATTGCACTAATTGTGTGATTCTGGGCCTGACTTTAGTCTCCGAGTGACCGTTTCCCTCCCCTGACTTTATTGGGAGCACGAGGAAACCGTGCGGCATTAAGTGCTATTCCGGACAAGGTGCCACATCTACAGGAGGCGGCAATGGATGGGGAAATGCGATATGACTGTCCAGCGATGGGTGCATCACCTCTTTTTTCTGGTGGTAGTGGGCGTCGGAGAAGGTGCAAGCAATAACGTTAGAGGGTGGTGGGCAAGCAATCATGTGGGCGGGCAAGAAAAAGACTGGGAAAGGGGTGAGAGTATGGGCTAGCAGTGATGACTGGGCAGGGGAATGGGGGGCAGCAACATGGAGAAGAGGTGGGTGGCAGAGAGAAGTAACACAGGAAAAATAAATAGTACCTCAATCACAGCAGCGGACGGACACTAATCAATAGTAATTAATTTTAGCTTGGTCACTGCGCCAGAGATGAAACAAAGTGAAATCTAGCGCACGCTGGCCTATTAGGGGGCAGCAAAGAAGAGTGACAATGATGCCAACTAATGGTAAGCAATGGAAGGGCTTCAAGCCCTTGATTGTAAACAATAAGCCTCGTAGGGGACCGGGCGCATGCACTGTTGAGATGAGACCTAAATAAACACACATTGTATGACAGCAGTGTTCAATGACAAGAGAACGTTTACAGCTTAATCCTCAATTAAAGTGACGGGTGGCCGAAATGACCAGAAGTAGTCCCATGCCACAAAGTTCTGTTATTGCTAGTTTGCGTTCAGCTCTTGAAAATTCTGCAAAGCACGAGAATACCTGAAAGCCTTGCAGAAGAACACTAATCAAGAAATCAAACGGTACTTGGTCCATGCTCCAGGGGAGAAACAGTAAGTGAAGCCAACCCTTGCGAACATGCACTCGCCAGTGAAAAGAGTGACACCGAAGCTAACCGGTGGAAAGTAATGTCGAGCTAAAAGCCAGTTTTGGAGGATTTTTATTATTTTAAATATATAGATGGCTAGATACAGTAGATTGTGGCATGCGCGCTCCCTCAGGCGAAACTTAATCATTGAGAAAGCTAGTAGGCCTATCTTTAATATTCTAACACATGTACCACAGGCCTGAAAATAAAAAAGGAACTGGGCACACATGTAGAGGGCACAGAGACCGTAGCAGAAATAGTGTGTGATTTGTGCATGCTTTTGCTTGCATGTGTTGTGTTAGCACATTAAAACAAAACCAGACCTAAGAGCTTTGGCAGTTCTTGGCATAGCCATGTTTTGGATAGCATCCAGAATGGCTCGGACCAATATTTAGTACTTCATTCTGGCACTTTTAGTGTGTACGTCGTATTGTGCAGTGCTATTTTGGATTGCCAATTGCAGAAAGAAGCTTTAAAAAAATAATAATAATAATATCCGCAGACACCAGCACATAATCTGTCACACAAACAAAAGATCTCTGCAATGCAAAGCGTATTTTTTTTTTATATAAAAAAATAAGCCACTACCGAACAACAAAAAATACATCGTATTACCAAATATGTGAAAGGAATATAGCGGACTGTGTGCTCAGCAGCTCTTTTTATCCCTACAGAGCAACGTACTAGGCTTCAATTGCTAACTTGAAGTGCAGTTGTTTATTAGTTTGAGCTATTTAGGTAGGGGGACTCAGATGGACGTTTTTCCAGAGCTGGGCTTTGTACTGACTGCCATATGAAAAGAAAGGTAAAACTTTGTGTTGCCTGCTAAACGGGAGGATGGAGGTACTGGGGCCTGAGATGAAGTGTTTAAACCTCCAAAACCTGGATATCTCACTTGAGTAGCTTTGGAGAAGAGTCGTAGCCTCACTGTTGGGTGGTGTGAAGATAGTCAAATAGTATAATTACGACGCGCTACATTTTATAGTCACGGGTTAAAGAAACAAGCATTTGCAATGCAATAGGTCTCGCATTTACGCCAGTTTGAGCTATTGGCATTGTAAATGACAATGCCTTTAATTTTGTTTTGGTTTTTGAAAACATAAATAAAACGCAGTGTCAATTACAATGCCGATAGCTTAAACTTGCGTAAATGCGAGACCTATTGCATTGCAAATGCTTGTTGTGTAGTGGTACCAGTACTGAGCCCCTCCATGACTCTGGGACAGCTGACCCCAGATATCCTATCTTGCTCAGCTGGGCAGACGCTTGCAGTAACAACTCCAGTGTGTCTCGCTCAGCAGTCCACTTTTCTAGGCAGACTCAACAGCAGGATATAGTCTAGGGTAAATAGTCCCTCACACCCTTGGGGAAACTGGTAGTCAGAGGCTCTAGCCCTGGATCACAGAAGTCCTCCTACACCCTGTTGGGTGCACTGCTTTAGTCATGGAAAACCTTGCAAACACTGAATGGAATCTAGAGCCATACTTCATACACTTTCAGACATGTTTTGTTGATGCTGGGTGATTGTCCCAAAAGACTTTGTGATGCTTCTCTCAGGGCTAACCAAAACACTGGCACAACAACCTTCACACTTGCCAAATCGGCTAGCTTTTGTATGTAGCGCCTTTAGCGGAACATAAGTCAGGACAGGAAACACCACTGTCCTTCCAAGATACCCCTGTCACCTATCCTTACACACACTGCTTTCATTAGTTGACAAAAAGCTAAGTCTGTATCAGGGATCTGCAATTCACTTAGCCCATCTGGAAGGCGACTCCTGTCTCTCCATTTTGTATACGGTACCTACACAGCTATATCAAAATACATTCTGCATCACCCATTGGTTTAAAATAGCACACAAACTCCTTGAACATTTTTGACATACACTGAAGGTATGCCCACATACAAGCGCTACACGTGCATACACAGAAAATTAATGTAGAGTACAGCTGTCCTTATCACTTTACAGGGACGAAGCCAATAGGCCACTCACCTCAGGTATCAGTAAAGGGACTCCGCTCCCTTCTAGAAAGAAATCAGGCTGCCACCTCTGGCAATACCTTACAATCCAGTGAGAGGACATTGGTCCCTCTCTCTACAGAGGTCACATTATTGCGTCCTCTATACCACAGATCCACACTGAGTTACTGCAGTTTACAGTGCCTACAAATCGCAGCTCTCGGCACACACGCACGATTCCCTTGTGTGCCAAGAACATCACAAAAAAGCAAAAACTCACCTATGCGCCCAGTAAAAGCAGAGGCTCATGCCTGCAAATCATGTAAGGGGCATTGCCTGGCCAACAACCCACTTCAGCAGCCTCCAGCCCTTGAACTGGAAAGGACTTTTCAGCACCCCACCAAAACCGGAGAGCACTGCATCCAGACCCAAGTGCCCTCCTGCGAAACCCGTTGAACCCACTCCAGTTGCGACTACTTCCAACACCCACCCTGAACCTGTAGCTCATAAGTCTGACGTGTTCAATCCCTTACCTGTGGTGTGGCCGAGCCCCCAAGCCGGGCTGCCCCCAGTAGCTCGGGATAGCTGTATTCCGCGCAGCTCTCCTCCGTGGGGTCCCGAAGGGCCAGCTCCAGCCGCACTGTCCGCCGTTTCTTAGAGGGGGCCCGGACTGAGGCTCCGTCGGAGTCCCAGGCGGTCGGTGCTGCTCCACGCAACGTGAGCTGGACGTCGTTCCTTGCTGCACTTGGACTGGACGTGTTCCTAGCTCGTGTTGCTACAACCGTGCTTGCTCCTTATGACGTACCTCCTGCTCGCGTACCTGTGCCAAATGTTGCTCATTGTGACGCAACTCTGACTCGCGCTGTGGCAGCCTTTGGGGCTCACTGTGACGTGTGTCAGACTTGGGCTGTGGAGGTCGTTGATCATTGTGACGTGTCTCTGACTCAAGGTTGGGCCGTGGTTGTTCGCTGTGACGTGATTCTGCCTCTCGCTGCGGGGTTAACGTCACACAGAGCTCTAGCTGCACTTGGCCATGACGTGCTTCTAGTCCACGCTGCTGTTGTGACGCTTCTTGCGGTGCCTCCTTTGCTGGCAGTGTCGTCAAGCCTATGTCGAGCTGGCGCTGGGGTCCCTCGAGCTGCTGCAGCGGGCCCTGACGTCTTTCGTCCACCTCGTGTCCCGGCGAGGGCGCAGCCATGTTGACTCCTCGGAACCAGCGGGAAGTTAAGCTGAAGACACGCCGTGAGCGTGCCTGGACAGGAGATGTGCACGCGTATGGTGCGAGCAGGCGTTGTGATAATGCCGCGAGCCGTACGCGTGCATATCTCATGTCTGTTTAAGTTTCGGCACAGACAGTTGATGTGCACGCGTACGGCTTGCGGCGCTATTACAATTCCTGCTCGCACCAAGCGCGTGCACATCTCGTGTCCCGCATCGGAGCAAAAGTCGGCAACAATAGATCTCGCATAGCGAGCAGCGCTTTGCGCTGCATCGCTAGGCGAGACCTAAAAACACTTCTATGCTAGAAATGTAGTACAGGGCAAATGAATGTCCAGTCTAGAGCCCTAACGTAAAACGGTGTTAATGACATTCTCTAAGACCCTGTTCCTAGTTGGACCAGTTCAGGTTCTGTTCCTCAGTTCACAGCACCTTCTTAGAAGTAATCTCCCAATGTTTTCCTGGTGGCTAAACATTGTGTTGCTCTGGAGCTGTCCACATAATGTTTTGTCCATTGAAGTCTGTAGAGATTCCCAAGGGCTGTCTTAGTTCAGAATAGTTTTCTCAGACATCACAAACCGATGGTGCCTCTGCAGGACTATCTCCGGAGTGCCTCAAAAGTCCTTCATGGTGTTCCCGACTTGAACCCACTGAATGTACCTGTTGAACTAGGAGGATTTCCTGATGTCTTGCTTCTGGGATATAGCATCACCATCATTTTCTAATGGCCAATATCTTCATTTCCCCTATCTGAAAAATCCATTGCAGGCAGCAGTCCAATTCCAAAGGGTTTGTGCTGAAGGTGGACTGGTCTGTCTGTTCGGCGTGGGCGGTCCCTGAACTGAGGATTGTTTGGCTCTATTTTAGGTGCTGTCCTCGGGGAAACCTACTTCAAAATAGCTTGTTGAGAGGGACATAGCTATTTGTAAGGGATATAGAATCTAACCACCCCTTCAAAAATGGAGTTCGGTAAGATTCATAAAAAATACAATATTTGCAATCCTTGCAAGATGGGCCAAATTAAAACTGTCTTGTTGAATTAAAGCATGGTCTGGGCTCTGGCTTGCTGAATGGTGGCTCTGTGAATCGCATGGCAGGGGGTTGAGAGGATCCTCAGTGTGACTGAGGACACGCTCCTGCAATGCCGGCTCTTTTTGGTGGACTGGAGTGATTAGCTCCTGCTTGTAGGGAAATGGTCACTTGGTTATCAGATGGGTCTGGGTTCCAGGATCCGTCACCGCAGGATCTGCCTGCACTTAGTTGTACTTTTGGGCAGGCCTCCTTTGCTCTCTGGAAGGGGTTTGAGGGATCTAAATGGGTGCATCTCTTGGACTGTACGACGGCTAGGTTGGCTAGCAATCTGGTCATGAGCAGTTCTCCAGTCCTGTTTCTCTTGCAAGGGGGCAGCTCCCGACGGTACAGGAAGTACCACAGGTCTAGTGTAACTTTTATTTATACGGTCAAATTCTAGTGTATTTGCTCAACTGTAGTTGGGCAGAAAATTACTGTTGCTTGGAAGGACAGCCTGTGGTAGCTTTTGGGTATCTACCAATTGGTTTGTAGGGCATTTTTGCAAGATTCCCTCACTTGGAAGAGCTGGGGCACGACTGTGGTGGATGTGTAATAGTCCAACGCAGACCAGAAGTGAAACCCTTGTTTAAAGCTGCTGCGTACAGTGTATCGTGGGCTTCTTCCTGCAGTTTTCATAAGCAGTATGTGGCGGTAGGCTTTAATTGTCCCGGACAAAGGAGCAGGACGATGGACTTAAAAACCATGAAACTGTGCAGTTAGGCAGACATTTTCCATTTCAAGTGCACAGCCTTGTTGTAAACAAAATAGCAACCAAAAGAAAAGCATCGCTGTTAGTCATGCAATGTAGGTGGTGTGAGGGGAGTAAGTTAACCGCAGCACTGGGTTGCACCCATGCTCTACCCAAAAACAGTTGAGGGGGCTGGGGTGAACGGTAATTGGAATACATTGCAAGTTTGGGGTGGAGGGTGAAGCGGGGACGCTCTTGGTATCCCCCCTTCTCCCAACAGCATCATGGAGCTGTTCTGGACAACAGTTAACTCACTGGTGTCCTTTAGTGGGGCTGGATGCCCCTAATCCTAGAGTAGTCTGAGGGGAGGGGGGAATGCAGCTGCACATATTGGACCCTAATGTGAGTCTTAACGTCATGGATCTGTGCTCTTTAGTGTGGCCTTCATTAACATGAGCCTAAGCACACTGGGGGGTGCAGAGTCAACTTTCCCTACCACTATCCCCAGTGTACATTTTTACTGCTAGCCCATACAACTTCAGGGCTTCCCGCTCCCATTTTCAGATTGCCAAAGGCACAGAAAACGTCTTTGACCCCTCTGGTCAAGCATAGTTTCTGTCTACAAAGCCTCAACACAGTTTGCCTCCCCTGCTTCCTGAAGGCAAAATAATCACCTGAATGGCTGCTTTCTTCACCATGGCTACCACTGTTGCAACTCTCAAATGACTGGTCCCACTCCTTGCACTCTACTTTCCATAGGCCTGGATCCCATCAGCTGAAGGGATCATTCCAACACTGCAGGAGGTAAGAGGGGTGTGTCCTGGTGCTGGCTGAAGCTAGCTTAGGAAAGAGTTTTCAGCACTTCTGCTTTTTGGATTTGTGATTCTACCAACCCTGTAAACGACCTTTAGCTGTAATCTGCCCACTGAACAGATCATTTGAGATGATAAAGAACTTGCAAATCACACACACCCACCCCCTGTTGTAAGTAGCTCAGGCTAATCTTAGTTGATGTCCCTGGTTAATGTCCCCCAGTATGATGCGAGGTTTGGTTGCCCTTATCCTGGAAGTTCTTTCTAAAGTGGATCAAACACCCCCCAACAAGTGAATTTGAAAATAACTCTTCCATTCTCTTCTCCAGTACAAGTGTGGAGCTCCTGTGAAAGGCACTGATCAGTCTTTCTCTTACCACTAAAGCCTCAAGAAGCTGTAGGTGGATTTATTTCTGCCAAGTAGGCTTTCAGCCTAGAAGAGAAGTTTGTTTCTTTCAACAGATTACTCAAGTCAGTCATTGAGTACTCGCCATTTGCCTTATAATGAAGCAAATTTTAGGTCGAGGCTATTAGACAGCACATGCGCTGCCTGTTGCGAGGCATACTGTGGCATACCAGAGGGGGATGGAGGCCGCCCATTGGTTGACTTTTCTTGCCACTCATTTGTCTGCTTCTCATTCGTGTCCCAGCTTCAGCCAGTCTAGTTTTCCCCTCCTATGGATCATTGCCTCTTGACAATCCTTTGTCTGGCATCATTGCTTGCTTTTCAAGCACCAGGTTGTCCTTCTGTATGAAGCATTCCATTAGAGCATGACTTTTAGAGCCATGTACATTTCTCCCCCTGTACTCTGTGCTGCTCTCTATTACCAGACTGCCTCTCCCCACCCCCTCCCTCTTGCGCTTTCCATTTTTTCTCCCTCTTGCTTACCTCCACCTGCACCCTGCTTTTCCCCAAACCTGTGCTTTTGCTCTAGTACTCCCTCCGCTGCTTATGTCCCCTCCTGCTGCCTCTTCCTGTTGCTTTAGCATCCCCTCACATGTTGCTTCTGTGTTCTACCTCTTACCTGTGTTTTTTCCCCTCCCCGCCTGCTTTAAAAAAAAAAAAAAAGCTTTGCGCATCTTTGCTTTTTACTTACCTATCCCATTAGCCAATACCTCACAAAGACTAGATCTATTGGCTTTGCCAATGCTTGCATTTTTACTGCTGATATTCAAAGAATATTCAAATTGGAAGTGGATTTGAGACAGACTGCTTGATCTCAAAATGCAAGGGATTAAGTATATGTTGGCTTCTTTTAAATTGATGTCTGGAACTGTAATGCTTTACTTTGAACCCAGTTGGGCCATCTGCTCACATCACCTAGGTTTGGGAAGAGTGGTAGTGAAGGTGCTGCGAAGGCCTTTTGATAGAACAGCTTCCATATCCGTGCCTTGAATGCCTAGCCAGATCAGACACTTTAAAAGAACAGTCGGTTTGTGATTCTGAAGTCCTCCTTTTTTAGAATAAGTCTAAAGTAAACTTGTTAAAAGCATTTATAAATTCATCAAGGTATTTGGGGTAGTAATGCTTAGATCTGAGGTGATTAATGTAGGTCAGTGGGGTCAGATCCAGGTTCAATTAATAAGATAACCACGGATTACATAAATGAGTTACATTTGTTTTAATTGTATGTGCATTTGTCTTACATGGATTGAGTCCGGTATCGGATCAGCCCTCTTGCACTTCCATTGGGCAACCCTAGCCTAGATGGAGCTGTAATTACCCTAGTAAGAGGGCGGTGGTGTGTGCGCAGGTAGGGCGCTGCAAGGGCGGTGGTGTGTGCGCAGGTAGGGCGCTGCAAGGGCGGTGGTGGGTGCGCAGGTAGGGCGATGCGAGGGCGGTGGTGGGTGCGCAGGTAGGGCGCTGCGAGGGCGGTGGTGGGTGCGCAGGTAGGGCGCTGCGAGGGCGGTGGTGGGTGCGCAGGTAGGGCGCTGCGAGGGCGGTGGTGGGTGCGCAGGTAGGGCGCTGCGAGGGCGGTGGTGGGTGCGCAGGTAGGGTGCTGCGAGGGCGGTGGGTGCGCAGGTAGGGCGCTGCAATTGCGGTGGTGGGTGCGCAGGTAGGGCGCTGCAATTGCGGTGGTGGGTGCGCAGGTAGGGCGCTGCGAGGGCGGTGGTGGGTGCGCAGGTTGGGCGCTGCAATTGCGGTGGTGGGTGCGCAGGTAGGGCGCTGCGAGGGCGGTGGTGGGTGCGCAGGTAGGGCGCTGCGAGGGCGGTGGTGGGTGCGCAGGTAGGGCGGTGGTGGGTGCGCAGGTAGGGTGCTGCGAGGGTGGTGGTGGGTGCGCAGGTAGGGCGCTGCGAGGGTGGTTTTGTTTCTAACCAGAAATGAGAAGCTGTGACTAGCACTAGGTGGAAGTTTTGACTTCAAGCCCCTCCCCCACTCGCACCTTTGCCCGCTGCCCAAGAATAAGTTTTGTGTTCTACAGGCCAATTCGGTTGTTAGTGTGTAGGTTGTCCCGACAGCATTCTGTGTCAAGGTTGGTGTATTGACCTACCTTAAACCCATCTCTCAGTTGTAGTATTTGCTGCAGCTCTCTACAAGCTGCACAAACCTTGCAAGTCTTGCTGTCTCTGTGAACACCTCTTGAGTTTGACTGATGCCGGCTGCTGCTTGGGGAGGCCTCGAGGAAACCTCTATAAATATTCAGCCCTTCACACTGGCAGTTCTAGTTGTTCAAGTCTTAATGGCAGCCCGGCCTCGCTTTGTCCTCTTTATGTTCAGGTCACGAGATGTTGTTAGCTAAAGAATGGATCTTGGGTCAGGCTGGATAACAGATGGTCCCGCTGTGGGGCTGGAGCAGATTGCGAGCTTCCTTTTTATATATTTTTTTCTTTCTGGAACTGTCTGAGCCTACTCCGAGGTAGGCAAAGAAAGGGCTTTTTTAGACGGTGAAGCGTTTGAGTGGCCGACTTTGCTAATAGTTTCTTTTCAGACCTATATACAGTTAATCTTATTTTAATACATTTGTTCTGAAGTCACATTTGTCAGACTCCGTTTCCTGGGGGGGCCACAGGGCAGACCGGGCAGCAAGGCGCAGCCATGGTGGCTGAGGTTGTGTGCCTCTAGTCCCTTGTGCCTGTGTCTGCTATGGCTCTGCAAACTGGGCCAAGCACAATGCTTCTGCGCTTTAGTCTCAGGGTAGCGAAGGCGAGCAGTTAAAAGCTTCAGTGGTTCTGTGGTACAAGAGCTATGAACTCCACAATCTACCAATGGACACAATGATGTGTTCTCCAGCACAGCGCTTATCTTTAGTTACTAGAAAGTACTTTAATTTCACTGAAAGGCGAAATACTACATGGCTCAATTAGGTTGTCCGTTCCAGGGCTGCAATCTCATTTGCAGTTTTTATTGACTCTTTACTTCTCTCTGTACCATCCCCCTGCTATCAGTTTCCGAATGTCTACAGGCCCCTGATATAGCATATCCGTTCAAACCGCTTTCCCAAGTTCCACTTCACCTGGCAAGTCTACAAATCCTATGGCCTGTTTCTTCTTCTTTCACGCTCTTGTTCCTCAGTCAGGCCCTGGCTTTACCAGTGTCCAGGTAGGTGCAGTTCTGGTGGTCTGCGCAGACGCGTTCATCGTTCCTGCTCTTGCGGCAGCGGATGTTGCACTGCATGGGCCGCGGAAGTGACCTCCCTTGGAATGTAGCGGGTGGGTGAATTGGCTCCGCAGCCTCACCTGGCGGCACACCTTTGTCAGTAGTGACCTCCCAGGTCCTGTGCAGAAGGGTCAGAAGATGTGGCAATAGTGGCCTCCAGCTTCTCCGTCGGTAGCAGCGAGGGATTTCCGACTCTGACATCGGAAGTGTCCCTCTTGAGCACACAGCAGGATTCCAAATGATATGTTTGGCACTTCCAAGCCTTGGGTACGACGGTTCACAGCAGGAGAATCTTAGGAAGAGCACTTTACAAAATGGGTATCTCATGGCTTCGCTTCCTTTCAGTAGCCTCTTCCGCCGGCTGTTCCTTGGTGAGGAACACTATGGGCTTTTTTGTTTCTGGGAACTCTTCTCCTTTAGAGCCAGGGACTCTCCTCGGGAGGTAAACCGGCTTATAGGCTCTAAACCACTGATATTCAAAGTACGGCCCGGGGGCCACATGCGGCCCTCCTGACCTTTCCATGCGGCCCCCTGGCCATCAGCGGCACTGGGCTGCTGTTTCAACTCCGCAATAACGTTGAGAAAGATGTTAAATAAAGGGGCATACGGTTATTTACAGCTTAACTGGGGTTAAAGGAAATAATTCAGGTGTCATGCACAACTTAAATTTAGGAACACCTTCATTTTTAAAGACCTGTTGCAACTGCAAACATCTAATAGTCTTCAAAAGTGTATTTCATTAACATGCAGAAGCGTTTCATCTTAGTACATTAGATTGTATTCATGCATTGAGACTTTTTTCTTTAAAGAGATAGTTTGCAAAGATGAATTTAGAAGCATTCATGTTTCCCCTCCACCATGGCAAATGGTGAACTAAGAGGCAAGTCAGTTATGTTTACCATCTGAGTGGCCAGGGTTCCTCTTGTACATGGATAACATAGTTTAGCAAATAAAACGCAAGACGAGGTTTTGTACAGTGCTCATCCTGAAGTCCTATATTTCGAGGTCCTCTTATGTGATAATGAAGAAAAAGAATGTAAAATAAAATAATTGTCTAGGATCACAGTTTGGTCAAGTGGAGAAGTTGGCATTGATCCCAGGTATTATTGCTTCATAATGTGCAATTCAGCCTTTATATGTACCTGCTTTGCTTTCCCTATGCCCACCTTACACCCCCCACCAGCTATCAATGCGGCATTCAATCACACGACTGGCAAACGTTTTGGCCCCCTGGAAAAAATTTGTGAGTACCCATGCTCTAAACAGACCCTCTGCTCCTTCCAGGAGAAAATGCAGACTTCAGATGTTCCCTCACCTCTGGGGAAATTGTCATTTGTACAACTCTGGCCAAACATTAGTAATTTGAGTACTCTATGGTGCTCTCCCTTTCTTGATCAGCAAAAACTTGAAACTGAAACAAAGTATGGTGGTTTAGATCCCAACTCTACAGTCATTTTCCATACATTGGATGTGGATCCACTGTCTGTGGTTTCAAAATTGGTTTGGTCTCTTTCAAATGTGGTTTTCTGACTGCTTCTCATATATAGCTTTGTGCAAGGTGGTGGCTCTCGCAGCGGATGGCAGTGATGCTGGTTGCAGGAGTATCCAAAACAAGGGCACAATGAAGTGTGAGATACTTACCTCTGGCTGTCATCAGCCTTGCTGAAGCAGTAATACATACAAGCTTCCTCTCCTTGAACAAACTGCAGTCCCATCCCTAATCCCTACAATCTACCCAATACCAGTTCTTGGATGGAACTAATCAGCAGGCCTTTGCTTGGCTTGACTTTCTAATGGGTACCATGTCGCCATCCTCCTTCAGTTCAGTGTCTGCATTCCGGTGGCTGGAGGGTGGAGACCCAGTCAGTAACTACACTTCCGGTGTCTAGGGGAAGCTGTACGTTCCCTCCATCTTGTGCTAAACCACGGTCCATCCAAAATAGACTCCCACTTGACCCAGTACTCGGACTCTTATCACAAACAGTCCCACTGCAATCCATTTGATACATGTACTCAACACACAATGTCAACACAGGGTCTGGGTTCACATTAAAGCATAGGTCTTCAAACTGTGGGGCGCGCCCCCCTGGGGGGGCGCAGCATCCCCTTAAGGGGGGCGCGCACTCCACCCTACCACTTCACCTTTCATTGCTGCTTCCAGGCGCGCAACGCCTATTAGGCTGAAAGTGCTTCAGGCCCCGCCGTCGTGTGTTTCAGCCGGGCTGCTGCTACAGCTCGAGCTGTTGTGTGCATGTGCGCATATTTCAGGAGCCCCTTATGGGCTACTCAAGGTGTGAAGACAAGCGCTTCAATGCCTCGGTAGTAAGCGCTATATAAATGCAATTACAACATTACAATACAATTTAAAGAATTCTAAGCTGCTAGATTCATTACAGCTGTCAAACGCTTGGTGCACCGAGTCGCCAACTATGGCGGACAAACAAATCTTTGCTGCCCTCTCGCAGGAGTTCAAGGGGGCAGAGGTCTGCACCATCAACCCCTGCATGACACCTGGACTAGGTTGGGGGAACAACTGGAGGCAGCTTGAGCCAGCATATTAGTTTCTCCATAGAGGTCAGCGTTAAATAAAAACACAAACTGACCATGCTTATTTGCTAGCTTCAGGGACTACCAAAATGCCTAAAGCAAAGAGGGACACGAGGGACACAGGTGCACAAAGAAGGGGAATTCTGGGAATGTTTGTTTTAACGGAATTCCCACCAGCCATCCGGGTCAAAGAGTTCCTGCAAATGCGCAGTATGCCGACACTGAGCAGCATGATGTTCTCATGCAGACCTGGGTTCTCACTCGGAAGTTCACACTGGCAGAGAACGACTACAGAAACATTTGCTGTTTGTGAAAAAGGCCTTTGTTTCAGAAGCAAGTTGAGTGCACATACGCATCCTTCGGTTTAGATGTACATTCTAAACTGACGCAACTATATCCTAACATGGTCAAACTAGCCCATCTCTTCTCCCCTGATACATCACTCACAGCCATGAGGTTGTAAAATCCGTCTTTTAACATCAACCGCAAAAATGTCTACCGTTTAGCCTGCTGTTTATTTCCTCAGTCTTGAATTCCTGTCCAGCCAGACCACGTTAGGCCCACGCTGCATCCTCTTGCTTTTTGTTAGGGTCTCTCCTTCACTTTTCTGTTTCTAACCTGCTTCCCCCTCGCTCAGTCTGGGCTCTCTTCCCATTTGCCTCTTGTGACAAAACTTAATATGCCAATAACCCCCCTGCCCAACCAATTTGTAACATAGCCTGACACTCTGTGCCAGAGTGGAAGTTTGCCTTGGCTCCTCCGAGGGATTGTGAACATCCCTCTGTGTAGGCAAGAGGGCTTTGCTCTGCTGAGGGATTGTGATAATCTATCTGTGCATGTGTGGGCTTCACACACATGCACAGATGTGCATGTTTAAGGGCACAGACACCTGTGTCTTTGAGCCCTCACATCTGTGCTGAAAGGGCCATTCCTTCCCCCTCCAAAAGGGACCTGCCTTTAATGAGAACAACTCCAGACACGTTTGCTGTTTCTAAAACAAGCATTGGCAAAGCCAATAGGTCTCAGCAATCAGTGGTAATACATTTGTGTATATCAATAAAAACAGCCCCTGAGCCATACACAAATGCACTTACATTGCCATCGTCTGTAGCTATCTGATTGCCGAGACCTATTGGCTTTGCCAATGCTTGTTCTGATATCTTGTCCAGGGCAAGGATGTGGCGCCAGAGCTGATGACTGGAGCTGGGGAACCAGGTTCAATTCTTGGTGTCTGCTCAACATCCTGTGATTCTGGGAATATCACTTTATCGCCCTGTGCTTACAAAAAATGAATGTGTGCTTGTGTAATGTAAAAGATGCTCCTGTAAAGCGCTCCAATACCTTTGGGTCATGTTCGCGCTATATAAAACTGCAAAAAATATATTACAACATTTTGTGAGCACTCCAGTTTCCAGGTACTACTCAAAACTGGAAGTGGAGCTCTATTTCATATTATTTTCCCTTACCCCCTGGGCTCTGCAGGAGGGAATGGTCATCAATGATGCAGAGTACCAGCTTCCAGAACTTTTTTGTCAGGTGGTGGTGGTGGTGGGGGGGGCTCGACGTGTAAAAAGGTTTAGATGGGGGGGCTCAGCTGACAAAAGTTTGAAGACCTCTGCATTAAAGTGAAACTTTACACGAGAAGACTGAGTAGACCGTACTCTTCTGATGAGACTTCAGGTCTTACAGAAGATTCACAAAAACTCAGTTCTCTACCTCTAGTATTTTGTGACTTGCCCAGAACATGGGACAGTAGTCCTATACCTGCTGTGAGGCCAAGCTTTGTTCCACGTCCAGGTCACAATATGGGTTCTGCACTTCAGATTGGGAGTTTGTTTCCTTTTGTTCAATCGGTTTTCAGTTGTCTTCATCATGCCTTTTCTGACGCATCTTAAATTGGCACATTTGCTGGATGGCACTTCATGACAAAGTGGATTGCTATGTTGTGTGTGGTTTCACCCATTTTCCCCAGAAATACTTGTTGGGATGCATTTTGTTTTACAAAGTTTAGGGATGTATGAAGAAAATAAATCCATAATTTTCATTCTTTGTATTCTTTTTAGCTCCTAATATAATTTTAAGCACTTTTCTACTTGCCACTAGTTTGTGGACAGTTTGAGTAGCAGAGGGCACAGCTGACAGTGAGGTCAGTCCTTAAGCAGTACGGATAAGAATGCTGTCCGGGCAGGCCTTCTGGAAAAGCATGTCAAGCTAGTGCTTGGAAAAACTCAATGTGTTCCTACATATTTGACACACACTACGTATTATTCATTAGCAGATCTTTGAAACTGAAAATCAAATTTTCTGTGCAGTGACGTCCATCTATCCATCCTTCTGTTGTCTCCTGTTCCCATATACTTACCTGTTTATCTTTGCATTCATACACCGAACCACATATTGCACCCACTGACCCATATCCGTGCGTTAACCATTCACCATCATCCAAGCACATTCACCGACATGCACTCACCAACCTACAGCCATTCTTAAAACCATGCTTCCATCCGCCCAGCTATGCACCTGCACCATCTGCCTACCCACCACTGTGCACCCACAGCCATCCTTGTGTACAACCAGGTAACCCGTATGCAAACAGAAGCATCAATCCATCTGATCTGCCCATACATCTAAGCAACCTGTGCCTGCATACATCCTGTGTGTATATTTGCATCTGGTTGTTTTCGTAGATCTGGTATCCTGATTTCCCTAGTTTCTGGTTTTGCTTCCAGGTTCGTTGAATAACATGCCTCTATTTATTTGGGTTCATGTAACGTGTCAAACCATGGGTAGAAGTCACTGCTTCTACGTCAGTTTGTGATCGGTTCAAAGAAGTATAAAAGTGGCCGCGAACCTGGCAGGCATTGATGATCGGGCTTCACGGTTATCCGCTCTAGCACTTATCAAAATATTAAATGCGGTCTGAATTTCCACAGAACACTTAATGTTCTCAGTCACATGACTGCTCATCGTTTTTACTGAAACCCCAGATCTGTTGTAGACGCCGTTTCTAGGGTGACCAACCGTCCGTAAATTTTGTGGATTTGGTGGTCTCCTTGGAAGACCACCCAAAGGTGCAGGGTCCACCCTTCGTCCATGGGTCCGGGATACAAACTGAGACCAACACTGGAGCGCCGAGAGAGAGGATATTTATTACAATCTCATGAGATGGAGAGAGAGAGAGCATCAGCAACAGACACCCGCAGCTTGTCTGAGGCAATCTGCTAAGCACTTTGGTTCCACGTCTTATATACCCTTCATCTCCACCCTATGCGTGTATAGTAAAAGAACACCATGATTATGAAAAGGGGGGATGTATACAGAAAACGATGAACACCATGATTATACAAAGGGAGACGTGTACAGTAAAACAATGAACACCATAATTATACAGGCAGAGGTCAATCTGATAAGTTAGCAGATGGTCACTGTTGGGCCTACAGGGCGTAGGTGAAACCCATAATTACACAACAAGCAGATGACAATCTGATAAGTCCGAAGATGGTAGCTGTCAAGCCCTGTAGGGCGAAGGGCAGGGTGAGGACAGTAAGCGCAGGTGAACAGTCCTGTTCAACTGGGGTTAGCAATAATTCAGTCAGATTGTGGCAAACGAGGGCACTGACAGTCCTGCTCGGCTGGTTTAGCATGAGTTCAGGCAGGTGGCGGTAGGTCAGGAACAGGGCGTTGGTGGCAGTGCAGAGGTGAGGTGAATCAAGATGTCAAGCCACAGAGCATTTGTGACCCCTGTAGAGATCGCAATGGAGGATGAAGCGCAAAATGGCTGAGCTAATGGCAAGACAACAGACATACTTTTCCACAGTCCCTCCTTTTGCCATAAGCGAAATCATTTTTAGTCAATTGCAATGTCCATCAATAGCTGTATCTCACGTTCAATCATTATTTTATTGTTCTCGACATGAGTATTTATAGGGACTGGCTTGATAGCACTTGCGCAGAGGCCGCAAAGTGGGGGACCACATTGAATGCAAAGACCGCAAAAGAAAATCAATACAAGAGGTATCAGGACGATCATTAGGACTTTCCATCCCCAAGTCAGTGGAAGTTGCCACAACCAGGGGCCAAGGGACCATGAGCCGGTATCTTGATGAAGATCAGAGGTGATTCGATGAAGCGTGGAAATAGCCTCATAGACAGATGAGGAATGATCTGGGATGTACACACAGCAGCTGGTACCGATGATGCGGCACGCTCCTCCGCGGTCAGCAAGTATGACGTCCAGGACCATGCGGTTTTGTAAAACGACGAGGCGTACCGCTTGGAGCTCCGCTGTGTTGTTGGCCAGAATACCAGCTGTGATGTTGACAGTTGCTTCCATGACCCTGATGAGGTGGCGAATGTCTCTGCTGTTTTCCATCGATCCCCAGAAGGGAAGGATGCCTTTCATGGCATCCAGGAACAGTTGAGAGGTAGTGTCTGCTTGGTCGACCACTTCGTTGCTGCGGCGGACGCGATGATGAAGAGGAGGAGCAATATAGGCAGGAGGAAGGAGAAACGCTATATAACATGTGCCTCCCCAGTTTTTGTGAAGCCAGGTGTATGCTTTTGTCCCACATATGAAATAAGTGTTTGGGGAAGCAACAAGCAGTGGTGGAAATGTCATGTTCAGAGTTGCTGTTATGGCACGAGCTGTCCCCAACGTACTCGCTACCTAAGCCTTTGATGCATACAAGTCCAGGAATGCGAACAACTGATAGGGGCAATGTTCGCTTGGCGGGGGCCTTCTTTTTGAAGCTAGAAAAGCGAAGACGGTCAGTGGTGTTGAAGATCAGCATTTCCTCTTGCTCATCTTCCGATATATTCATGGGACTGTTAGTTGGACAGAAAGGGTTGATGGTGTTGCCTGTCTTGTTCCACCAAAATTCGTCCCGGAATTGCTGGAGAATGGTATCAGCGATGTTGCCAGTCTGCTGGGCATCCATGATGAGCATCATCCAGGCAAGGCAAGAGGCATGTACAGAGTAGGGGTAAGGAAAAAGCGATATTGGGTTTTCTGTGGATTGAGGCAGAAGACCACAGACCCAACAGTTCGTTTTGTTCAGGACCATATTATGTTGATGCAACATTTGAATAAAAGTGTTGTTCCAAAAGTCTTGTCTTCTGTGTTGGAGATAAGGGGGCAAGGACACCTGCGAGTGTTCAGTAGGTTTGGCATCAGTCGGCAATATGGTACCTTTTGCCAGCGCTTTTTCCTCTATAATCCAGAAGATGATGGTAAGAAGGATCGTGAGGCAGAGAAATACTATTCGCACTATTGACCTTCGATTATACAGTCTGTTTTGAAATGCCTTTTTCTGGTCTGTTTTTAGGCATAGTCTATCTTCTTTTGGGCTCTACAGCTGTCAGAGGGAGACTGAGCCCTTGCGTCGCCGGTAGCTGGTGGTTGCTTCACTGGCTAGGCTTCTCAATACCCCACTATAAGGAGTATCGATCCACCCCACCAGACTGTACTACCGCCCTGCGACTTTTGGCTCAGCCCTCCTGTCCAGTCGCTGGAGCCCCAGAGGTCGTGCGAGGACGGAGGTTGTATCTTCCTTTGGCTGGCACAGTGTGGTCTTCGAACAGTTCGAGCTCTGGTTCTTGGAGGCCATACACTGGGCAGTCGTGTGCCAGTACTTCCTTGTAGGCAGACAGAGTTGGGTCAGTCTGTGTGATGCTGGGGACCTTCCGGCAATGAACGGCATGCACCCACGATTTCTTGCCTTCCACTCGTAGGGCTGTTCAGGTCGTCAGGAGGACTAGCAGAGGACCTTTCCACCGGGGCTCCAACGTTTGCTTCCGAGCAAAGTTCTTCACCAGGATGTAGTCGCCTGGCCGGATGGTGTCCTGGCCCCGTGGATTGGTCGGGCAACGCTTCCGGAACCTGCTGATTAATAGAAGACCAAGTTTGTGTAAGTACAGACAAGTAGTCGCTCAGCATTTCACAAGGAGAATCCGACCAGGTGGTAGCAGGGGGCGCGCCCCAAATGTTCATTGGGCATCCAAAAACCACCTCGTATGGGGTCAACGAGGTGCGAGAATGCGGGACAGATCTTTTTGATAGAAGGGCCAGTGGCAATGCGTCAGGCCATCTAAGCCCCGTAGTCTCCACTATTTTGGCTAGTTTTGATTTGATGGTGGCATTGTATCTTTCCACCAGGCCTGCTGACTGGGGGTGAAAGACTGCGTGGAATTTTTGCTTGACCCCTAGTCCAGCTAATATGCGTTTGACTAACTCTCCAATGAAGTGGCTCCCGCTGTCACTCCAGAGTACCCGGCAAAGGCCATAGCGGGGAAAGAATTCTTTCAACAACATCTTGGCGGTTGTTAGGGCAGTGTTGTCTTTGACCGGGTAGGCTTCCACCCATTTGCTGAACGTGCAAACAACCACTAGGACATATTTAAGGTTGTTGCACCGTTCCATCTGTAAGAGCTCAAAGGGTGCCGTGGGGATGGCAAACCCAGCTCGTGGTACCCGGGTCCCTTTTCCTACATTGTAACGGAGACCTACTAAACATTGCTGTACCAGCCTTGTGGCGGTAGACCGGAGTTGGATGTTATCCCACACCTCCTGTAAGATTTTAGTTATGGTGGCAGCATCGGTATGAGCCGGTAAATGAGTCTTGTTCAACAATGGGAGGAGATGGGCATTTGGCAATTTCCATAATTTTGTGTCCTTGGACCGCCAACAATTCTCCTCGTCAAGCATGCCCTCCTTTTCCCATTGTTTAAGTTCTCCAGAAGTGGCAGTAGACTGAATGTCCCTGATCTGTTTAACGTCACGCCACTTCTCTGCTTGGGATTTTATTATGTACATGGCTGTATGTGTTCTTTCTTGTGCAGTGGCTCGGGCTGTCTCATCAGCTGAGGCATTTCCCAGTCCTATTTCGTCAGTGATTTTCTTGTGGGCATTGCATTTGACAATAGCTAGTGTTCGGGGCAGTGTCAAGGCTTGGAGTAATGCAGTTACTAAGTCACCATGCCGGATGGGCGTACCATGTGACGTCAAGAATCCTCTTTTCAGAGGATACCAAAACTGTGTGCTACTCCAAAGGCATATTGGCTGTCGGTGTAAATGGTGACAGCTAGACTCTGGCTAAGGATACAAGTGCGGGTGAGAGCTATAAGCTCTGCTGCCTGGGCCGATTTCTGAGGTATGCATGCAGTTTCAACAATGGTGTTGGTAGTAGTGACGGCATAGGCAGCAGATGTGGTACCATCTGATAGTTTAATACAGGATCCGTACACCCATAATTGCCCATCCTGTTCCGTGAGGGATGTCTTTCAAATCTACCCGCCCCTTAGTCTGTTCTTCTGTTTGGAAGAGGCAGTCATGTGGAGTGTCTGTGGTGTCTGAATCTGGTGTGGGCAGGAGTGTGGCGGGGTTCAAGGTCGTACACCGCTTTAATGTGATGTGGGGTGCTAACAACGTAAGTTCGTATCCTGTCAGTCGTGCACTAGTGAGGTGTTGTCTTTGTCTGGTTTAGTAGTATGTCGACTGCGTGTGGAACTAACAGTCAGTTTAGATCCTAAAACAATTCCCTCACTTTCTCGAATAGAGACGGCCGCAGCCGCGACCGCTTTAAGACAAGAGGGCAGACCTCAGGCCACAGGGTCTAGAGTGGCCGAAAAGTAGGTGCACTGGTGTTTGGTGCCGTGAATTTGGGTCAAGACCGAGAGCGCATCCTGAGCGTTCATGGGTGTAGAGGCAGAAGGGTTTAGAGTAGTCAGGTGTGCCCAGTAATGGTGCAGAACAAAGAGCGTGGTGTAAGTCTTCAAAGGCTTGGTCGTGTTCATGTGTCCAAGGGAGGGGTGTGGGTGGGTCTTTTGTAAGTAAAGCAAGGAGTGGCTTAACTATGAGGGAAAAATTTGGAATCCATTGACCTCAAAAAGAAGTGAGGCCAATTAGTGCACGAACATCTTTGGGTAGTAGGAGAAGAAAGGCGTAGTATTGTCTGGATGTGGTCAGGTGTGAGTGTACGTCCCTCCTTAGACAGCAGATGGCCGAGGTAGGTCACCTGCTGTCTACAATACTGTAACTTATTCTTGGACACCTTGTCGACGCCAGAAAGTGTAAAGTAGTAAGAGGCAGTGCGAGCCAGGGCCGGAGTGTCCGCAGCCAAAAGAATGTCATCTACATACTGAATGAGGACAGCGCCGGGTGGTAACTGTAGCTGGTCGAGCTGTTTAAGGGCTTGGCTGTATATGCTCGGACTCTCCGTGTACCCTTGTGGAGCCCGGCAGAATCTGTATGATCTGTTTCTTATGGTAAAGCCAAAAAGGTAGCGTGAATCAGGGTGTATTGGTATGGAGAAAAAGGCATTCTTGAGGTCTATTACGTTAAAGGTGGTAGCAGTTGAAGGGAATCATTGTTAATATAGTTATGTCAGAGACCACAGGATATTGCGGGACCACTATTTTGTTGATCGCGCAAAGGTCAATGACGAAACGGTATATTTTCTCAGAAGTGGACGTGTGTTTCAGGACTGGAAGGATAGGACTATTGCAAATGTTGGACTGGACTTCCTCAACTACCCCTAATGTAATCATATCCTGTACTATAGTCATGAGGGCCTTTTCTCCTTCTGCAGAAATCTTATACTGAGGTAGGCAGGGAAGAGGTGCATTTTGTTTTACTGTTATTTGGACAGGGTACATGACAATCTCCCCCACATTGGTGTCAGTGACAGCCCACAGGGTATCTGGTAATTGGGACAAATCCTGCTGTTCGGAATCAGTGAGACCAACTTGATTCATAACCGATGGGGCAATCATTGTCAAACAATATGACTCGGACATTTTGGGGAGAACAGCGAATGGTGGCTCTGTAGTGTTTTAACAGATCAATGCCCATCAGGTTATCTGGGCAATTTGGGGAGAGCAGAAAAGAGGCCATCGCTGTGTTCCCTTGTATGTCCAGGGGTACCTTAGTAGAAAGGGGGTTAGTAGAGGGCGTGCCGTCAAATCCTACGGAGGTGATCGATAAGCTGGACAGGGGTGCCCTAGGAATCAGTTCTTTTGATAGGGCACTTCTAGAGGCCCCGGTGTCAACCAAAAATTTGCCCTGCGTACCAACCACCTTAGCTGTGACATAGGGACCTGTTTGATCGACAAGAAGTTCTACTGGTTCCTTCCCCTGTCCCTGGCTGTTTCATGCATACTCGTTGTCGGATCTGATCAGTGGTAAAATCTTGGGTAACAGCCTGCCTGGAATTATCAAAGATGTTTGGACGCTGTCCGCCAAAGGGTGGTGCAGGACCTCTCCCTCTTCCTCTAGGTGCTCCTCGCCCTCTCCCTATGGTATTTCGCTGCAAAAGTGGACAATCTGCACGCCAGTGGCCTGTTTCTTTACAATACGCACACTGGTCCTGGGACAGTTGACGTGGGGGCTGGTGTGTTCTAGCAGCCGCAGGCATATAATTGTTCTGTTGGCCACTACCGTTTCCTCCCCCTCCTGTGCTTATCTGGGAAAGCATCACCTTTTCTTTTAGGTCTTTTCTTTTTCTGTCTTTTTCCTCTATTTTTTTTTTTTTGCAGATGTTCGTAATATTGGGCCATTGTCAGGATCTGCGCTGGTGTTGCCGCAGGCCACGTGCTTTCGCTACTCTGTAACCTAGTGGAGATCGGTAGCAACAATCCCTTAACAAAAGTCTGAACTAGTAAGTGTCTGCCTGTCTCAGTCGTCGTGTCCTGTCCACTATAGTCAAACACCTGGCTGAGTCGAGGTAGTCAGACGTTGTTTCCTCAAACTTTTGCTTACACGCAGTAATGACTGTCCAGTCAACCTTTCTGGCCGGAATGGTGGCCTTCAGCTTTGTTACTATGCGACCTGGTAGTGCTAAAATAGCTTCCGCTGGCCTTTCCCCTGGTTTTCTATCCTTATCCATTGTTACTAAATCTTCCCACTTGTGACCGAATACGGTCTGATCGTCTATTTTCCTTATTGGTCTCCAGATGTCTGGCGGCAGTATTAGCCCAAAAATCTGATCTATGTCTGTTAAGGTCATGGTGTAGGTGGCAATAACAGTGTCCAACCCTTCGTAGAATCCAATAGGATTCTTCCGGGGGTCGGGTAAGTCCTTTTTAAAAGCTAAGATGTCAGCTCGAAGCCACGGAGTGTACACCCAATTATATAACGTCCTGCTCTTCGCATCCGGACTATCTAATCCCTCAGCAGTACCCTGTCCTCGAGCAGGGACAAAAACTGGAGCAGCTTCCCTTATTGGTGCCATATGACCTCCCATCGCTCCCTCCACTACTGGTTCTTTTTCATCTTCCTCCTGGTCTCTCCTCAACTTTCCATCATTTGTAGTGTAAATGCTAACAAGCTGTGGCTTTCCTCAGCACTTCCTCGTCCCTCTGTCAACTTGCGATACAATTCTGTGATATGGTCTGCTGGTGTTACTCCGTGGCGTTTCTCATAAACAGGGAGTATTTCATGAGCAAATTGTTGTAGGAAGTAGCCCTTGCAGGGTGGTGCATAGGCTTCATAGATCGCACGGATCTGGTTTGATGTGGAAAGATCCTTCAGGCAGGTGCGAACGAGATCATTCAGAGCCTGTTTATCTGTAGGTGTAATGCAGGGTGTGTGTGATCGAACAGAGGGGGCTAAATCTGGATCAGATGGAGCAGGAGGGGCAGTGTGGTCGGGAGGTGGAGGTTGGGCGTTAGGGGGTGGTGCATTCTCACCGGCCGGCTGTGGGATAGGATGGGGAGGGACATGGTACGGTGGTGGCAATGGGTGGAGGAGAAACTCCTCCTCCTGGGGGTCCGTTCGTGACAAGGGAGTGTAACGTACAGAGTATTGACCGGACATATTTAACCTGTATTCCCTATCTGCACACGCGATGTTTGAAGCAACCTTTTCACGTCGCAATTCCTCTAATGCCGGTTTATCACTTTTCCGAGCCTCTTTCTGTAATCTAGCCTGAGTCCTTTTCACCCCCTTCCTTTTTCCACTGACCCAAGGCATCAAACATTGCTTGTCGGGACCTCCTCCTATGAAGTTGTGCCTCTACAGCCTCAAGCTTCTGGGGTTCGAAAGAGCCGTACATAGGCATTGAGTCTCTGTATCCTTAGACGTGTATTTATGCCACAATGAGTTATACATTATGGGAGAAATATCGTACTTTATGTACATGTCCTTACTAGGGGTACCTTCCGGAGGAGCCGGCTGACTATCCTCCAGCACCCTTGATCGAGATGTGCAACAACAAAACCATCGTGCAAATTTACTAAACACGGGCATGCTTTTCTATGTTATCTTACCAAGCGTCTCCACACGTTTCTAAGCCGGACAAAAAGTCCACATTACCCGTTTACCTTCACTTTTTGCAAAGAGTGAACAAAAACCAGATAACCAAACAAAAAAGGTATCGCCAACCGGCGATCCTACCAGAATCCTTTGTCTCGTTCTCCAGGTGGTCTCTTTACTGCAAAGCTCGTCCAAGTCTATCGGGGGCTCCAGTCAGGACCGGTGCACTTGCGGGGGTCTTTTCAGATGCAGCGAAGGTCGGGTGGTGGCTACGAAGACTAGTTTCTTTCGCGTAGGTATACTCCACCACCGTCCGAGGAAGTTTGAACGTAGGGACCCCTCGACCGGGCAGCCGCGTCACTGATGGGCCCAACGTTGGGCGCCAATTGTGGATTTGGTGGTCTCCTTGGAAGACCACCCAAAGGTGCAGGGGTCCACCCTTCGTCCACGGGTCCGGGATACAAACTGAGACCAACACTGGAGCGCCGAGAGAGGATATTAATTACAATCTCATGAGATGGAGAGAGAGAGAGCGCATCAGCAACAGACACCCGCAGCTTGTCTGAGGAGGCAATCTGCTATGCACTTTTGTTCCACGTCTTATATACCCTTCATCCCCACCCTATGCGTGTATAGTAAAGAAAACACCATGATTATGAAAAGGGGGATGTATACAGAAAACGATGAACACCATGATTATACAAAGGGAGACGTGTACAGTAAAACAATGAACACCATAATTATACAGGCAGAGGGCAATCTGATAAGTTAGCAGATGGTCACTGTTGGGCCCCTGCAGGGCGTAGGTGAAACCCATAATTACACAACAAGCAGAGGACAATCTGATAAGTCCGAAGATGGTAGCTGTCAAGCCCTGTAGGGCGAAGGGCAGGGTGAGGACCGTAAGCACAGGTGAACAGTCATGTTCAACTGGGGTTAGCAAGAGTTCAGTCAGATTGTGGCAAACAAGGGCACGGACAGTCCTGCTCGGCTGGTTTAGCATGAGTTGTGGCGGTAGGTCAGGTCAGGAACAGGGCGTTGGTGGCAGTGCAGAGGTGAGGTGAATCAAGATGTGAAGCCACAGAGCATTTGTGACCCCTGTAGAGGTCGCAATGGAGGATGAAGCGCAAAATGGCTGAGCTAATGGCAAGGCAACAGACCTACTTTTCCACAGTACTTTTCCACAATTTCACGGACCCTCCATAATTTGGATCTCACGTCCGTTGTCCGTGATGATCCATTTTACGGACGCCTTTTGTCCGTAATTTTAGGCATTGCGGAACATCACTGTTCCCCTGCATGAAGCCTCAACTCCTTGATGGGGCCACCTCGCACTGCTCCTAGGAGCACCAGAGCAGCCCCACCCCGCCCATTGTCATTCTGTCTGCGGCTGATGATTGCCACATACAGAATGACAATGGGCCAGTGTGGGCTTCAAAGCATGTGGTGGCCTCCCCCAGCCTCTGTCTAGGGCAGGGCATTCTGTCAGATGGAAGACGGTGAAACAAGTTAAAAAGAAGGGGTTAGAGTTCTTTCAGTCATTTTAGAACTGATGCACTTTCAATATTCTATTCAACGAAGCCATGATTGCTGCTTTTTTATTTTATGCAACTAACCACCATTGACAAAGCCAATAGTTCTCGCTTGTAGGTGTAACATTACTTGTTGTGTTATATATCTGGATACAATGACCGAAGAGGCAAAATACCAGTCGGGAGGCACACTATACTAAGCACAGATTTTTAGCTTTGGTGTTTTAAGCCATGCCTTTAATTACATCTAATATCCCCTTTGTTGAGACTAACTCCCCCCCCCCCCCCAAACCAACACAGTTTTATGATTCCACTGAAAGTCCTGGAAACAACAGTCAGTCACAACATGGCCTGTGTTAGACCTGGCACCATTGGCATGGGTCTCCCTTCCATCTTTCGCTTTTGTCTCCTCGGTTTGCTGGTGTTAGATGCTCTGGGCGCTGTGCCACTGCCATTCAGTGCGACAGCGCGAATGCTCCCTATTGTAAATTGACTGGATGAATTGGTATTCCCATAATTGGCTCATTTGATTTACCGGTTAGTCTCTAGTATAGTGCACCGTGCGTGCCCAGGGCTGGTAGACCGAATGCTGCTGGTGGGCCTGCAGCGCTGATTGCGCCACCCACATAAGCAGCTCGTAAAGTGTCTCAGACCTGCCATCGCAGAGTCTGTGCTCAGTCCAGAACTGCCATTTTTTTGACTGTAAAGTGAACCCACTTCCCAGTCCCTCAACCTTTCCTTGACATCATGTAAATCATCCCGATGGAAGGGTGCGTTGTATGTGAAAGGTAGGACCTGCCTTGGTCTGTGTGGCATGTCCTGATAGTGAATTACTCCATTTCGTTTTTCACTATTGCAAGGCTATGTGTTCCCTTAGGCCAGAATGGGCAGTTTTGATTATTACATCCTATAATCCTAGCAGACCCAAGGAACATGTTTGGAAAGTCGAATTTAGTATGCCTGAGCTCAGAATATTAAAATACATCTTTTAGTGAGGATTATTTTCATATTTCTGTGTTTGAAAATACCACTTCTAGATAGTAGGTATTTTCTTGCCTAAGTCGTCCAGTATGCTCTGCTGTTATGTGTATTGGATGTCTGGTCTTGGAGGGACAGGGCAGGCTGAGCCCGACCTAGGTTGAATAGCGATCTGCAGCTGGAGTATGGGGAGGGCTGACCCTTTGATCTGAGCAGGGCTGGGCCTGGCAAGGTGAATGATGGCTCCAGCTCCCACCGTGCGTCTGATGGCCGACTCACTCTTCCTCAAAGGCAGGATGCAGCCTCGTAAACAAAGTGCTCCAGGACCACACCGAACTGGTTCTGGCTGGGTTCAGTGACTTGTGACTTTTGAGAACAAAGACCTGTGGGGTATAAATATCTGCGCCGAAACCCCTACAGGGTGTGTTACTTCTGGATGTCAAGACGAACCTCTGTCCGTGTAACGAGAGGAAAAGGACTTTGAAACGTTCATCCATCTTGCTGAAGCAACTACCCAAGGGCCTGATTTGAGCTTGCCTCCTGCTGAAGTCTCAGGGACATTAGACTTCACCCATCCGCCTTCTGAATTCCTATTGAGAGGGGTTCTACTCGCAGGTGAGGCCTCTGTCGAATTCCCGAGCCTCTGGGTCTACTGCAGGGAACGCGGGCTGAGAATCATCGCTGTTGTGGGCCGCTGCAGCTGAGGAGCTGTTGCCGCTGAGAGCCCGCATTTGTCTGTGCTACGAGAATCCTCGCTATCGCTGTTGTGGGCCGCTGCGGCTGAGGAGCTGTTGCCGCTGAGAGCCCGCCTTTAATCACCGCCTCAGGAGCCTCGTGAGTGCACGCCGCGGACCGCTGCAGCTGGGAGCTGCGGCCGCTGCGAGTCCGCCTGTCATCGCGGCTTCCTCCCGAAGCTGCGTGCCGTGCCCCTTTAAACCTCGGGTACATTGTGCATCACCGGGTCGCGTAGATCCCGGCCTCGAACTAAGTTCATTTCACCCGCTTTTGAGTGCTTTATTGCCTTTTCAGTGAATTTATATTTACGTGCATTGTGGCTTGTTGATCGTCTTCGAGTCTTGTGTTAAACTGATATAAAGCTACTCATTTTTCCATAGTTACTTGTGTGGTGTCCCTTTGTGGTGTCTTCACTGCGTTATTGTGTATGGTCACAAATGCTTCACACACTGCCTCTGAGATAGGCCTGTCTGCTTGTGCTACGCTACCACAGGGTTGAGCAGGGGTTATCAAAGGGTGTAGGTCCCTTCTTGGATCATCCCTCAGCCCAACACTGTTCAACATCTACATGGCCCCGCTCGCACGCATCGCCAGACAGCACGACCTCAACATAATCTCCTACGCCGACGACACTCAACTGATCCTCTCCCTCACCAAGGACCCCCTCGCCGCCAAATCCAACCTCCATGAAGGAATGAAGGCCGTCGCCGATTGGATGAAGATCAGCCGACTAAAGCTGAACACCGACAAGACTGAGGTCCTCATCCTCGGCTCCAACCCCTCAGCCTGGGACGACTCCTGGTGGCCAACGACGCTGGGAGCAGCCCCGACACCCACTGACCACGCACGCAACCTGGGAGTCATCCTCGACTCAACGCTCTCCATGGCCAAGCAAGTCAACGCAGTCTCCTCCTCCAGCTTCAACACCCTCCGCATGCTTCGCAAGATCTACAGGTGGATCCCGACAGATACAAGAAGAACAGTCACCCAGGCCCTCGTCAGTAGCAGACTAGACTATGGGAACGCCCTCTACGCGGGAGCCCCGGCCAAGCTCATCAGGCGACTGCAACGCATATCAAACGCCTCCGCACGCCTGATCCTCGATGTACCACGCCACAGCCACATCACCCCCCACCTGAGGAACCTGCACTGGCTCCCCGTCGACAGGAGAATCTCCTTCAAACTCCTCATCCACGCACACAAGGCACTCCACGACTGGCCCAGCCTACCTCAACAGACGACTCCTCTTCTACGTCCCCAACCGCCAGCTCCGCTCCGCCGACCTCTCCCTCGCCACCGTCCCTCGCATTCGAAGAACTACCACCGGCGGCAGATCCTTCTCCCACCTCGCCGCCAAGACCTGGAACACCCTTCCACTAAGCCTACGACAGACCCAAGACCTGCTGACCTTCAGGAGGCTACTCAAGACCTGGTTGTTCGACCAGTAGCAGCACCCCCCCCGTTTTTCTCCCCAGCGCCTTGAGACCCTCGCGGGTAAGTAGTGCGCTCTACAAATTCTGTGATTGATTGGACATTGGCGCCAGCCATTGCCAACTAGAGATCCCCATTTCTAACATTGGTGTTCAGCGGTGAGGATCAGGACTTGCATTTGTGATCCACATACAATAACTGGTGTACACTACTAGTGAGTGCAGACCTAAACGCAACCACATACGTTGTTGATCTTGTTCTATTTTTGATCGTAATTGCCAGTTATGTCTACAATGGGTAAGCCAGCATCCAATGCTTCGGAGGATCTCACCTTTGAGGAAGAGAGGTTAGAAACCTACACTGCCAAACAGCTAAAGTCTTTTTGCAAGCAATTCACCGTCCCCATTGCAGGCCTCTCTAGGAAGGAGTATCAGAAGGCGCTAAAGGCCTGGTGGGAGGCGAGGGAGTCCTCCGGGAATGGGAGAGCCTGGGGACAGGGGAGAGAATGCCGGAGGGCAGCAGGATGACAGTGGATTTAGTGGGAGGTAAAGCACTTTCCAGTCCAGGTACTAGCGTGTCCTAAAAGGGCCTGTCTCCAGAAGAGATAGAGGACAGGGAGAGAGATAGGAGGCATAGTTTGGAGATGGCCAAATTAGGTCAGAAGGACCTAGAGTAAAAAGTTGGATATTGAGAATAACCGGTTGGCATTTGAACTTGAGAAAATGAAACTGGAGCATGAGTATTGAGGGAGCTGGAGATCAAGGCTAAGAGTTTAGAGATCTCCCCCTCTGGTGGCAGCATACCTTTAGTACCTACCGAGAGAGTTTATATACCCAAGGATGTCATCAAGGATTTCCATAAGAGTGAGGATATTGGGCAATGGTTTGCCGCCTACGAGAAGGCAATGGTGTCCCACCGGGTCCCTGAGAAGGATTGGGGAGCTGGGTTGTGGGGACGCTTTGTGAGTGATGGGAGGGATACCCTGTTGGATCTGCCTGAAGAGAGCAGGATGGTGTATGCCCATATGAAAGAGGCCTTGACGCGATAAGGTTTGACCCCAGAGATGTACAGGCAGAGGTTTAGAACCTGTAAGAAGTTGGAGGGTACCACTTGGGTTGAATGTCTCGCAAGGGTCATGTGGGAGACTTCGCCAAAGGTGGGCAGGGTCCCCAGCAGAGAAGTGGGGGGGACAAGGGTAAACGGAGGGAGTTCCAGAGAGGGCTGCAAAGTAATTCCCAAGGGAACCCAGGAGTGGTGTCCAAGTCTCCCCCTGAGAAGAAGCCAGTGACCCCGACAGGTAGGCCTGTTCATAGGGGGGCCCCTTGTTTTAAATGTGGTCAAGTGGGCCACCGGTATTATGATCCCCAGTGTCCCCAGAGGGACATCAATGCACCAACCCGCCAGCTTGCTAGTGTAGCCCTGGGAGGAGATGGGTGCCCCAGGTGGGTGGGATCCCGTAGAATTGACCCTTGTCTCGCTAGGAGACTTTGAGAAAGTCCCTAACCCCACGCTGCCTGATAACACTAAGAAGTAAAGGCAGTGGGTGACCATCAATGGCCATAGGGTGGAGGCTCTGAGGGACACCGGAGCAAGTGTGACTGCCGTCAGCTTCCGGTTGGTGTCCCCAGAGCAAGTTGTCCCCCATGCATTCTGCCTAGTAGTGTCAGCAGACAACTCGGAGCCAGTGTGAGGTGGCTCAAATTCCCTTTGAGTGGGGGGGGGGGGGGGGGGGTCTCAGGAACTCTTCAAGTAGCTGTGAGGCCAGCCATGCCGGTAGACTGTTGGGCAACGATTTGGAGAACTCCCCGTGGGCTACGGTGGAGAGAATCTCACTTGGAAATGTTGGGTCTGCCTGAGTGGGCGTGCGTGACCACTCGGTCCATGGCAGCCAGTAAGGACGTTCAGAAGGACCTGGAGCCTGAAAGTATGGCCCAGGCCCCTGCCTTAAAGAGAAGGGTTAGGGGGTGCTGAAAACCGGCCCCCATAGTTTCCCACGGCCCAGGAGGGAGCAGACCTTGAGGGGGGATGCCCTGGAGCCTACCGGGGAACAAGTAGCCGAACTGGGGGACCTGCCTGGGCTGACCCATTGGCAGCAGGAAGGAGGGCCCACCAGGGAGGAATTTTGTGAACAGCAGAGAACGTGCCCTTCTCTTGAGGGGCTCCGGCGACAGGCTGCAGCCCAGGCAGCAGGTGATCAGTCGGGGTTACATCTGATCTATTGGGAGAATGACCTCCTTTACAGCGAGCCTAAGGTTGCTGAGCCTGGGTCAGCCCGTGTGCTGGTGGTACCCCAGTGCTTCAGAGCCTTCCTACTGGGGTTGGCTCATGATGTGCCATTGGCAGGACATCTGGGGCAGACCAAGACCTTTGAGGGGCTGGTCACCCACTTTTATTGGCCCCAGATGCGCAGGAGCTCAGATGCTCAATGCAGGGCATGTGAAACTTGCCAGGCGAGGGGGGGGGGGGGGGGGAAGATCAAAGCCCCACTCCAGCCCTTTCCAGTTGTCAGTACCCCATTCGAGCGAGTGGGCATTGACATTGTGGGGCCTCTGTACCCCAAGACAGCCATGGGCAACAGGTTCATCCTGGTCTTGGTGGACCATGCCACCCGGTACCCTGAAGCCATCCCACTCCGGACAGTGATGGCCCCCGTGGTGGGACGTGCACTGATGGGGATTTTCTCCCGTGTGGGGTTCCCCAGAGAGGTGGTGTCTGATCGGGGTACTAACTTCATTTCCAAATATATGCAGTCTCTGTGGGAGGAGTGTGGGGTAACTTATAAGTTTACCACCCCTTACCACCCCCAAGGTAATGGGCTGGTTGAGAGATTCAACCGGACCCTCAAAGGCATGATTATCGGCCTAGAAGAGTCCATGAGGCGTAAGTGGGACGTCCTCTTGCCATGCCTGCTGCTTGCTTACCGTGAGGTGCCACAGAAGTCCCTAGCGTTTAGCCCCTTTGAACTACTCTATGGTCGCCCGGTAAGAGGGCCTCTGAGTCTGGTCAAGGAAGGCTGGGAGCAATCTCCCAGGAAACCTCCCCAGGATATGTTTAGCTACATGCTGGCCTTCAGGAACCAGACTCTGCATTTCAGAAAGCTTGCTGAGGCAAATCTGGAAGCCAGCCAGGGAGAGATGAAACGTTGGCACAATCAGAATGCCACTGTTTCAGCCTGGTCAAAAGGTTTGGGTCATGGCCCCAGTGGAGCCCTGTGCGCTCCAAGATAAGTGGACCGGACCATTTGAGGTGGTGGAGCGCAAGAGTCCTGTTACCTACTTGGTGGACTTGCGGTCTCCCCGGAACCCCTTGCGGGTCCTGCATGTCAACCGCCTGAAGACCCACTTTGAGAGGTCCGAAGTGGGCATGCTCCTGGCCACAGATGCTGGGATGGAGGATGAGTGAGCCTCTTCCTGACCTCCTGTGTGCAAAGGAGCAAGATGGGTCAGTGGAGGGTGTGGTCCTCTCCACCACACTGACCCCTGAGCAGCAGAGTGATTGTCGCCAACTGTTGGGACAATTCAGTGATCTGTTCTCCCTGGTGCCTAGTGTCACTGATTGGTGTGTCCATGAAGTGGACACTGGGGACAGTCCTGTTAAGCACAAGGCTTACCGAGTGACTGACCGGGTTAGGGCATCCATTAAGGAGGAGGTTTCCAAAATGTTTGCTTTAGGTGTGATTGAGTCCTCTAGCAGCCCTTGGTCCAGCCCAGTGGTCTTGGTACCAAAAGCTGCAGCGCCTGGTGCCACCCCAGAAATTCGGTTCTGCGTGGACTACCGAGGCCTCAATTCAGTCACAAAGACTGACGCGCACCCCATCCCCAGAGCTGATGAGCTCATAGATCGGCTAGGGGCTGCACGGTACCTCAGCACGTTTGATTTGACGTCTGGGTATTGGCAGATCGCCTTGACTGATGGGGCATAGGAGAGGTCAGCGTTCTCCACACCGGATGGGCACTACCAGTTCCGGGTGATGCCCTTTGGGATGAAGAATGCCCCTGCCACCTTTCAGAGGTTGGTCAACGGGTGTTGGTTGGGCTGGAGGATTTCAGTGCCGCCTACCTGGATGACATTGCAGTGTTTAGTTCCTCATGGGAGGACCACCTGCCCCACCTCTGGTAAGTGTTGATGGCACTGCGGAGGGCAGGCCTCACAATCCAGGCCAGTAAGTGCCAGATTGGGCAGGGTTCTGTGGTGTACTTGGGACACCAGGTTGGGAGCGGCCAGGTGGCGCCCCTACAGCCCAAGATTGAAACCATCCTGGCTTGGGAACCCCCAAAGACCCAGACGCAGGTGAGAGCCTTTTTAGGACTCACGGGTTATTTCAGGAGGTTTGTCAAGGTGTGTATGGCAACATTGTTGCACCCTTGACTGAGCTGACTTCTAAGAAGCAGCCAAAGCTTGTGAACTGGACTGGCACCTGTCTGGAAGCTTTTGACTCCCTGAAGACTGCCCTGTGCACAGCGCCTGTACTTCAGGCGCCCTACTTTTCAAAAGAATTTGTTGTCCAGACAGATGCTTCCGAGCATGGTGTGGGGGCTGTTCTGTGTCAGGTCAATGAGGAGGGCCTAGACCAACCGGTAGCCTTCATTAGTAGGAGGTTACTTCCACGGGAACAGAGGTGGAGTGCAATTGAGCGGGAGTCATTTGCTGTGGTCTGGGCACTGAAGAAGCTGAGACCATACCTGTTTGGGACTCACTTCCGGGTTCAGACAGACCACAGGCCCCTCAGATGGTTGATGCAGATGATGGGTGAGAATCCAAAGTTGTTGAGGTGGTCTATTTCCCTACAGGGGATGGACTTTACGGTGGAACACCGCCCGGTTACAGAACACGCCAATGCTGATGGTCTGTCCAGGTTTTTCCGCCTTAGTGACGAGAACCCCAAGTGGGTGGGTAGTTCTCCCCACATTTCAGCTGGAGGGGACACGTGTTAGACCTGGCACCATTGGCGTGGGTCTCCCTTCCATCTTTCGCTTTTGTCTCCTCTGTGTTTGCTGGTGTTGGATGTTCTGGGCGCTGTGCCACTGCCATTCAGTGCGACAGCGCGAATGCTCCCTATTGTAAATTGACTGGATGAATTTGTATTCCCATAATTGGCCCATTTGATTTACCTGTTAGTCCCTAGTATAGTGCACCGTGCGTGCCCAGGGCTGGTAGACCGAATGCTGCTGGTGGGCCTGCAGCGCTGATTGCGCCACCCACATAAGCAGCGTGTAAAGTGTGTCTCAGACTGTGCGCAGTCCAGAACTGCCATTTTTTTGACTGTAAAGTGAACCCACTTCCCAGTCCCTCAACCTTCCCTTGGCATCATGCAAGTCATCCCGATGGAAGGGTGCGTTGTATGTGAAAGGTAGAACCTGCCTTGGTCTGTGTGGCATGTCCTGATAGTGAATTACACTCCATTTCGTTTTTCACTATTGCAAGGCTGTGTTCCCTTAGGCCAGAATGGGCAGTTTTGATTATTACATCCTATAATCCTAGCTGACCCAAGGAACATGTTTGGAAAGTCGAATTTAGTATGCCTGAGCTCAGAATATTAAAATACATCTTTTAGTGGGGATTATTTTCATATTCTGTGTTTGAAAATACCACTTCTAGAAAGTAGGTATTTTCTTGCCTAAGTCATCCAGTGTGCTCTGCTGTTATGTGTATTGGATGTCTGGTCTTGGAGGGACAGGGCAGGCTGAGCCCGACCTAGGTTGAATAGCGAGATCTGCAGCTGGAGTATGGGGAGGGCTGACCCTTTGATCTGAGCAGGGCTGGGCCTGGCAAGGTGAATGATGGCTCCAGCTCCCACCGTGCGTCTGATGGCAGACCCACTCTTCCTCAAAGGCAGGATGCAGCCTCGTAAACAAAGTGCTCCAGGACCACACCGAACTGGTTCTGGCTGGGTTCAGTGACTTGTGACTTTTGAGAACAAAGACCTGTGGGGTATAAATATCTGCACCGAAACCCCTACAGGATGTGTTACTTCTGGATGTCAAGACGAACCACTGTCCGTGTAACGAGAGGAAAAGGACTTTGAAACGTTCATCCATCTTGCTGAAGCAACTACCCAAGGGCCTGATTTGAGCCTGCCTCCTGCTGAAGTCTCAGGGACATTAGACTTCACCCATCCGCCTTCTGAATTCCTATTGAGAGGGGTTCTACTCGCAGGTGAGGCCTGTCGAATTCCAGAGCCTCTGGGTCTACTGTGGGGAACGCGGGCTGAGAATCATCGCTATCGCTATTGTGGGCCGCCGCAGCTGAGGAGCTGTTGCCGCTGAGAGCCCGCATTTGTCTGTGCTACGAGAATCATCACTATTGCTGTTGTGGGCCGCTGAGGAGCTGCTGCCGCTGAGAGCCCGCCTTAAATCACTGCCTCAGGAGCCTCTTGAGTGCGCGCCGCTGCAGCTGGGAGCTGCGGCCGCTGCGAGTCCGCCTGTCATCGCGGCTTCCTCCCGAAGCTGCGTGCCGTGCCCCTTTAAACCTTGGGTACATTGTGCATCACCGGGTCGCGTAGATCCCGGCCTCAAACTAAGTTCATTTCACCCGCTTTTGAGTGCTTTATTGCCTTTTCAGTGAACTTGTATTTACGTGCATTGTGGCTTGTTGATAGTCTTCGAGCCTTGTGTTAAACTGATATAAAGCTACTCATTTTTCCATAGTTACTTGTGTGGTGTCCCTTTGTGGTGTCTTCACTGCGTTATTGTGTATGGTCACAAATGCTTCACACACTGCCTCTGAGATAGGCCTGTCTGCTCGTGCTATGTTACCACAGGGTTGAGCAGGGGTTATCAAAGGGTGTAGCCCCCTTACTCTGACTTAGGAAGAAGGGTCCCTTCTTGGACATTGGCGCCAGCCATTGCCAACTAGAGATCCCCATTTCTAACAGCCTGGCACTGTGCATCATGCATGACTCATGACTTCCACTTTTTCAGATTGCCTATGTGCAGGGGCATAGTGAACCCTACCTACCCCACCCCACCCCTTGCTTTAGGAACTACAGCAAGGGTGAAATTCTCGATGGGCCTCTTCTGTCTGCAACTCTGCAGACAAAGGCTCAGCTCATAATTAATATTAAAAGGTGGGTGAGTGAGTGGATGGATGGATGGATGGATGAGAGAGAAGGTAGATAGATAGATAGATAGATGGATGTATGGGTGGAAGGGTAGATGGACGGATGAGTAAAAGGGTGGATGTAAGGATGGTTGAGTGAAAGGGAGGGTAGATGGACAAAAGGTTGGATAGATGAGTGAAGGAGTGAAAGGGTGGATGAGTGATGGGATCAATGGATGGATACGAGTGGATGAGTAGATCAGTAGATGGGTGGATGGAAGGATGGCTAAGTGAAAGGGTCGATGGAGGGAGAGAAAGGGAGGATGGATGGATGACTGGGAAGGGTGAATGGGTGGAAAGATGAGTGACTGGATGGATGAGTAAGTGAAAGGATGGCTGAAAGGGTAAATGGCTGGATGGATGAGTGGATGAATGGGTGGAAGAGTGGATGGATGAGTGTACGGATGGATCGGGGGAAAGGATGGATGAGTGAAAGGGTGGATGGAGGCATGGATGAGTGAAATGATGGATGGAAGGATACATGATGGATAGAAGGATACATGATGGATAGGTTTGCAAATGGTTGGATATGGATGGGCTTACTTGTATACTATTCCGTGACCTCCTCTGATGTCTGTAAAACTTACCTCCTGTCCTGGATTTTGACCCCCTGTCCTGGATTTTGACCCCCTGTCCTGGATTTTGACCCCCTGTCCTGGATTTTGACCCTTTGCCCAGAATTTTTACTCACCGTCCTGAATTTGCACCCATGCCAGTTGGACACCCTAGCCGTCCCTGACTCCTTTTCTAGCATGGTCTGCCAAGACGGGGCTTGCAGCTTCTGGCCCAGCACGCTGCACTGATATGGTCTTGACCTTTCCCTGCCCTTTAAAAAAAAAAAAAAAAAAAAATGCGTTGACTGAACCGCAGTGCGTCATGGGTAAGATGGCACCAGAAGCGCTCCCTGTGCAGTGACCTCTATCTGGTGTTTAATCTGGACATCTCGAAAGGAACTGCAGCTGCCCTGTGCAGCGGGATAACGTGCCGACATGTGTTGCCGGCGGGCTGCGCTACACAAATATGTAATATTTATATTCCCTACGCTGCTTACTAACACGTGATGTTGACACACAGTTTGGCTTCCTTTCCTTTGTAGTTGGATATATGCATCAATTTAAATGGGCGTTTCCTCTTCTCGGGTGCTTAAAGTAACCATTGCGTATTTCCGTGCAGACCTCCAGTGCTGCCAGTATAAGGAAGCATAAATCCTCGGTATCCAGCTGTGAAAGGGTGCGCGCTTCTTGATGGTAACGCCCCGTGGAGCGATGCTGTTGCGCAAAAAGCCTCGCGGGCCTTAATATTTTAGTGTACTTGTCTGTATTTGTTACTGGGCACCTCCACGAACCTCGGCAAGTTTATTGTTCCTCGTTTTTTTTCTCGCTCTTCGTGCCAGCACTGGTCATGTTTGTTTTTCGAGCCTGTGATTGGTAAACTGCACACTGACTATTTGACAGGCTGCTTGAGTAAGTCAGACAAGCCTTTGCAGATATGCCTCGGGCCCCCATCTGGTCCGGAGCCAGGGACTCGGCACTCGTTTACTCATCTGCTGTTTTATTTGTTGCCCAGTCATATATTTGGAAATGAAGAGGTTCTACATTGAAAGATGCGTTTGAAGTGCGCAGTGCGAGTTAGATGAAGTTTAGGGGAATTCTAGCAGGTCGAGCATAGAAACACGTTCGCATGTGTCAAGTAAAGGGGATTAGCATGTTAGGCTGCACTGTAAGGTTAGCTCTGTATGGGTGAACTTTGTGGGAGAATCAGTTGTAATTCTGCGTGTGTGCGCGCGTGTCATGAACGTAGGGCTCTTGGGAGCGTTGTCCTTCATTGCCATGACCCAGTCTCAAGGGAATGGAGCCATTTTTATAAAGGTGGAAAAACGGATTTTCGTTAGAGTAACTGGTGGAACCGGTATGGATGGGGTGCGCTCTCTGAACATTGGTCTCCCAGGTCTAAGATTCCATTGCACTGTGCCAAGGCGCAACAAAGGCCCATGCAGCTGCTGCAGCCCTGGGGGACCCCAACCCTTCAGGGCCCCCCAAAAATAAGGGGGGGGGCATTAAGAGTGAGGCCAGTAAACATCTGAGATATTGGAGACTGATGGGCTCCTCTTCACATTCTGCAGTGGTGCCTCATTTTGTGTTACGCCACTGGCACTATGCTTAGATAAGTTATTCATTTTGTACACTATGGTCTCCACGGGTGGCGAGTGGAGCAGTCAAGACCTTCTATGGTTTAGAAATGATACTTTAGGACACAAGTAATTGTTAATTAGAACTTGTATAGTGGAGAGTCTGTGTTCAGTATGGCCTCACAGCACCTTTCCGTAGTGCAGAATGCAAGTTTCCCAGTACTTCCAGTCAGAGGTGTCTCGTTAAAAAGGTATCGTATTTATTTATATATTAAAATTGGTAGTTCTAATGAAAATCTACATGGACTTAATTTTTGTGTAATGTACGAGGAGTAGGTGCCCGAATGGGCGAGCACCCACAGTGCCATTTCCCAGGAAAATAAACTCCAATAGCTTGTATCGCAAAATGGGACGGTCCCTGTCAGTTACAGTTCGTCATTGGCACCCAAAGGACCATTTCCATCATTTGGCAGTGAGATCTGAGCTTTGAGAAGACAAAGGTGACTTGAAACCGCATTTTTTCCTCTCTTGTCTTGTTGGACAATATACTGGTGTCTTGTTCTCTTTTAGCCACCTTACAAGCGTCCTGAGACCGGTTTCGCTCCGTCCATCATCTTTGTGTTTGCTTTGTTCGCCCTAAGTTGGCAGGGTATGACCAGACGTGAGTCCCTTGCTCACTTTGCCACTGGATTCAAGCTAGCCTGGCTGATGAGGTGTTACCCCGAAACCGGTCCCAGGATTCTTTTTTCTGGCTCAGGGAAGACCTGGCTTGGCAGTTCGGTCTGGACTGTTCCCATGAGGCACTGGGTCAAGACTGATTTGCATATAGCTGCGTCTGAACTGAGGTGGATTCAACCCAGATATGTGACTGGGGGTGAGTGTCTGAAAAGTTTCAGCGCTCCGTCCATCATCTTTGTTTTCTTTACATTGAGTCAAAATTTTGACTTCTAAACTAGTTTATTTCCAAGATTTAAAACCAAATAATTAACTTTTAGCCACCATGTTTCTCATTGTATTTCTCTCCTTTCCAGCTAAAGGATACATTACAGCAACAGAAAACACACAAATCCAGCCAATTAAAAACAATATTATTTGTTTTACTCTAGCAGTTAATTATTCATCTAGTTATTATTCTAACATTGAGATTTGATTTGGATAGAACATAATTACTAATTATACAATACCATAATTACTTGTCAAATTTCATCCCTACCTTAATATGTTATTCACACCCACGATTTTTATAGTCTCTTTGGACATTCATGGCAATTTCATGATTTTCACTTTCTTCATATTAAGTTATATATTGGTTCTTACAAAACCCTGTCCAGTGTTTCTGCATTAGCTTCTTACATATGAAACCTTAACCTGTCAGCTATTTCAGTATTAGAATTTTCTTAATTATATTTTCCATTTCTGCGTTTTTGAATCCTTGGATTCTAAGCCATCGATTTACCTAATTCCCCCAACCTTTAAGTTGATCTATATGTATTCTAGTATCACATACCTGTAGTGTAATTTCTAGGCGTAGTAAAATAGGTTTTGCCTATTTAGTCCACCCAGATTTTTTGCTTTTGATCACCCGGTTTTTGGACCTTTACTGGGGCTGAGTTTCACAGTCTCTAATTTCATGGTAATTAGTCTGTGTACGTGTATCACCTGTGTCTGACTTTTAAGATGAGGCCTCTGTGGTGCAGCTTGGATAATGGGAGCTGGGTACACTTGAATGCGTGCACACTTGTCTCCTTGCTGTGATACTTGTTGTGCTCATCCCGGTAATTGCACACTGGTAACCTGGCGCAGAAGAGACCCTGCCAGAGTAGGTGCTGGAGGCCTTATAATATCAGTGGGCATTCATAGGTGGGTTAATAGGGCTATTGAAAAATCTGCAATGCTGCACTGGATTATACACATAGGTGAAATATGCCTGAAAGTGCAGTTGAAATATGCCTGAAAGTGCAGTTTTGCTCCACTTGCGCCTACAGAGTCCAGCGAAGTGTCAAACTGGGGTGAAACACGCACGCAGTTTGAATATGCAGGTTCCAACATGTGTACATCTGATGCTTCGTCATAAAATTGTCATATTTCTTTGGCTCTGCTCCTAATTGGATTGCTGATCTTTTGTCCCCCTTCTGGGACAAGTTGGTTATTCTGCCCCCCAGTAGAAGGAACAAAGGCCTCCCCACATAAAAGAAGTAATTATGAATGCTTGACTAAGTTCCTGAGAAGGTTGGGTAGGGAGGAAAATCTGCAACTGATAATTAGCTGTCATAGTGCAGCTAAATTGGGACAGCCCAGGCTGACTTAACAAAGGAGGAAGTCCAGACATTTGGAGCCAACACAGGAGGGGCTCGGCTCCCCTCTGAAGTTTTGGTTGGAAGATAGCTGGTAGTAATGTCAGCTAGGGTTGTAGCTGTAGCCTTTAGAGTAGCTCTTCCATAGAAAACTTGAAGGCACCACACTACATTATCCTAGAATGCTGTTATTCGGTTCCTACAAATTTTGTTGGACTGTGTATTGGGTCAACAAAACATCGCAATATAGACTGAGTCTACTAACCTTAGGAAACGTTTTTTTTTTTTTTTTTTTGTGGATAGCTCACAGCATATCTATACCCCTAACCTTTCAGAGTTATAGATGTTACTGGTAACCTTGAACATAACCACTCCGATTCCCAAGGAATTGGAAACCGATCTAACTTTCGTTTGTCACTTTTGCATGCCCAAGGTGTCTCAAAGATACAAAAATGCATTTTCAAATGTTTATTAAAAAGCTCTAATCTTTGGAATTAAAACATGAACTGACATTTTTGGAAAGATGAGACTCCTTGTTATAAGCATTATTAGAATGGTGAAAAGCACAAACAATTCAACCTTGATAATTGTTCATAATGTTACTAAGATTACTCCCATCTAGCACTAATTTCTCTATGCTAAAGAGCATGTCTGGAGTAGCCATCTGCCAGACCCGTTGGACTGATCTAACCCCATAGCTTAGCAGTGTCAGAAATCCTGCCTAAGTGCATTAATGAATGCACCTGATATGAGTGTGCAGGGTGGCACACTGCTCTCACACTGCTGTCTTCGTTCTCAGTATAAAGGTCTGGGACAGCAGAGCTGCATCTCAGTCACAGCAGCTTCCATGATAAGTCTGGCAGGAAGTGAAGCACCTCTCCTTAACATGAATGCTGTTTAAATAATAAAACCATCCTTGTCTGCTGTGCCAGAAGGGCAGAACAGCGTCTGTAATCTAGGGAGCAAGAGTTTTCTCCTACGAGCACAAAAATGTAACCAGGGCATCGTGTTCTAATTGTGACCCTGGAGCTATTTGTGCAGGGTAGAGGGCGACAATGGCTGCCGGGAATAAATGCTGCTTGTATAGCCTATTCTTATGGGGGGGGGGAGGGGGGGAGAAACCTGTAAACCACCATTAGAAAAAGATGTGAAGTAAAAAAAAAAAGAGATCCAAAATGAAGGCTAAATGTAAGCTCTACAACAGCTGGGCAGGAGGGTTGGGACAGGGGTGGAGGGATGGGGCATCCTAGGGTTGGTCAGGGGTGCCCGGCATATAGTACTTTCCATCCACACTTAAAACACCTGCACAAGGGAAAGACCATGTGTAAGACCCTGGACCTAAAAGGTGGAGACAATCATGGACAGCTGGAAGAAGCCTCTTGATTCCCTGATGGACGAAGGACTTGCCTGCATCTGACCCCTGGGACTAGATGGGTCTCCAAGCCCCGTGGTGCTTGCTCCATTATGTATTTGAGGGCCAGTTGGGTGGGAAGATCTGGTCTCTGCTGCCACTCAAAGTGCCTTGCACAATAGTCAGGAAACTTTGGGGCTCGAGAGTGTGGGCAGGAGGGTACTCTGCTGGTTAGGAGTAGAGGCTGTGCAGGGTGTCCCTTTCTGCAGAAGAGACCTGGCAGAAGGTTAGTGCTGGGAGCCAGTAAAACCAGTTCTCCACAAAGGGCATCCTTTAGAGGCCAGGAGGCCTGTTTAAAATGTTCCTGGTGGCTATAGCTCTTCACCAGGAATAAAGTGAGGCCAGATTTTTAAAATCAGTACAGTGGGGCCGGAGTTATGCATGTAGAGAATCTGCACATTTTAACGTGCCTGTGTCGAGTAAACCGAACGCATTGGGTTCCATTGCAATGTTAGAACTATCCCCTTAGGAGGGCCAAGCCCCCCCCTGGTCCGGAGCATCATGAATTCATTATTGGGGAGAGGGCATTCATGTGGCCACCTCACCAAAGTCTCCTTTGTCCCATGGGACCCTATACCTGGGACCCTATACCTCCGGTCCGATGCAAAAGGCAAACCTCTCTGTTGGTGCTACCTTGGAACGGGCCTGGGACTCCGAGTGCATTCTTGGAGGTCCCGGGGATGGGTTCCCAGGGCCCAAAACAAGATCAGCAGGAAGAATGCAGGTGCACACTCCCACATCGGTGCAGACTTTGCTGGGGAGCCAGCTGGGCAGCGTGGGAGACCGATTGGCTTTGCCAATGCTTATTTATTTTATTTTTGTGTTTTGTTTTGCTTCTTACAGCTCCCTTCCAGTCCAACTGGCTTGCTCGCTTACTGCTGTTTTCAACTGAAGTGTGCTGCATTCTCTACAGTCACTGTCCCTAAATTGGGTAGCCATCTGGCAATGGTAGTGCCCATGGTTTATTATGCTGTTATATCTCCAAAATAGTCATGTTTAGTAGAATTGCGTTGCCTTCAAAAATCTCTGCCCAGAGTGATGGACAAGTATTGTGCATAGTGTGTATCGTTGTTTTTGCTGATCCCGGATGGCCAACAGATTTCTTCTAAAAGTATCGGCTGTTAATCTTTAAAACAATAATATACTATGTACGATGCCACCGCGTGATGACCATTTGTTGCCATGTTTAATTTTCTTTTTGTTTTGAATATATAGGACAATTGTTTTTGTACTTTTTATTTTAATTTATTGTCCATATGCTAGAGTTTCATTGCTGATGTGTAAGTGGGTGTGTGCAAGAATTAGTCAGTGGTTGGAGGAATTAATGTAGAGTGCAAGGGGGAGTGTCTGAACGTATGATGACTTATTGAGCGTTTAAACTCCTCAGTGACCGAGCGAGGCACTTGAAGTTGTGATAAATGTCGTCTTTTGAAAATGTTATTCATTTGAGCTAGAAACTATTCTATATCTGCCAATTATAGAGAAGGTGGTGGGAAATGTGACAATTGTGGTAAGTCCTAAATTGGCCAAGGAATGCTTTGGAAAAGTAATTCCGAAGGCCCCGTAAAATATAAATCTATAGATAAATCTAGATAGAGCTGTGTGTAATATCAATTGCAGAGCTGAGAAACTGTCCATAATAATGGATGTCTATACGCTCCTTGCCTGATCAATTAATTTTCTGAATTGTTAAACATCCTTTCACACTTGCTCTAATTTGAAAGCTTGTTTGGTCTGGAAAGTATTTCTTTTGATATGTATGAAGGCTTATTACAAATTGCTACAGATCTAAATTTGTTACAATGATTCACGGTGCAAGCAATGCACCGTACAGCCGGTCAGTGTTACAGGACATAGTGCAGCCCTGCGTGACAAAATGTGAGTACTTTAATAGTAATTTATTGACCAGTTTTTCAAGCTACCCACAAACTAAATCTACTAGTGCTCAAATTATGCTCGTATCTTTCTCATTGCATTGTTCGGGTACTGAAACCTCACATACACTCTTGCCATAAAGTTCACACTGCTTCTAAACTTTAATCTATATGATGAGCATCGCCAAAGTCCTTTGGAGCCTGTTCAGAGCGCATTTAATCAGTGCCACGTATCGGGTGGCAGTTAGACACGAGGAAGGGAATGACTGCGGCGTGCTCAGTCCTATTGGGTCCTTCCAGTGAGGAATTCATGTAGTTTGCTATGCTCCCATCTTGCACTTCACTCAGCTCATTCTCGAGTGCCCATTTCAACACTTTTCTGCATGTGCTGTCTATTGCTTTAATGCAGAGCAGCTCCTCTGCATCTTCAAAGCACATGCCTGGGTTTGTTGCCTCAGACCTGCCCTGTTCTTTTTATTCCATGACTGGTGCTGCTCAAACATATTTAGTCCAAGCAGCCTGAGGCAGAGTGGGTTGAAAAAGTATGGTAGAGCTGGACCGACAGACATTTTTCAGCTTATTACTCTCTTGATGCTTACCTCTGTCCTTTTTAGGTCTCGCCTGAGCCAGCGCATGCGCTGCTCTGGCGAGACTTTTAGTAAGTGGGCTTCAGGAAATGCTACCATGGCCTGGCCTAGAGCTTGCGGTTACGCGCGCGGGCACACGCTTATGAGCTTTCCCTCTCGCTCTCCTGCACGCGCCTCGCTCTGCCTCTGTTTTGCTCGCGCTTCAACTCCCTCCCCCTCCCTCACCACAGAGCGCGTCTTTGACCAGGGTAACTGTCCCTAGCTGACCCGCGCAGAGTGTTTCCGAGACAGCCAGGTAACCAGTACTGATGCGATGAGGCGCTGGAGGGCACGGTGTGTCTAAGCTAACATTCTCCAAGTGGTTCTGAGACGTGTGGCGCCGGAAGTGCTGTGAGCTGGTAGTGCATTACCATCCACATGGCTGTGTGGTGCGCAGGAGGGAGTCACGCGCCCATCATATGTCACAGACTTCGAATATCACCAGTTCATCATCGTGTCAGCATGAACCGGATCTTAAACTTCCCTTTTGACTCTTTAGAGCTGTTACCCGGGTTGTGTTGTGCTTTTCCATTGTAGGTGTAGTACGGGTCGCGCGCACCCCTCGTGGCAGTGCCCTGAAGTCCAGAAGCAGCAGGGTGGCACCAGCCGGGTGTGCTCTTAACCCCTTCTGTATCCTTGGGTCTCAGCAGGAGGGGCCAGCTGTCTGTACCTGTGCCCATCCTCAGGCTGGCGCTTAAGACTTACCCTTCAGGGTGCTTTGCGCCCCTTTGACATGTGCACGGCCCATGTTATCCAGCAACAGGGACACCATGGTATTCACCTTGCAGGAAACGCACGCTGTCTTTCTTGCCAGTCAAAATCTGCTGATTTATTTCATTAATGATAATGTGCAGTTTTTATGTAACTTTTCATACCACACTCTAGCTGCCTCTGAGCGCTGTAGAGATTATTAGTATTACACATTTGAATAGTACTACATTTATTGTTTTTGAAAGGCTGGGAATTAGATTCGAACTTGTGATCTGCAGAGCACACGGATGTCAGTAGGAAGCAACTATTTTCATGAAATAGGCGCTGCCTCTCTACTGATTTAAATTCTGCCAGATTTACCAGTAAAATGTGTCTCCACCTTGCTTATTTCAAATTGTTTCCCTCTCGTATACCACCTTCTCAACAGTCTTTCCTATGTTCAATATTCCCTCGCTCCACCTCTTCCTCCTCCCCTCTTCCAATCCATACTTCCCCTCTTGTCTTCCCTCTTTCTCGCCTCCCTTCTCTGGCCTGCTGTCTTTCACTCGGACCCCTCGGCCTTGTCCCGGCTCCTTTCACGAGGCGTATTTACAGTACACGGATTTATGGCGGGGTGACGGCTCTCCGTCTGACAGTCTGGGAGCGATAAGAGGCTTCCTGCTCTTCTGCCCTCCGCCCCCCAGCACACTCTGTCTGGGCCACTCCTGGCAGGCTGGGCGGTGGGGGCTCGACCGCCCGCTATATTGTGTACAAGCTCATTTTGCACAAGGATTGTTGCATCGGGGCATAAATGTAGGAAACTGACTATGAACCCATTGCAAAAAATGCATCCCACATCTATTGCTTATAAAGACTTTAATACGGACAGGAGATTTTTAACTAAAACCTAGTCCCTGAATAACTTTTTAAAACATGTACAAACATATTTACACAATTTCTTAAGAAAGAGGGCCCGATCCATGTTTTGTTTTACCAAACAAAGTCGAATTCATGCATCAAGTAAGAAATGTATCGCTTTAAAATCCCAAATTTAAATCAGAGAATCGGGTTTAGCTGAATATTACATTTATAACGTACCCTCACGAGTGTGCAAATTCTGCCAGTATGTCAATTATCACATACATAAATTTAAGGTCCGGTTTGGGAGTTTAGGTATTTCTGGGAGTGGCACGTTACAAAGGAAATCTAAACATAAAAAAAATCAAAGCTGTGGTTGTCACATAAATTGCAAGTAATTTCTGACCTCCTACACATATGCGTCAGCATTACTCTGCGCCCCCACAGCGTCACTCTCCGCCCCCACAGCGCCACCACAGCATCACTCAGCGCTTCTTACACTTTTTAATTACAACTTCTCAGCATGCTGCACAGCAGCCACACTTCTCTACAGCACAGCTTAGAAACATTGGCAAAGTCAATAGCTCTACCTAAACACTTATAAGGTCCCCCAATGCATAGCCAATAGGTCTCGCCTTTGGGACATTATAAGTGTTTAGTTATCCAGCACAATATCCTTGATTAAACAACATCCAGTGTTGCATGGCTAAACACATATAAGGTCCCAACCATGTCTAGTACCTAAAGCCTCACATCCTAAGTTTGAGGCAGAAATCACTCTTTGAACTCCATAAGATCTGCTTTTTCTCCTTTTGTGAAATAAAAGGGGTTTAATTTCCAAGATTTGTAATGGTTGGCATGCCCCTTTACCTCTATCCTATTAAGGGTGCTCTGTTTGCCCATAATTTTTTTTGTCCGTTAAATCAAAAAGTACATTAGCATGTTTATTCTGCCTTAAATATTTCATTTTGTTCATCTGGGAGCTCTAGGCAAAACTTGTCAGTTCTGCTAATCTGACATAAGTCTACTCTGGCTGCACATACAAACCTAGAATTCCAAGGTTTAGTGTCGGGATTCTACCAGTTGACACACTTATGTTAAATGGAAATGTCTTCGTTCAGCCACTCCATAGTGACCATTCTGTATTGGTATTTTATAAAAACTGATGAGCAAGATATGATTTTCACTGATTGTTGTGACTTACTATTTTAGTACTCCTGCATTAAATGAGCCACAAGTACTCCTGGAATTCATGAGTAAGACGCAACAAAATATTTGTAAATCGGGCGCACTTTTATTTAGCCCATTATGCCCAATCGACACTTCATAGGCATTCTTAATTGTCTGCCGTTAATACAAATGGGTATAAAGACAGTTTTAGGGATATTGGCTTATAAGTAAACAAGCTCCCTGTGTGTCCGTGTGTGTCCCCGTCCCCTGCATGTACTTTGTAGGGGGACCCCCTCAAGATTCGATACACCTCTGCGTTCCAATTGTTCAAGTGCTCCTATGATAAGATTTTTAGAATGGTCACCCCCAATTATTCCAAGTGGCAAAATGGTGTAATTTCATGTGAAATGCCAGAAATTGCATAAATTGTGCCAGTGTTTTAAAATGTTGATGAGGCCTATAAAAAGTAGTTTTCTGTTGAGTTTCATACTGCCAGAAGCTGCTGAAGACTTGTGCCTTTTGAGTAGGTCAAAACCCAGGGCTTTTTCTCTTGTCTGTGACATGCCGGTTGACTTGTTCAGTATAGCATTTTCTTCAATCTACACGGGTTGAATTTATTCTTAGTGGGCGACTTGGGGAAAGACACAGATTCGTACAGAATGGATGTATCTCAAGTTGGCTTGCAGCTAATACCTTCCTAGAGCTTGCAGTGCAGTGTTTGCTCGGTTTTGTCCTTTGAAAGCGGAATATTTCGGTCTTTCAGATATTTCCTTCACCTCCCTCCAGGGAAAGTGTCTTCAGTAACTGATCGGTTTACATGCTCACCATTGCCCGTTCAAGAAAGTTCTCTTGTTTGCGAGAACTTGCGTTTTGTATAAAGTGCAATTCCCTGATTTTAATTAGCAGCTGTGAGTAATACATCATTGCTTGTGTGTGCAGAGCATCTGGGGATGGGGATTTTGCTTGGAGCCGAGAGAGTGGGAAACTGCCTTTACTACGCAGATATATAATATGCTGCTCAGTGAAGTTAGGATCACGTTCCTACAGAAAATGGACTTTCTGGTTTGCTCAAACCTTTGGCGCAGTTTGAATCTTCACAAAACTTTCCAAACAGTCTCATGCACCTCGGGTTCTTCCTGGAAATTTTCAGGGTGATCCGTCAAACTGGGTCGGAGGTAAAAAAGGGGTCCTAAAATGTTTGTTTTTGCTCATGCTATTTTCTATAGGAAAAGCGATACCACAAACGGCTGAACGAAACTACACAAAATTTGTCAAAGCTAAATCTTGATCCAGAAAGGGTCTTGTGTAAATAAGTTCAGTCGCTTTGGAGAAATTGAGGCTAAAATGTCTCCATTTCACTCCGCAATGGAGCTGCGAGCTCAACCACGCATTGTGATTGGCTGGCCGCAACCTAAATAAAAAGTTGTGGCACCATCTAAAATAAAAGATCTTAGGGGGCAGGGTAGGGGTGCCTTGAGTCTTGAGGGGAGGGGGGGGGGGAGGAATTGTCCCAGAGGTTGAAATAACCCCCCCCAAAAAATGGGGGGGGGTGTTCTATGGGTCCACCAACGCTTAGTGCGACACCCATGGAAAATCACAGTAGGTCTGCAAAGCACTTAAAAAGTGAAGTGTTAGGTGCCCACGGGGCTACACCTACCATACGCCACACACAGGCAAAGTGCTGTTTTGGATGGTGGCTTGGACTGCCATGTGGGGGTGTGATGCAGGGTCTGGCTTGCAGCCAGGCCTTGCGCCCAGCCCCCCGATGCACACAAGCAATGCATGGCGGTGGAAGGGGGGGTGGGCATTTGGACCCCCAAGAGGCAGTTTGGCACCGGGCCTGGCTTCTGGCCAGACCCTGCACCCAACCCCACACTTCACACGCAAATGGACGGCTTACTTTATGTTAAAAATAAATAAATCTTGGAAATTCATTGAAAAAACCAAAGCGTGTAGTTGGGTCGAAATGTCAGTTGAAACATAACTTTTTAAACTAACAAAACCACTAAAATTCACTACTTCTAGTTATCTCTGGTTACTCTAGGTCACAAGTGATTGTCCCTTTTTAACCTTTGTTTTTTTTTTTTTTTACAGTGAGGAAAATGTATATAAAGGCTGGTTGTCTGACAATAAAATGCCTGCAAGAGTTGAGGCTCCTGGGAGGAAAGAGGGGTCGATTGTTGTGTGAAAGTATTGTATAGCACGTGATACCCCCTAGTGATGGTGCAAGGAACTGATTTTCTTTTTTCCCCCCTTTGGTTCCTCTGCTCCCATTCATAGGTGGGAGTAAGAGGTGGTAAAACGTGTGGGTGATGCTTGTTTGAAATCGATGACGTTTGAAGCCTTGCTCCAAACGTGTTGTGGCATGCGTCACTGCACATGAACATGACATGAGAATGGGTACACTCGCACTTAATATCTATTTTCATAAATCATGGTCTGCATCTTGTGTTTACAATCACTAGAACAGCTTTGTCTTCAATGCCTTTCGGATTCGGGGGTGACTGTAGAATCCCCAGGCACTAAAGGTGTTCTCCATGGCACTGGACGAATAATCCCTAGAGATGGTGAAAGGGTGGGGTTGTGTGGGAACGTGAGTGTTGGTTGGAGGAGAGTAAATTCTTCAGCGCTTAGAGCGTTGGTACCAAGTTCAGATGTGTTTTTAAATTTATTTTGATATGGAATAATTGACACCCTATGCTTGAGAAACCTCGGTTAGAGTACCAGTACTGTAGCGAAGAGCTGTTTCCAGGGTTGTATGACCTTTTTCCCTAATCAACAGTTCCCAGACCATTTCTTCTTATTGCATTTAGTTTGGACAAACCGCAGTATGTACAATTTGCTCGAATTACTTTTTTTTGTGGGATTAATTGCCCATCCTTGAACCCTAAAAATTCCTTACTACCCCTAAACACTCCCCTTCTGTGAACACTTCAATGCCTTTACACTACCATCCCTAAACTCCTTACTATCCCTTAACACTACTCCTGCCGTACCCACGAGTCCAAAACCACCCCAAATACTGCCCATCCCGGAACTCTTGCAAATCCAAACCACCCTTCAAGCCTAAACCTTAAAGTCCAAAAAATAAAACCATATACCTGCATATTACATTTCATATGTATAAAGTTAATACGGATGTATACTTAATATGACATCCAAATTAGGCTTGAAACAATCCAAACTAACTGTAAAACTAAAGTACGTTTTCCGAAGTAATTCTATGGCGAAATTATGAATCCGACCAAAAGAGGGCACCGGTTTCCACTGGCTGCTGCAGACACTGGTTCATTCATAAGTTTTCTTGGCCGAGTTTTAAGTGTAATTTACGCTCAATGCAACACCTATTGCTCGATCGTATTAATTGTAATCCTCCTGCTTTCTTTGGTTTCAGGAGATGATTTTGTGATGGGCGCAAAGGTAGAGGAAGCCGACCCTCCAAGAAGGTAAAAAAAATACCTCTTGTATGAAAAATAATTCATAGTGATGACTGATTCTAATTCCCTACTAGGACAACAATTTTATACATCTTTTTTGTCTGTTGACTTGTATTTTTAGAACCTGACCAGATCCAGGAAAGCCTCTTGAATCTGCCCTGCCCAACCTATTTTATGTGTATATAAAAGAAATGTTTCAAAAAATGTGCTATTCGTTGACTTTTTTGGTTTCATCACAAACTCAGACAAATGAAATATGGTAAAGGACATGATACTCTGAATTGAAAAATGTTCAGGCTCAGTTTAAGGCCTTTGCAAATGTGTTTTTTTTCCATATTAAACTAACAGTCTAAATTGTAATGCCTAGTGTCCCTGAAATCTCAATCCACACACTGCTGGAAGGTCCGGAAATGCCAGGAACCTCCTTCGTAGGTTTTGACTCGCAAAACATGGGCTGGTGTGAGTAGCGAGGGTCAACAGTTGATGCTTATTCTTGAAGGGTTGCTGTGAGGGTAGCAACTCCTATGGATAGCAGGAGTAAGGCACACAAATATAATGTTCACTTAGTTTAATAAGGTACAAGACTTTACTCAATTTAATAGGTGTGCATACTGCAAAATGTCACTTGAGTCCACCCTCCCACCCCAACCTAAGTAGCATCTAACATTCGCATGTAGCGCCACCTGCGAGCTGCAGGTTTAAGAAGGGGGCCTTTGGTGCTCTACAACAATCTTTCAAATCAGCCAGATGTTGAAATGAGGAGCAGGAGGGCTATGGGCTACTGCACAAATAACTTTCAAACTTACACTGGCTGCCCTGATGAAGGTTGGAAAACGATTAACATTAAAAAAGAATATATATTCAGAAGACATGTGATATTGTTAGTCTTATAGTCCATTATCGCTTAAATACGAATTGCGCCTTCATTGTTTGTGTGCACATTACAGTATTCTTCTTGAAGTACAGAATGGATAAAAGTGGCCTGAATCCATTTCCTAAAACCCAGCCTAGGTGTAAAGAATGAGCTTTAGTTTTAACTAAATGGGCAATGTGTGGTACTGCAAATGTAAGACGCACAAGCGTTGTGGACTTGCCTTTCAGAGGGCTACTGTTCACTCCCAAGTTTTTATTTTTTTCTTCACAAAAACTGGAAAAAAGGCCATTTTCTAATGTATTGTGTTCTCTTCAGTGTTTTGGTAAATATTAAAATGTGCAATTGCGGTGAGTGGCAGTACTTAAAAGTAGCTCTCCTCGAACCTGGTAGGTGCTTCACTAGACTGCAAATCATCCGGAGGAGTCACCTGGAGCATCTGAGAAAACAAACTGTTCTTTGTAAGAGTGGCCTGTGACTCTCCTTATTCAAATGTTTGGTTACTGCTACTGTGCTTTCCACGACCGCCAGGTGCTGTCGAGACTTTAGATGTCTTCCAGTCGGCCCAACGACTATACTGGGAAACAGTGTGCCATCTCTCATGAGCTTTGGAGAAGAACCCCTGGCCGGCTAAGTCCTGCTTTGATCTGCTGTGACTCCCTCCCAGAAGATGTTTGCCACACTTATCAAATCAGGAGTGTTCGTTCAAGGGTTAGCCCAGTCCTATGTGGGTGTATTCCTTGGCCCTTTGGTTGGTTAATTAACCTGTTGATCATGTGCTAGTTGGGTTCTGCATAAGAGCACAAGCATGAAAGTATTCCCTTCTAAAATGGGGGTGAGTATTGGTGTATTTTAGAAAAATAAGTAAGGAACTAAAAAAATAAAAAAAATGTTTAATGTATAAATAACCTACTGGCAGTTGCCGATAGGTAGTTATAGTTAGGACCAAAGTTTCCATAGGAAAAACATTTTTGTTTTGCCAATAACTGTGGCCCCGCTTGATGAATCTCCATTTCCAGAAAACTTCACCTTTTTTGGTTCAGCTGCTGTGTTGAAAGTTTTGGGGTGACCTGTCAAGCTGGGGCTGAGAAAAAAACGGGAGTTCCAAAACACATTTTTTTTTTTTTCCCCCTTAAAAGCGCCAGTGTGGTACAAATCCTGGGGACATGAAGTTAATGAAGGAGGGAGGCTCATGGGGCCCCCCATCCTAGGCTTTTAAGCCCCGTGGACTGCCACCTCCCCAGGGCAGTAAAAATATGCGGGGGAGCCTCTCCCGGGGACCGCCACCTTCTGGGGGCTCTGTATACAATTGCAGTCTGCCTGTTGCTCCCCCCCCGCCCCCCACCCCCCGCTGCCTCTGGGACCGTCACTTCCCCGGGATTAAAATATTCATGTGATCCAGCGCGATATTAGCAAACAGCATTCATACACCAGATACTCACTTGGGCCCATACATTCATACTACGCTAATACTTGCGCTGGGTTTTATCAGTTGTTACTCGTTATCAAAATCCCTGCTACCAATTACCTTCTGAATGAAGAGTAATGACTTACCAATGAATCCTTTGCTAATTGGGAAATTTAAAATGAGTGACATTCATTATAGTACATAATCCTGAAATAACCACTGAGTCAGGAAGTTTTAAAATGTTTATCTAAAGATTTAGCAGAGTAAAATACAGAACCACACGGTACTTAATCGTAATACCCAAGATGAAGCATAGAATAACTATTGCTAATGAATGACGGTCCCTCAGAAAAGGAGAGGATAGAGACAGCAGCGCAACTAAAGGTTGCATTATATTTACCTAAGTGCGAGAACCAAACCCCTTTGCCAAGGAAAGAATAGGACCCAGGAAGGATGAAGAGCAAAGACTTCTTCCAGGATCAGGACAGGACCGGTGACCTCTCTACAACGACGCCTGCGTCGTTCCCCCTCTCTGATACTCGACTTCTCCTCGATTCTCCCGTGCCTTCCTTCTAATGGACTCCGCCGCCCCCTCCTCAGGACCTCTCTGGACAGCGGTTCAGTCTGCAATCGATCAGCTTGGCAGTCTGGAGCTCTTTTTCGCGTTCTGTGCTAAGCTAACTAATAAACTAATTCTATATCTATTATACCCTTCTACGCCCATGTACCTCCCCTTAATGTTGCTAAAATATGGGACCACTACTTCTGATTGGACAGGGGGTGGATTCTCACACCATATTGATTTGTCTTGTATTTCTGAAGCCAATTGTTTTTAAACTACCGCCCCTTCAATTTAATACATTTGCTTTATTTCCCACCCGTCTCATGACAAAATTTACAATTTATTCATATAAAATGTTTCTTTTCGACGAGAACATCTTGGTATGTAGTGGTGTCGGCCAACAGGTCATGGCCTTGGATGATGTCCAAGTTGACTTCATCTCTTCCTTTCTCGTCAGCCTCTCAGGGCGCATGTGCAGAATCTTTGTCACACGAGCTTTCAGTTCACCAAACCCAGGCCCAAGTTTACGAACTAATAAAAGTCAAAGAAGAAAACATTAAAATCACAAATAAAATGTTTCACTGTATGCCCACTCTTTCTACTCTATTCCCATTTAATTATAAATTCTATCCCGCATTAGTAGCGTTAGAGAAACGACAGTTAAATAATGACATGAGAGCAAGCTGAAGCATGTGAAAACATCAAGCAGCCATTTTAATGCCCACTGCGCAGAAGCAGAAATTTCCCACCAAGCAAGAAGAGACGTCACACCATGTGATATGGATAAGACATGCGCAGTAAGGTTCCCGCGCTTTATGCATTTTAGATTATAGATGAGCGTTATTCGTTAGTTAAACACATAGGCAAGCATCCTTACTATTTGTGTAGTGTATGCAAGGATTAATAGGGACAATACAAGTTTAATAAATTAATACTATGAGATTGCGTACGAGCAAGTCTCATTTGTGAGTCCTTGCTCCATCAATCCCCTCTCTGATGGCGTTTCGGAGCCATCAAAATACTACCCACAATCAGATGCCAACTTCTAGCAAATATTTTCATTCTTATTTTTACATTTTCTATTTTTACCATCCCCTTTCAATTTCTTGTATAATTCACTTCTCCATTCTTCAAGTTCTATCATCTAATTTTCTCTTCTTTCCTTTTCCTGTTACATTATGTTCCATTCTTTATACAACATTTGCACCATATTGTTATTGACAGTACTATTATTGCTATCCCTGCTAGGGGTACTAATATTTGACCTATAAGTCCTTTTCCTACATTAGTAAACCAGGTACCAATTGACGCTATACTACTTGTCAATCTTTCCCATACACTATCAACTTCCAGTGGTTTTAGTTCCTTCTCAAGTAGTTATATTCTGTATATACGTTCCAATTTCTGCACTCTTATCAGGAATATAAGTGCAACAGTGTTTTGTCTTCAATAATTTACAGACTCCGCCCTCTTTGGCCAATATAATATCAAGAGCAAGTCTATTTTGCATCACCATAGATCTAATCGCAACCATCTCCGCATTAATCATTAGAAATCCTCCAGCAGTATCTGTTGATAAACGATCAACCACTGTAGACAATTTACATATTTTCCTTGTTCAGAATAATTCCCACTGAAGGTATCAATGCACCAAATATATCACCTACAATTTCAGAAAAACTAGCTCTTTTACTACGTATTAATTCACTATTGTTTTCATTGCTCCCAGTTTCTTTTTACGTGGTATATCTTTGGAAATACTAGTCCAAAATAACAACTTCCATACCACCGTGCAGGAAGCCTAAAGTAAGCCTTATTCCCACACACATAATAGATTCCAGGAAAAACTGAATCTGTTCCTCCTTTTATTCCCCAACCTCCAAGAATTAAGAAATTGTGTTCACATTCACTGGTACCGATAAACATTGTTATAGTCAGTTTTTAACCTATGTAGACACATTTTCCCTGTCTTTACAAAATCCAGAGCCATAGCAGCTTGAGCCTTTTCAGGTGTGTAACTACCTTCTTTCTCAGCCCAAGGTGGCAAATGAGCCTTATGCTCGGAAGCTTTCTTTTGAAAATCTTGTCTTCTATCTTCTACTAAATTCAGAAATATCTTTTCTTCTTCCTGTAGAGAACATGTTAGATTGTGTCTATGTGCATGTGTTATGTCTATTGATTTCATTGTTAAGAAAAATTCTCCCATAAACTGTGTCTTGACTACTAAGCACTGGGTTCATACTCTTTCGAATCGGAACCTCAGAAAATATCACATCTATGTTTGAATTATAATACAGAAGTCTCCCTGTTCTATAAAATAAACTAGACAGAACACTACATGATATGCCATATGTCAGTGGTAAGTGATGTTAATCCTTCTGCTACTGATTCAGGTAACTTCATACAGACATAACCATTACTTACTTCCATGGTATCTACATACTGAAATAATAACTTTGTGAAAACATTTAAACTAGTGTCTTTTATCAGTTAGTTATTTCATGATGAAATTCTGGTTCATTTTCTGCCATTAGTTCTACTCTATTGCCCTTCATGTTTGCGGTCCTTGCTTTAGTTTCGTTATTAATCTTTTTATCCATTATCATAAGGTAAGGGACTGCTACGATCAGGACTAACCATACTATAAGCACCATTACTAGACTACATATGCATATTGCACAGCATCTTCTACAACATCTCTGTTTTGGTCTACCAGCAACTCTTATCGTCAGGCATTTTCGACAAGGAAGATCGCTCTTCTTATCTATTTCCTCTTTTCTTTGACTTTTGCTTAGTCAAGGTGGTCTTGTTTCTTTCTCGTACGTTAGTTCTGCACTTGTTCCTTCGTCACCACTTTCACTTGACTCTGAACTCTCGTAATCTTCAAGAATGATGCAAGTCCAATCAGGTTTGCAAGTTTCAGTCTTTTACTTCTTTTCTCAGTTTTATTCTGTTGTTCAGTTTGGCTTGTTACTTCATTTACTTGATCTGGATCGTCACTTCTGGTTTTTATGCGGTATTTTACTCTATCTGAAAGAGACACGTTAGTGACAGATTCCTTACCTTAGAATATCCCCAGGCGTCAGGCTGGATCCGGAAAGTTTTGCGTAGCAGTACCCTTGCGCGTCGGTAGGCGGCGTCGTGCGGCTCCGCGTCCGTAGGCGGCGTCGTGATCGCCGGGATGACGTCGCGGGCAGTACTTAGGCGCCGCCCCTGCGCGCTGACGTCAGTTCTTCTTTTTCCGCGCCAGCAAGCGCAGATCCGGGAAGAGCAGTGCCCTGGTCATTTTTTGACCATACTTTTTGGTGATTTTTTCACTGTTTTTTCCATACTTAAAGGTGTCGTAGGGATGCCCGGCTTCAAGCGATGCGGCGCCTGTGCGCGGACGATGTCCGTCACCGACCCGCATTGGGAGTGTCTCTTCTGCCTCGGCCGAGGCCACGACACGGAGTCTTGTCCCGAATGCCAGGCCCTCAACCCGAAAGCTTTGCGAGAGCGGTCTCGAAAGCTCCTCGAGGCCCGGCATTCGGCTCCACGGAGGCCCCGGTCGCGTGAGAGGTCCAGGGGTCGCTCGCGGTGTGCACACCGGTCGTCGGCGTCGAAGTCTTCTTCGTCCGGTAAGTCTAAGCACAAGAAGTCCAAGAAGCATCATCGCTCTCGGACTTCGCCTCGCCGGTCTCGCGGCTCGGCTGAGGCCCCTCCCGGCACCGTCCCCGCGGCCCCGGACTTGCCTGTGGAGTCGCCCCCGCCATACCCGCCCTTCCCGGGTTCGGGGGCGGATCCGGCCAAGGTACAGGAATTCCTGTCGGCCATGGCCTGCCTCTTCGGGCCTTCAGGCCCCTCCGGTGCGCCTTCGGGCCCCGCGGGCCCTGATGGGGTTGCTCCGACGGCTCCGGCCCCGGCGTCGCCCGTGCCTCCAGCCTCGATCCCGGCTCCGGCCCCGGCCTCGATCCCGGCTCCACAACCCCCATCGACGCCGGTCGACCTCACGACACCTCCGCCGGCGCCGATGTCTCCGGTGCCGTTCTCGACGCCGCCCTGGGCTCCGGGCGGCGTCGTTCCCCAGTTCCTTCCGGCTCCGGACATGGACCCGGAGCGACGTCGCTCTACGCCGGCTCCGGCGCCAATGGGACCTTGGGTCCCAACTGTCACTCCTCCTCCTTATTTTGAACCTGAGGAGGACCAGTTGGACTGGGAGGGGTCTGATGACCCTCTGACGCGACACTGTCAGTATGATGAGGACTGGACAGAGAGTCTAGGGGAGGCCAGTGGTCTGGATACTTCCCCTGACACTGGCATGCTGTCTCCTCCCGTGGCTACGGAGGAGGGGGCCAATTTTGGTACGGTGTTGCGTAGGGCAGCTGGGGCCTTACTCCTACTTTGACGGTCAAGCCTAACATCTTGACAGAGGTGCTTCAGCCGGCAGCCTCCTCTGCGGAGACTGTGCTGCCGTTTAACGACGCCCTCACTGACGTTCTTTTGGGCGCCTGGTCCAAGCCCAACACAGGGGCTCCTGTGGATCGGAACGTGTCACGACGCCATCGCCCAGCTCCGGGCGACCCCCTGTTTCTTTCTGTCCACCCCACTCCTGAGAGCTTGGTTGTCCAAGCCTCCGCTTCCCAAACCGCCTTCCCTACCGCTCCTCCGGATAGGGAATCCAAACGCCTGGATCAGTTTGGGAAGAAAGGTTTTTCTTCCTCCAGTGCTGGCTTGCGGTCCGTTAACACCGCTTGTCTTTTGGGCCGATATACCCACTCCCTGTGGGATTCGGTGGCGGATGTTTTGCCCCAGTGCCCTGAGGAGGTCCAGGCACTGCTTTCCCGCGCCATTGCGGAAGGAAGGGATGCGGCCAAATACACTATCCGTTGTGGCCTTGACACCGCCGACTCGCTGGGCAGGTCTATTGCAACGACAGTGGCGCTCCGACGCCACGCCTGGCTGAGAACCACTGGTTTTTCAGGGGATGTCCAGAATACTCTCATGGACATGCCCTTTGATGGAGTCGGTCTTTTTGGGTCCAAAGCAGACCATGCGTTGGAGCGCTTTAAGGACTCACGGGCTACTGCCAAGTCCCTGGGCCTTTCTGCTACACGCCCTCCGATGACTTCTGCTTTTCGCCCCTATCGTGGCCACGGTAGGGGCGCCCCTTCACGTCAGCAGCCCAGCCACCGGCCCGCGCAGCAGGCGTCTTCGCGTGGCCGAGGACGTGGATTCCGCCGTGGCGGATCGGGCAACCAGCGTGCGGGTCAGGCCACCACCTCCAACCCGTCCGCGGCCTCCAAGCCCTCCTAGTCCCTCCTTTCAGGTGCACGGCACGCCAGTAGGGGCAGGGTCCGCCATCACCTTCCCCACTGGCGCACCATCACCTCGGACAGATGGGTCTTGGACATTGTCCGAAGGGGCTACTCCCTCCCCTTCGAGACCACCCCCAGCCATGCCACCTCAATTACACCGCATGTCAGGGGATCACTTGGTGCTTCTACAGAAGGAAGTCACGGCCCTCTTGACCAAGAGGGCCATCGAGCATGTTCCGACCCCAGAAGTAGGGCGTGGTTGCTACTCCCACTACTTTCTGGTGCCCAAAAGGACAAGGAGGACATGCGTCCTATCTTGGACCTCCGGAACGTCAATCGCTTCCTCCGGAAGGAGAAGTTCAAGATGCTCACCCTAGCTCAGGTCTTGACTGCCCTCGACCCTGGAGACTGGTTGGTAGCGTTGGACTTGCAGGACGCGTATTTCCACATCCCCGTCCTGCCGGCCCACCGGCGTTACCTTCGGTTCACGGTAGGCCCCGAGCATTTTCAGTTCACCGTGCTCCCCTTTGGCCTTACCAGTGCCCCTCGGGTGTTCACGAAAGTGATGGCGGTGGTCGCAGCTCATCTGCGCCGGGCAGGGGTTTCAGTCTTCCCCTACCTCGACGACTGGCTGCTGAAGGCGGGCTCGTCCCAGGCAGTCGTCTCCCACCTCCAGACTACGGCCGAACTCCTGCACTTGCTGGGGTTCTCCATCAATGTGCCGAAGTCGCATCTGATTCCTTCTCCACAGCTCCTTTTCATCGGAGCAGTTCTGGACACGACGCAGTTTCGGGCCTATCCTCCCGAACGGCAAGTCCGGGATATTCAGGCTATGATTCCGATCTTTCGGCCTTTATCCTGGGTTTCGGTACGGATGACCCTGAGGCTGCTGGGCCTCATGGCCTCCTGCATCCTGCTGGTCAATCATGCCAGATGGCATATGCGGGCTCTGCAGTGGGACCTGAAGTTCCAGTGGGCGCAGCACCAGGGCAACCTGTCCGATCACGTCCAGATCTCGGAGGGGACTGCAAAACAGTTGCAGTGGTGGCTCTCGAACCGGCAATGGGTCATGGGCAGATCCCTCTCCCTTCCCCAGCCAGAGCACACAGTTGTGACGGACGCGTCCCTTCTGGGATGGGGCGGTCACATGGGAGAGGCGGAGATCAGAGGCCTCTGGTCTCCGGGCGGAGTCCCGGCTCCATACCAACCTTCTGGAGCTCCGGGCGATCCGACTTGCACTCAAGGCATTCCTTCCCTCTGTCAAAGGGAAGGTAGTGCAGGTGTTCACAGACAACACCACCGCCATGTGGTACTGCAACAAACAAGGCGGGGTGGGGTCTTGGACCCTTTGTCAGGAGGCTCTGCGCCTCTGGACATGGCTGGAACATCAGGGCATGTTCCTGATGGTTCAACACCTGGCAGGTTCCCTGAACGCCAGGGCGGACGAACTCAGCCGCAGGTGCATGATGGATCACGAATGGCGTCTTCACTCGGAAGTGGCGCAAGGACTCTTTCTACAGTGGGGAGAGCCTTGGTTAGATCTATTCGCCACCGAAGAGAACGCGCAATGTCATCAGTTCTGCGCGTTGGAATTTCCAAGGCGGCACTCGCTCGGCGACGCTTTTCGTCACGAGTGGAGTTGCGGTCTATTGTACGCCTTTCCGCCTATACCACTTCTGCCCAGAGTGTTGAAGAAGATTCGGCGCGACCGGGCCCAAGTCATTCTTGTGGCTCCGGACTGGGCTCGAAGAGTTTGGTATCCCGAGCTACTCAATATGAGCATAGATCCCCGATCCGTCTGCCTCTTCGGGAGGATCTTCTGTCGCAGCAGCAGGGGACGGTCCTCCACCCGAACCTGTCCAGTCTACACCTGCTTGCGTGGAGATTGAGCGGCGGCAGTTGCTTCCTTTCGACTTGCCTCCCGAAGTTTGTGATGTGATTCTGGCAGCCAGGCGTCACTCCACTAAGGTGGTATACGCCTGCAGGTGGAACAAATTTGTGGCATGGTGCACAGCAAAGGCTGTGAATCCCCTTTCTGCCCCTCTTTCTGAGGTCCTTCTGTTCCTTCTCTCTCTGGCCCAGCAGGGTTCTGCCCTGGGTACCATCAAGGGTTATCTTTGTGCTATCTCGGCCTTCCTCAGGCTCCCTGATCAGCCCTCCCTTTTCAAGTCCCCTGTTAACAGGTTCTTAAAAGGCATTACTCACCTCTTCCCTCCTGTTCCGTTTGTGATGCCTCAGTGGGACTTGAACTTGGTTCTTACCTTTTAATGTGCGCTCCCTTTGAGCCTCTGCATAACTGTCCTCTTCGTCTTCTGACTCTGAAGACAGCCTTTCTGGTGGCCATCACCTCCGCTCGGCGGGTGAGTGAGCTCCAGGCTCTTTCTTGCAAACCTCCCTTTCTGTCTGTTCATCCGGACAAGGTTGTTCTTCGGACGCGTCCGTCCTTCTTGCCAAAGGTGGTTACTGCTTTCCACATTGGGCAGACCATCACTTTGCCCACCTTCTTTCCGCCTCCGCATCCTTCTAGAGAGGAAGAGAGGCTCCACCGTCTGGACCCAAAACGTGCGCTCTCCTTCTATATCGACCGCACAAAACGCTTCCGGGTGGATGACCAGCTCTTTGTTGGCTACGTGGGCGCCAAAAAAGGTCGGGCGGTGCACAAGAGGACCATTTCCCGCTGGGTAACCTTGTGTATCAAAGCCTGCTATTCTTTGGCTAAGAAGGAGCCTCCTGTTGGGCTGCGTGCCCATTCCACCAGGGCAACGGCTGCTACCACGGCCTTGGGCCGCGGTGTTCCGCTGCCGGTTATCTGTCAGGCAGCTACGTGGGCCTCGCTGCACACGTTTACAAAGCATTACTGCCTTGACAGTCAGGTCCGGAGGGACGGCTTCTTTGGCCGTTCTGTCCTCCAGGACTTCCTTGTCTGATCTTTGTTCGCAGACCCACCACCGGGGTTGGTATTGCTGGGGTATCTATTCTAAGGTAAGGAATCTGTCACTAACGTGTCTCTTTCAGATGCACAAGTTACTAACTTGTGTAACGATATATCTGTAAGAGACAGTAGTTAGTGACAGATTCCTTACCGCCCACCCATCCTCCCCGTTCTGCGAACTGATTTCTAGGGTTAAGGACATCCCTTTCAGGGCCCTAGTATTTTTCAGACACCTGTGTCAGCTTCTTGCATGGCTCTGCGTTCCTGGCGCGGAAAGTCGTGTACAGAACTGACGCCAGCGCGCAGGGCGGCGCCTAAGTACTGCCCTCGACGTCATCCCGGCGATCACGACGCCGACGACGGACGCGGAGCCGCACGACGCCGCCTACCGACGCGCAAGGGTACTGCTACGCAAAACTTTCCGGATCCAGCCTGACGCCTGGGGATATTCTAAGGTAAGGAATCTGTCACTAACTACTGTCTCTTACAGATATATCGTTACACAAGTTAGTAACTTGTGCTTTAATGACACTCTGCCAATGATCTCCTTTTCTTGTTTTCTTTGTTTGCACTGTTTCTTTATCTTAGTCTTCAGAAATTTCTTTATTTTCAGTTTCTGACCCTTTTTTGTCTTCTGCAATTTCTGTTTTTCTTTCTTGCTCTTTTTTTCAGGTCTGATTTGTTTTTCTTCAGCAGCTCCACTGTGAGTTTCCAATAATTCACCTTGTGCTTGATTTATTTCTTCATTTTCATTTTTCTCGATCTTTTTCTTCTGTGTGATTTTCCTGATCTAACTGGTTCTGATCAAGGCTTATTGCACTTTGTACTTCTGCAGCCTGACCGGATTCTTCTAAACCTGTCTGTTCCTGCTCAAAACTCGTTGGTTCTTCGTTATTTTGAGCCCAGTTTCCTTTCCCTATCTGGTCCTGCTCAGGTTCTTTTATTGTTTGTTCTTCGTTCTCCTGAGCTGCTTCTTCACCTATCTGATCTTCTTCGATTTCCTCAAATCTTGTTTGACTTCTTGTTCTGTGGTAAACTTCAGGAATTTCTACCACCGGTATCCAGTCCTGACTTGTGCTCGGTTGTTCTTCTTCAGCTTCTCTTGAATCTCGAGCCTGAGATTCCTCAGCTGGGCAACCTTCAGCTTCCTCAGTAATTGATGCTGACTGAGGATTTTCTTCAGGATCTGGTACTCTTTTGGTGTGGCTTATGTGGATCCAATTAGGAAATCCTGCACACTTCACTGCTGTATTTGTGGTCAGTATTACTTGACAAGGACTGCCCCCTCTGGGTGATAGACACGTTTCTCTGGTGATATTCTTCACTACCACCCAGTCACCAGGATTCAGATCATGTTCCTGTTCAGGCTGCCTGGAAACTGCGTCTTCAACCTGGTGAGAGACAGAACGCACTAGGTCAGCCAGTCCTTTACAATAGTCCAGTACCATATCATCAGATGTATTCAGCAGTTTGTTTGTGGGAACATGTGTTTGTCTCATTGCTCTTCCCATCATTATCTCATGGGGGCTCAAACCTGTATTTCTGTCAGGTATGCTTCGGAGTCCCATTAAAACAAGTGGCAATGCATCTGGCCATTCTAATGATGTTGATGCGCACATTTTTCCCAATCTTGACTTTATAGTGCCATTCAATTGTTCAACCACTCCAGAAGCCTCTGGACGATATGCACAGTGCAGTTTCTGTTTAATTTGGAATGCTTCACAGATTATTTGGATCACTTCACTGTTAAAATGTTTTCCTCTATCTGATTCCAAAGTTACTGGGAAACCAAACCTAGGAATGAGCTCTCGTAGCAACAGTTTTTTGCGACTGTAATGCTATCATTTCTCCTGGTAGGGTAAGCCTCCACCCATTTTGAAAACACACACTGACTAGTACATATTTCAGCCCTCTGCATGGTGGTAACTGTATGAAATCAAACTGGAGTCTTATAAAAGGACCCTCTGCCTTTCCAATTTTCCCAAACCCGATTATTGTCTTTCTCCCTGGATTATGCATCTGGCAAGTTAAACATCTCTGGCAAAGACTCTCTGCAACAGCCCTGAACTTTGGATTGTACCAGTTTTGTCTAAAATCCTAATCATTGCATCTCTCCCTGTGTCTCCATGATACATTCTGGCCATTTGTGAGAGTAAACAGTCTGGCATGACTGGTCTGCCATCAGCACTGATCCACACTTCATCTCCTCTTTGGGAACAACCCACTTTGATCCACAAATTCTTTTCATTTTCATCAACATCTTGTAATCTCTTTACATCATTCCAAGTTTCAGGTGGCATATACAGCATAAGTTGGCAGCTGATTCCCATTCTTTCCACCCTCTTATTGACTGACAATCTATTTTTGGCGCAATGTTGGGCCACCAGATCTGCATATCTGTTGCCGACTACCACCCAGTCATCTCCTGACTGGTGTGCGGCACACTTCACCACAGCCAATTCTTTTGGTGATTGTATTGCTTCCAGCAATTCCCTTACAAACTGTCCATTTTTAATGGGGATCCTGAAGAAGTCAGGAAATCCCTCTGCATCCATAGTTGGCCAAAATCATGCACAACCCCGTAACCATATTGGCTATCTGTAAATATAGTTACTTTTTGATTCCTCCCAATTTTGCAGGCTTTTATCAATGCAATCAATTCAGCTACTTGTGCAGATTTGACTCCTGGTAAATAGGCTGCTTCGACTATTCCAGTTAATTCACATACTGCATAGGCAGCAGTTAATTTACCATCTTCATGTCTTTGACATGAACCATCAACAAATGGCTCCCTGTCTGGCTTTCTGAGGGGCTGTTCTTCTATATCTGGGCGAGGTTTCGTACATAACTCTGTAATCTGTAAACAATCATGTTCATTTTCTTCGTCATCTTTAATTTTCTCATGATATGGGTCTGGTAGTAAGGTTGCTGGATTTATTATAGTACACCTTACCATGGTCACATTTTCAGCACCTATTCTTTCATATTTAGTCAGCCGACTAGGAGTAAGATGTTGTGTTCTGGTTCTTGTCAATAGAATCACAACAGCATGTGGAACAAACACCTTTACAGGATGTCCCATCACAATTGACTCACTTTGTTCAATGCTCAAACAAGTAGCTGCCACTGCTTTTAAGCATCCTGGCAACGCGGCTGCCACTGGGTCCAATGTAGCAGAAAAATATGCTATAGGACGTCTGTCTAAACCGTGTCTCTTTGTTAGGACAGTGCACAATTTTCTTTCATGACAGAATAATGCGAATTCTCTTTTATAATCATGCATGCCTAGGGCTGGTGCTGAGCACAGAGCATTTCTCAATTTTACAAAAGCTCCTGCACTCATCATCCCAATCAACTGGGTCCTTTGCTTTCTTTTTGTCATTTGAATTAGGGGCTTCGCTAACAAGGAAAATCCTAGTATCCATTGTCGACAGTAACCTACTATCCCTAGGAACATTCTCACTTCTCTTTGGGTTACAGGCATTTGCATTTTCTTAATCAATTGTACTCTTTCCGAGGTTATTCTTTTTCCCCTCTCAATTTGGTGTCCCAGATATTTAACAGCTGTTGTACAAAACTGCAATTTTTCAGGTGAGACTTTATGCCCTTCGGCCAAAAGATTTAATAGTGCTATGGAATCAACAACACAGTCCTCTCTGGTGTTCGATGCCACCAATAAGTCGTCGATATATTGCACTAGGACTGAGCTTCCTGGCATCACTAGTTTCTCAAGACACTTTTTCAATATCTGATTGAAAATGGAAGGACTTTCCGTGTACCCCTGAGGAACACGATTCCATACATAGACTTTGTTCTCAAATTTAAATGAGAAAAGATACTGGCTATCTGGATGCAATGGTATTGAAAAGAACGCTTGACATAGATCAATTACTGTGAACCATCCTGCACTCCAAGGAATTTGGTATAGAATTACTGCAGGATTTGGCACTATAGGACAACATGGTTCCACTAATTTATTTATTTTTCGCAGGTCCTGAACAATCCTATATTTTCCACTAGGTTTCTTTAGTCACATGATTGGTGAGTTACATGGGCTACTCATTACTTCTTTTAGTATGTTTTGCTCAACCATTCGATTAATTTCTTCAATGACTCCTGCTTTTACTTCTGCACTCATTTTGTACTGTCTGGTATTTGGGAAAATTGCACCTTCTTTTACCGTAATTTTAACTGGGTCTATTTTAGCCATAAGTCCTACTTCTTTTCCTGTGAAATCCCATACTATGGGGTTTACTGTACCTTTTAATTCTTCTGGCAACTCGTCTTTTGTTAATACCGAAAACATCTCATCTACTTCTGTACCCTGTTTTGCAATCATAATTTTATATACATGGTCTTCATCTGGTGTCTGAACTGCCACACCATCCGGTGTGCAAAATATTGTGCAGTTCATTTTGCACAATAAATCCCTGCCTAATAAGTTTACTGGGCTAGAATCGCATACTACAAATTGATGCATTTCTCTGAAGTTTCCGATTTTAACTTCCATTGGTTCGGTAAGAGGTGTTCTAATCCTTTGATTAGCTACTCCCACTACTTGGATATTTTCACCAGAGAGGAAGGTCTGGAATGTCTGCTGTTCTTACAGTAGACCGGGTAGCACCAGTATCCAACAGAAAAGTAATATCATTACCTTTCACATTTCCTTCAACATATGGACCTGACTGATCTACCGATAAGGATGCGCCAAGTACGCACTCCTTCTCCCCCTCTCCTAGGCACCGTCATGAACTGTATTGACAGAAATCGTCCTGTAAAAGAAATTGTGAGGTTATATAATCATTCTTACCACTTCCTCCTTGATATCCGATGTCTGTACCGTGCTTTGCTCTGCTTACATTACCCTGAATAGGGGCAGGTGGCAACTGACTGAGGATTTACACCCTGCTGTGAGTCATTCTGCGTCTGTGGATTTAAATTTTGATTTGGGCCATTATTATTCCGAATATTTTTACATTCATCCTTCCAATACCCAATTTTCCGCATCCATGACAAGGAAGTTTCTTTTTAGCTTCTTCTCTACTCATTCGTCCTCTCACTTTTCCACCATTCCCAGTATCACCACTCGTTCCAGAATCCTTTCCCTGATTTTCACTCGGATTTTCCAAATTAATTCCCTGTTTCTCGGCCATTTTCACCTGTGCCCACATTACCTTCTCCTATAATTTCTTATGCCTATCCTCAATATCTCCACAATATTTTGCATATTTCAAAATCTCGTCGATAGGTTTCCCTTGCCAACAGAGCATGTGTAGTTTAATCAACCGACAAATCTCCGGCTTCAAACCGTAAACAAATCGATACACAAACTGACTCATGTTTTTGTCTCCAATGTCCTCCAATCCACTATACTGTTTAAATACCTGTAATAAACGCTCATAGTAGGAATGTACCGATTCATTAGCTTCTTGTGTAGTTCGGTCTATTTTCACCCAATCTGTTTCTTTCGGTGGTATTTTCCCTTTCAGGTAAGTTATCACCTGCTGATATTTTTTCACCACATCATTTGACGGGGCACCTGTTTTCGGATCTCTAGGATACTAGTCACTTGGCCAATCAACTGTAATTTTACAATCTGTCCACAAATCGGCAGGTACCACTATGTCAAACAAACCATCTAAGTCCTTTAACAATACCTTTGACACCTTCACAAACCTTTCAACCTGCTTGTACCATTCAATTGGTTTTTCTCAACTTTGGAAAATCATTCGTAAATGACAAAATATCCTGTCTGCTCCATGGGACGTATATAGCCTCCTCCTGCAACTTCTCGCATTGGGTACATTTGGTCAGCTTTCCCTGTTTCTTTCATCACATATTCCGATGCTGATCTACTGGATCGTGCTTCTTTTTTCTTGGCCCATCTAGTTCTCCATCTATCTAGGTCTCCCCATTTTTGTAGAACTATCATTAATTCCCTTACTTGTAATTTTCTTCCAGAGGCATTCATGTTTTCTAAATCTTTTTCTGAAAATTCTGCTCTATAGGGTTTCTGCAACACCTTTGATCTCCCTATTTCTATTCCCATCTGTAGTGCTAAATTGGATAAATTTTCATGGAATAATCTTACATTTCTTGTGATTCTCCTGCACATAAATAATAATTCTTCATCATAGGTATTTAATCGACCTAGTCCTATATTTCCTGCTATTCTTCTAATTCGACTTTCAATTTATGAATGTCTATTTTTGGAGGTGTGCACTGTTTATCTGATTCTTGTGCCCACCTTTCTAAATCTTCAGGGGTGACTATTGTGGCACTTTTCGCTCCTAATGAAGTTACTAAACTTATATCTTTTGAACACCCAGGTGTAGTTCTCTTGGGAGTAATATTGACCATCTCGAATGGGTAAATCCATCAATGATATTTTGGATTCGCTGTCACTAAAGTGATCTTCAACCATTACTACTGCTTCAGGTTTTGTAGCGTTTACAGGAGTAGGTGCAAGTATCGGTGGAGGACAGTTTCCCTGAGTACCATATAATGGAACTACTGGACCAATTGTTACAGGTATGGTCAATGAATCAGGATGTACTTTTATCTGTTATTTTCTGTATTAATTCTGCTCTGGTCTTCTCTAGGGCTTCCCTTTCTTTGTCATGAAGTATTCTACTAGGGGTGAATTCATGCATTACCTGTGGTACTAATGGAGTTTTTAACGGTGGTGCACTTGGGGTGCAACCACTTGTCCCTTCCTGATATGGTGGGGGGTTCCTTTGCATTTCTTCCATAAATTCGTCTTCAGAATCGTCACTTCTCATTAAATGTTTTGTCTTTTCTGTGCATTTACTTCCTAATTTTTCTTCTGCTGTTAACAATGGATATAGTCCTTCTGTAATCATTGCCCTTCTCCATTGTTTCATCTGACCGTCCCTAGACTCATGTTGGTATCTGGGGAAAAATCCTCGATAACCCCTATTACTCCTGGATCGGTCACGCTCAAATGCCTCGGTTTCCCATTCCTCTAAGGCTTCGTATTGAGTTGATCTAGGTCTGGGTTCTAAGTCATTCATCCTCAATCTCAAATTTTGAAGAATTCTTCCATTGAAGGTACCATTCTCGGGAAATGCTAGTATTCCATCATTTTTGGTATATTCTATCCAATTCTCTATCCATACACAAGTATGATAACCTCTCTCCATCATAAATGAAGCGGGCGTTTTAGCTGGTGGAATGATAATTCCTTCCCTAGTTTTGATTGGTTTATCCTTTTAAAATAGTTAATCTTTTGCAGAAAGGACATTTCTCTTCTCTCCGTACATTCTATCTAATCTTCGGTGTATAAAATTATATTCTGCAAAACCTAGGAATCTCCTATCCGGACGAGTTCCTGTTAAAGTCGGATCGCGTTTTAACATGCCATCTCTACCCACTAAAATTTTAGCTTCTAGAATATCAACCAATCAAGTGTTTTTTTTTTTTTTTTTTTTTTTTCGAGCCAATCCTTGCGCGGCCTTTTGGTGACGTTTGTCAACCCCTCCTTTACAATCTGCTCTTCACTGTCCCTCGCTGTATCAACCAATCCCAGCGCGGCACCTGTGACGTCAGTACTACTCCTGACTATCAACCCCTCCTTTACAAGAGTCGTTCCACACCCGCTGATTCAACCAATCCCAGCGCGGCGTTTGTGGCGTCACCTCCCTCTCCGGCAGCTGACCCTACCTTTACAAATTCGTACACAAACTTATTTTCTCTACAATTCTTAATTGAATTTCAGTAACAACATAAAACATTCGCTATCGTGCCAGTTTCTCTAATTTAGAAAAGATAGTTTTCTCTCACACTTAGTAAAACCTTTCCGTTTACTAAACTTACACTACGAGTAAAACCCTTCCGTTTACTCTTCAAACAAGCTCCAGAGGTACCTGTTACTTCTTCAATGTTACCCTTTCTAGGTGATATAACATCAAATTTTCACCAGCGTACTCTTTTGCTATTACTCACACGCATAGATTCCCTAACCAGTACTGATAGTCCTGCTTAACTTTTCAGCACTATTTCTGCCTGACAGATAACCTCACTGCAGTATGGCTTCCACTTACCGTCCGCTATTCTTTCCCCCGGGGATTTCTGGACAACATAAAACAACACACGGATGTTAATTCATAAAAATAAAATTCTCATTACCCAATTAACAAAGAGTAACCATCCTCTGATTACCAGAAAACTGATCCAGCGCGATATTAGCAAACAGCATTCATACACCAGATACTCACTTGGGCCCATACATTCATACTACGCTAATACTTACGCTATGCTTTATCAGTTGTTACGCTTTATCAAAATCCCTGCTACCAATTACCTTCTGAATGAAGAGTAATGACTTACCAATGAATCCTTTGCTAATTGGGAAATTTAAAATGAGTGACATTCATTATAGTACATAATCCTGAAATAACCACTGAGTCAGGAAGTTTTAAAATGTTTAAAGATTTAGCAGAGTAAAATACAGAACCACACGGTACTTAATCGTAATACCCAAGATGAAGCGTAGAATAACTATTGCTAATCAATGACGGTCCCTCAGAAAAGGAGAGGATAGAGACTGCAGCGCAACTAAAGGTTGCATTATATTTACCGAAGTGCGAGAACCAAACCCCTTTGCCAAGGAGTTGGAAAGAATAGGACCCAGGAAGGATGAAGAGCAAAGACTTCTTCCAGGATCAGGACAGGACTGGTGACCTCTCTACAACGACGCCTGCGTCGTTCCCCCTCTCTGATACTCGACTTCTCCTCGATTCTCCCGTGCCTTCCTTCTAATGGACTCCGCCGCCCCCTCCTCAGGACCTCTCTGGACAGCGGCTCAGTCTGCAATCTATCAGCTTGGCAGTCTGGAGCTCTTCTTCGCGTTCTGTGATAAGCTAACTAATAAACTAATTCTATATCTATTATACCCTTCTATGCCCATGTACCTCCCCTTAATGTTGCTAAAATATGGGACCACTACTTCTGATTGGACAGGGGGTGGATTCTCACGCCATATTGATTTGTCTTGTATTTCTGAAGCCTATTGTTTTTAAACTACTGCCCCTTCAATTTAATACATTTGCTTTATTTCCCACCCGTCTCATGACAAAATTTACAATTTATTCATATAAAATGTTTCTTTTCGATGAGAACATCTTGGTATGTAGTGGTGTCGGCCAACAGGTCATGGCCTTGGATGATGTCCAAGTTGACTTCATCTCTTCCTTTCTTGTCAGCCTCTCAGGGCGCATGTGCAGAATCTGTCACACGAGCTTTCAGTTCACCAAACCCAGGCCCAAGTTTACGAACTAATAAAAGTCAAAGAAGAAAACATTAAAATCACAAATAAAATGTTTCACTGTATGCCCACTCTTTCTACTCTATTCCCATTTAATTATAAATTCTATCCCGCATTAGTAGCGTTAGAGAAACGACAGTTAAATAATGACATGAGAGCAAGCTGAAGCATGTGAAAACATCAAGCAGCCATTTTAATGCCCGCTGCGCAGAAGCAGAAATTTCCCTCCAAGCAAGAAGAGACGTCACACCATGTGATATGGATAAGACATGCGCAGTAAGGTTCCAGCGCTTCAGTGGCCATTTTAGATTATAGACCAGCGTTATTCGTTAGTTAAACACATAGGCAAGCATCCTTACTATTCGTGTAGTGTATGCAAGGATTAATAGGGACAATACAAGTTTAATAAATTAATACTATGAGGAGATTGCGTACGAGCAAGTCTCATTTGTGAGTCCTTGCTCCATCACAGGCGAGGTGGGGGCTCTAGCCCCTCGCACAGCCCCTGGGACCGCCACCTTCCCGGGACACTCCTACAATAATGAAGGGGGGGTCTGTTGCACAGCCCCCTTGCCCTGAGGACCCCCCCCGGGTGTATCAAAGGAGAGGGGGCGCGCGGCACTTCTCGTGGAGCCCTACATGGCCCGGAGGACTGCACCCCCACCCCCATGGACATTGCAGTTTGCACACAATGCTCTTGCTTGCTAAAAAGCAGAGCATGTCTGTTTTCCTGCCGCTGTGAAGCGCGCAGGGAAACAGACACATTGCTTTGGATCCAGGGAGCTGCATGTTAGCAGCTTCCTGAATCTCGGAGCAATGCCGGCTCCCACAGGAGGCTGGGAGCCAGCATGGACCGTGGGTGCCCTGAGGCTCCCTCCGTGGTTCCAACAGTTTTAAATGTGGGTGTCCTGGGTGGGACCAGGGCACCCACACTACAAGTCCTTTCTGAAGGCAAGTAGTGAAGGAGCAGCTTTTAGTTCGAATGGTAAGCTGTTCCAGAGCACAGCGGTAGTCCTAAAGAAGCTCTTCCCACCCTAGGTTGTCCTCCTAAAAAGGAACTACCAGGTTCATAGCTGAGCCTGAGCGAAGCGTCCTCCCTGGGGTGAAGTATTTCAGCTTGTCCTTGAACCGAGCTGGCCCCAGTCCCTGTAATGATTTATAGGCCAGGCAAAGCCTTGAACCTAACACGCTGTTTGACTGGGAGCCAGTGAAGCTTCCTGATGGCTCCGCTAGCTGATTCTTATTTAGGGATTTTAAAGAGATCGTGCAGCTGCATTCTGCAGAATCTGAAGTTTATTCAAAGAGCCTGAGGCAAGATTGAGATATAGGCCATTGCAGTAATCAATCCTTGAAAGTACTAGAGCGATGATTATTGTCTTCAGGAGCTCTGATGGTAGACCTTTTTGCTATCTTTTTTTACCAGCCTCAAGGAGCAAAATGAGGCAGATGTGATTTTATTCACTTGGTCTTTTAATTTCAGCTCTTTGTCTAGCAAAAAACCCAGATTTTTTACTTTATTTACTGGTGCAGGGAGGAGGCCTAGCTCAGGAGGCCGCCATTCCGGCTTCCAGAATGAGGGGTTATTGCCAAAGATGATTACTTCAGTTTTGGCTGCATTTAGCTTAAGATAATTGTTGTCCATCCATTTACTTACTTTGCTCATGCAGGTTCTAAATGCAGAGCCAGAGTTCTCAGTTTTCGCTAGTGACACCACAATTTGAGTGTCATCTGCGTATGATAACGAAAAGCCAGATTTTTTGATAAGTGAGGCCAGTGGCGTCACAAAGAATAAACAGTGTATGGCTCAGTGCCGAACCCTGAGGAACTCCGCAGGGCAAAGAGAAAGGCCTGGATGTAAATTTGCAGAGCGCCACACTTTGTTGTCTGTTGACTAAAAAAGTTTGAAGGAGACCTAATGCTGTGGCCGCTAACCCCAGACTCCGCATGCGTTCACCCAGTAGTTCGTGGGTGACCCTGTCAAACGCCGCGGAGAGGTCTAGCAGAATCTGAGCTGTAGTGTTCCCCCCCCCTCCTCGATGTCCAGCGTTTCACAAATCTCTTCGGTGGCCACTACCAACGCAGATTCTGAGCTGTGATTTTTTTTTTTCCTAAGCCATTGTTTGGTATCATCCAGTAGGCAATTTTCTTCAATGTACTCTGATAGCTGTTCGTTCATCACTTTCTCAATCAGCTTGGCAGCAAATGGAAGCCTAGATATGGGGCGGTAGTTGTTCACGTCAAGTGCATTGAGATTATCCTTTTTTAGCAGAGGCAGAAATGATAAAGGGGCAGGCTGCCAGGGTCCCAAAGCAGTCAAGGGAAGGGAGGCCAACTGTCCCTCATTTTACCTCCAGGAAGTCCCACACAGCGGGATTACGAAGAGGTCTTTGGAGGCCACGCCCCGTTACTCCCACACTCTGCTAATGCCGCACCTGGCATAATACTGATTGGGAGATGAAGTCCACTTTACTCCTGAGAGACCTTGGGGGGGTGGGGGGGGGGGAAGGAGGGGGGCAAGAATCTCTCCTGGTACCTTCTGTAAGTCCTACACAGCAGGATTCCTGAGAGCTACTCAGAGGCCCGCCCCCTTTCTCCACCAATCTGTAAACTGAGTACTACTTTAAAAAAAAAAAAAAAAACATAGAAATTCACTGAAAGAACCAAAGGTTACAGGGATGTTCTAGTTAGGCTGACGTTTCACTCGTACAAAACCAGAGAAATTCAACCATTCTAGTTAGTGAGCTAACTATAACTTGCGCCCCCACAATGCACTGCTTATGAGCTCTCAAATTACATCACTCATGACATGGTCCGTGACTTCACTCATGACACCTCAAATGACATCACTGATTACCTCATCCACAGAATCTGACTCACCCACTCACACCCCATATAACCTTTCATACACCCACTCCAACTTCCCCACTCCATTCTCAAACCCATTCACACACCCATACCAGTACTTGCACAGCCACTCACTAATTCATAGATCAACACATTCACTCACTCATACAGTCAGTCACCTATAGAGCTATTCACACACCTACTCACTCACCCATACAGTCAATCACAGCCACTTACTCATCCATACAATTACTCACTCCGATACTAACACGTACTCACTCGCCAATAGTCCGACACAAGCACACACTCGCCCATACAGCCACTTTCACATTCACTCAACCCTAGTCACTCCTATACCCATTACTCACCTATACTGCATTTTACATACCCAGTTACTCACCTATAAAATACTGACACATGCACTCACTGACAGCCATACACACACTTCAATCAATCACACTTAGCCATACATCCCCTCACACACGCACTCACTAACCCATACAGCCTCTGACTCACCCAGTCACTCATCCATACAGGAAATCACACCCCCCCTCACCCACCCATAGAGGTACTCGGACAACCTATTACTCGCCCAACAGAATCTCACGTACCCACTCGCCCACCCATACAGCCACTTAGACACCAAGTGACACTTTCACACAACCAGTCACTCACCCATACATTCACTGAGACACCTAATCACTCACTTATACAGTCAGTCATGCACCCACTGAATCACTCATACACCCACTGATTCACCAATACACCTTGGTATATATTTAACACTCGTAAACTTTTTTTTAAAACCCATCACTGACATCATCCAGTGACTGTCATTTGAGATGTGATCAGTGAGGTCACTGACAATGCTGTGAGTGATTTAATATGTGCGGTCCTAAGCAGTGCATTGCGGGCGCACGCCTTATAGTTCGCTCACTAACTATAACGGCTGAATTTGTGTGTGTGTTCCCCCCCCGCATATCTTTTTCTAGGACATAGATTGCATACTGGGCGAGCCTAAATGGCCTTTAGAGACAAAATGACATGGTCGCTAAGCTGACATATGGTCTTTGAACCCAAATGTTTTAAATTAAAGTTTTCTTCTAGACACTTCCAACTTAGCATTGAAGCAGTTAAACTGGCCCACTTAACACATCTGTATCAAACTTTACATACAATGTCCAGTGCAATATCTTAGCTTTTTCCACATTTGATGCAGAATGGACAGTGTCTTCTAGCTATAGCAAACTATTCCCGGACTTTTGTTGCTGTGCAGGGCACAAGTTGTTCCTGTGCATTGCTTGTTAACACTATCCAAATCTTCCTGCTATTCGCAAACTAAAAATCGACCGTTTACAGCAGTCGCATGTATTACTTAATTTATTCTTATTGACAGTCCTAGTTTATAAGGCCTACTTTTTTTTTCTTTCTCGCATTCGATAGTGAACATAACAATAAATGGATGGTGTTTTTCTGTCTCCCCTACAGAGAGCTTTTAGCAGTGTGTTGTTGCAAGACATAGTTTACCAAAGGGATACAGTGGACTTTGTATTAACCTATTGCTTATGTTTGCTCGTTTTTCTTGTCTGTCTTATTGCTTGCTCTTTATTTTATGGATTTCCTTCCTCTTATGCTTGGCCGTCCCATAGAGCATAGCTTATGTACTGTACCGAGAGTTAGACCAACTTTTTTTTTATAAGCACTTTACTTTAATAGTGGGGCTTGCTTGGGGAATTTTAAAGGTAGAGGTGTTTGCGGAGTTTATATTCTTGCCAAAACCTGGTATGTAAATTGCTACCAAGTTCAATGTTGCTTCAGTGATCAAATTGATCTTCATTGACTGGGCTGGTTTTGTGAAAATGGGTTGTTTTCAATACTTTTAATTGGATGGTGCAATGGGGTCCTGTTTATCATGGTGCATTTAAAATAAAAAATAAATAAAAAAAATAAGAATCACGGGGGTAGTTGAGCTAACTGTTAAACTGTGGTGCTTTAAAAAAATAAATGATCTCTTAAATATATTTAACGTAATGTCCTTATGTTTTTTTTGTTACAATTCAGAGGTGGTTTGTCAAATTGACAAACTTTCCCAGCATGCAACTTTAAATGGGTTAATTTGTAAACTTTAAATGTGGAACGTTATATCCTTGAGTATTTAACTGTATGGTGTGATGCATTCCACCCCCTACCCTATAATATATCCAGTCAACAGAAATCCCACCTCTTGGGTAAAGCCTGCCATTACCCTGTCAACCACATCACATGATGTCTGTTCTACATAAAAACCCTCAAAATAAAAAATGTAAATGGGCCCTATGTGGCTAGAACAGACATGATAATGTGGCAGCTTTTTGTGTAATTCGTGGGGCTGGCCCCCACCCTGCCAGTCCACTGAAACACCCGGTAGGCAGCCTGTCCTGGTTGCACACTAGCTCATCCTGCTCCGCCTCCCCTTCCCTTCCTCAGGGTGAGTCTACTCAGAGCATTGACAATAGCTGGGAGAAGTCGAAATGGACCAACCAAGGGAGGAAAAAGCTAAATCAAATGGACTAGGAGGTTGCAATGGAGAAAATAGAAAATTAATAAATGTCATTAAACTCAAACTATATAATAAAGGGAAGGCGCACATGTGAAAATTCCAAATCTGCATTTTGATCTGGGATAATTAAAATGCAGCAGAGCACTATTTGGGACTCGCAGAACGAAGTGTAAAACTACTGTCTGTTTCTGTCACGAATATCTGCTTACAGTTGTATAGAAACCGAATTTGCAAGTTCATCCACTGTCTTGCTCACCTGAACAGGTTTGTAGTGGTCCTATTTAAATATCCTCACCTGGCTGCTGGTCCGGAGGACCGGCGTGAGGCAATGACCCTGAGTGGTTCTTTGGAGTAAGTGTGACGACAAGACCACGGTCCCACAAAGGTCCCGGGTTCAGAGCAATTCTTGTGAACTCGTAAAAAGGATTCCTCTCGGAAATGATCCCAGAGGGAAGCAATAGTGGACATTGTTCGTCTGAGTATTTAAGGTAATACACCCAACTAGGGTTTGAGACTACACAACGAGGGACCAACACCCTGATGAATGCCAGAGCGATCCAGTTGGGCGCATAGAATTGGCAGAAACATGTTGGTATTCGCAGCAGGGGTATAGGGGCTTTTACCTCCCCTGAATACCCAAACATCCTAGTTTTAATCCTACCAAGGGGCGACAGGAATAAAGAATGATTACGGTTGCCCGTTAGGTAGTTTTAACTGTATGTGTCTGCACTTTTTGGTCCCTTTTCAAGGGAATATTCTTTCCTTTGTTTGTCATTGTCGTGTGTTCTTTTATACATACTGTAACCTCACCACTAATCTTCATTCACACAAAATATTATTTGCGCTCCACTGGGTGTTTTGGTCTGCACCTGGGTGTTAGATGCGGCCCAATGATGAAGCATGACACTGCAAAGTGTGTGAGGGCAGTATTAAGACATTTTTTGTCTTTCCCTGTTTCTTGTTGTCCTTGTGATATCGACTAGTGGTCGGTGTACTTAGGAGGTTTTGTGGAGTTCAGTACCTCCTTCATTTTTCGTTTTGTTTAGTACTTCTCTGTTGTGTGAGATTTCAGTGACGGTAGGGGAGTCAGAGAAGGCTCATTCCCTTGTCTCTTCTTTGTGATTCTTTGCTGTGGAAATACCCTGCTGTGAGGGGCATCAAACAAAGCCTGTATCTATGGCATGGTGCACTCACAACAAAGGCACAAGAGCTGTGATGTTTCTGCATCATCCCAACAAAGTGTGATCAAGGAAGACAAGCTGAGCCTCACCTAAGGGCTCCTCTACCTTGCACAACAGAATCTCCATTTCAATTCCTCACCCCTACTATTCACAAAAGGGGAAGTGCTTACGGTAGTCGAATCAGTAGTCCCTTGCTAACAAAGCCTTCATTGGAACTCTAAAGGGAGCCCAGTCATTGCCAGCACACCTTAGTCTCCGGATCTCCACCTTCCAGCCACAAGTTCAGGCAGTGCAGTTCCGTGATATGGGGATCCGGTACTTGCCCTCCAACTTGTACCATCCCGAACCACACACATCCAGACTGGTCGCTTTTTGCTTCTATAATTCTCTGAACTGACCTTGAGCATAAACATCACCAGATATCCATCTGCTCCAGCTTTTTCAATGTTTGCGTTTGTGACCGATATTTTCTTACACTGCAATGATATTGAGTTTACTTCTTTTGAGCACGACGTAAAACTTTTGACATGTCCCTATAAATGCATTTACTATTACTTTTTGCTTCCAACACTTTAACTCATCTGTTGACCTTCCAGGAGCTGTGGTCTATCAGTAGCCTAGCAGTGGACAGACTGTGCCTGATTCTAGCGCATATCAAAATACCTAAATATAGCACTATTTTCACATGCACATCCTGTTTCTTTCTCTTACATCATAACATATTTAAGACCATCATACGGTTCCCTAGTGAAGAAAGAATAGAATGGGACACCTAGTATTCCGCATACATCATTAATCTTGTCTGATGGTTCAGGCAACATCTACCTATTGGATCCACAGACCATCATTCTAATATCGTTCTGCTTTTTCTTCATTGTTCATCGCTACAGGTTTTTTACCTATATTCAGAATTCATCAACTGTTTTTATTGTGGCCTTCTTCCTGACGAAGGCACCTTGGCTGTGCCGAAACGCGCGTAGAGCATTTCACCAGTCATTCGAATTTGTGCCACTCTTCTGACATTGCTTCACATATGCTGATTAATTGATGGATTATAATGTGTTATTATTCTAAAAATGTTTTTAATCTGTGCCCAGTATGGTTGTAAGTCTGAATGATAGATATGAAAGTGCATGAATGATTCTTTAAAATATTCTCTTCATTGTTCTAATATTTAATAAATGTTAATTTTTCATTTTCTGATAAATCTATTGTTGTCCTTGGTTCTTGCTGATAATCATTACGTATGTAGAAATACCAATTCAGGTCTACATTCTGGTTGCCTTATATCTGTGCACTCATTGACTTTATCCCTACTTTAAGGAACCTCATTGGAACTGTAGGGGCCCTCTTTACATTTGTTCATCCTGTTTCTTTCTACAGGCTGGCTCCCTAAATTGCAAGCTGTCTCAAAGACCCTCTTTGTGCCTATAATATGGCATGATGACTTAATCTCCATTACTGTAGTTATAAAAACTCCCCACAACTAGTTTACAAGATCACATCATCTCCCCTGTAACCTAACGATGCTTAATCGCCTCCATCTTAACCTATTGTTGACACCAACCATGTGCTGGTGTCGCATATAACTCTCCCCCCCCACACTCCTATGATGATAAATGACTGGTATTCATTGAATCCACCAAGAGGAGCTGGCGTGGAATGGTTTTCATGGCCACATAAGACTACTCCCAAAAGTCCACAATAACCGATAATACTGGAATAACTCGCAACCTTGGGATCCATGGCCGTGTGCATCCTGGCATAAAGTGCTTAAAAGCCTCCTCCTGGTTAGGAAGTGCAACATAAATGCAATCACGAACTGGTAATTTGACTCGGTAGACAGGTGCCTCCCCTCAGACCTGCGTTCAAGGTGAATATCCAGTGGTAGGATCTGGCTGCTGCAAGTGTTCTAGTCCTTCTCAGGGTAATAATTGGTTCTGTTGAGTTAATAACACTTAACACACATTAATTCGTACTAAGTGGGGTGATGATGACATTGATTATTTTTTAATTGCCAGTGTGGCCTGAAGTGATGCAAGTTGCGATGCCCCGCAGGGGAAAAAATGTTTACATGTTTCATTCTCTAACTTGACGGCTGCTGTTCAGAAGGGTTCAGTTGCACAGACCAGTAATCGAGCAGTTTTGAGCCCTTTTGCAGTTCAAAACGTAAACGTTCTTCCGTAATTGTTGATCACCTAATTTGTAACGAATCAAGATATTGAAGTGGAAAGCATGCTTCCTGGTCGTGGCTTAGTTCCCAAGTCTCCTAAGAACCGCGGTAGCCTCTCGCCCTCGACCCCCGTCAATGCTCTGGTGTTTTCCCGCCCACTCACACTTCCTCCTGCTCCGGGCAGGCGGCAGCGCCGGGGCACGGGGTGGGCGCTGGTCGGAGTGAAGGTAGGCTGGGGCGGTCGAACAGCTGATCCGGCGCTACTGCGCTTCACGAGCTATTTATGGTGCATTAGCTGGTATCAAAGCTCTGCTCTTCAGCCCATAAAAGGTTGGTCCTGCGCGAGGCGTCCACACTGCGTCTGGCTCCCGCGTGCTCCGAGCTTCAAGTGCCTATAGCTTCTGGTGGAGAATTCCAGTAATGGATAGAAACACAAAAGACGGAGCAGGAATCTATAGCGTCCAGGGAGGCGGATTGTGCAGGACTTTTCAAAGGCTCCTGCATTTGGCTTGGAATTTTTCCAAAGGGACTGTCGGGGAGTAGCCGGCGCACATTAATTTGTCCTGCGCAAGCTGCAGGAAAGCACCGGTCTATATTTAACCAGCTTCGCACCCTGACAGGAGACCACACCTTAGTTCGCTTGTTGATTTTTCGTTATTGGCGTGCTGTCACTTTTTTGTTCATTTTAATACCTGGAAGTAATGTTAAGCAAAGCAACTTGGACGTTTATAATTTGGAAACCTTGCGACGCCATGCCGGTTTGAAAATTGTTCTCGCGGAAAAGCGTTGCGTAATCCGGCGGATTTGATTCCCGAGACTTTTGATTTTCTCTAAAAGCAGAAGAGGGATTTAAGCAGGATTTCGAAGTAAGTGTCTGCGGCTCTGACGTCGCGGGTTGTCGAAACATGTTTGCGAAGTCTTCGGTTGGCCACATTTCCTATTTTCTTGAAAGTCGGCGAAGGCTTCTTTCTGAAGGGGCTCGTGCAGACAACCGTGTGCCGCTGTAATCTACTGGTTGATTTTTAGATTCTAAAAAATATAGGCTTTTCCTAAAAAGAATTGAGAATTACGCTGGTTATGGTTACCAAAAGTCTCCGTGCACTGCACATCTGCTAATGTATCCATTAGCGAGTGGCAGAAGTCCATCAGTTTTACTCCACAAACAGAATAGGTCATTTTGATCTGAGCACCCAATCGAATTTTGGTAGTTATTTACAGAAATAGTCTACTCAGAATTTTGATCTGGATAGTTGCTGTAGCGCTTTATACTCTCTATTAATTGTCCTATTAACTTGCTCGTCTTTAGATGCCCTTGGCTGGTGCGTTGCCTGGTTGACCAGCCACAATGGCTTCTTTCTCAGCTGGCTAAAGCCGCATATGTGGCGTAGGACAGCAGAGGCGTGTTAATAATTAAAAACATTTGAAGGGGTGTATTTTAGTACAGTATGCAAATTTTGGCAGTAGGTTGGGGCCTGCGCTGTAACAATGGTGATTGCGTAGTAAGGGATAAGGGATGAACACTATTGAGCAATCGGGCAATAACCTTAACATTTTGATTTGTTAACGTAAGTTACCGGATGTAAGTTAGTGCCAGAGAAGACTACTGTCCTCTGACCCGTTTTTATAACGGTTAACGGTTGTTTGACAAGTCTTTATCACTTTGGAGCGGATCAGCGTCATTTCTATCAATGACTGACTTTTCTACGAGTGTAAAGTTAAAGATCAACTTATCACCGCTCTAGACCCCTGTAGTTGGTCAGTATTATGTCATGAAAAGGGTCATACTTGCATGATTCTAAATCCTCTAAAAATTACTTGGGAGTTTGCATGATCCAGTTAAGCACTGGTTTGTATCTGTGGATCGGTTAACTTTGTAAGGTTGTTCATGGACACGCTTTGCTAATGTTGTAGGTGATGAACAGACAGGGATGTGGAAAAACCTTCCTTGTGAATCTGTGGAGTCCATTTAAACAAGGCTGGAGTTCCATTACATTCGCCTGATTATTTCAAAAGCTCCAATTGATGGGAGGTAAGGGATTGTGGCCTGCTTCAAGATTGCTAGTGCACTGCTGAATTGCATGGTCCATCGTAACCAGATGAGTTGATGTCTGGTCTGTGCCGAAAGACTGTCCTTGTGTAAGAGCATGGGTTGCTTATCTGTAAGGGGTGTCTAAAACTTAAAGATTTGCTTTTTTGGCAATATTTTCTTGTGTTCTTATTCTAGGTAGCCCTTGTGAACGGTGAAATGAACGTTATCTAGGTGTTCCCAAATACGTTCCAACACATAAAGGAAATTCTACCACAGAGTATGCTTATGGTTGCACGGTTTGGATCAACCGTCAACTAGTAAAGTCAAGAAGCTGTTTTAAACGAGAGCTCCACCCTCATGTCTTGGCTAGACTATTTTTTTTGTATATAAAAAGTATATTAAATTAACCAAGCGAGTAGCCTTGTGTGCTTTATGCTAGAAGTGTGTGCCTTACTGCTGAGCTTAAACGTTTAAATGTCCGATTTCCTGAATTCTGAAAGAATGTTGAAGTCTGTGATTGAAAATCACTTGGTTTCTAAGAGGTCTACCGCATCTATTGCATTATGATCTCGACTAGTTGGCATGTATCCCAGAGCTGCTTTGCTCTCCTTTTGAGACCCTGGATTTGGAACTGAGTGGAAATTACCTTGTCATCCTTGGTTGCCCCATACCCTGCAATGCCCTAGGTGCTGAACTCACTGCAACACTGTTGCTGTCTTGCATTAACGATGCTGGGAGCCATTGGTGCTTCCGTGTCTGTGCTTTGGTTATGCTGGTCATTTGAGGTGTCTTAAACAGTGGATCGGGAAGTCTTATGGTTGTGTGGCAAGTAAGGATTGGGAAACTCTAGTGGTTTAGGTGTTGTATAATCCTATCACAACACAAAGCGATGGTCTTTTTGAAAAAATGAGAACTAAATTGCTACACCCTACTTTTTATGTAGTTTCCAAGACGCCCTTTTTGAAGGATTCTCCCGCATAGGCGCGTTTCCTAAAGACAAGCCGGTCATATTGGAAGAGGAAGCCCCTACCACGTTTTTGGCAACATCATCCCACCCTGGTAAAATTATACTACTAGGGCAGATATCCTTTATTTTTTTTAGTGGGTACCCCCAGTAAGTTTAAAATAAAATAACACCATACAGGTTAAAAGCGGATGCTGCTTTGTGTTTGAAGGCCCAAACATCCATGTTGGGCTTGAGGAGACCTGTTTATGCTCTTACTAGTGCAGATACCAGCCAGGGGTATTTATCAGTGTGACGAGGAGCCCTCTCATTCTAATTATTAGATCCCAAGTGCACAATTGTCATAAATAGATTTCTTACCTTAAAGGACAAGGGAAGGGTTCCTAAGAAGAAATCATTGGAGAAAGCAAATAGTGATTTAAAACAACTGAGTTACTGGCATGTCAATCATTTCTTTGAGAGAACTTGCATTTGTGGGTATCATTCGCCTCAAATCAATTGAGAAGCACAAGTGACACTTCACTGCTCACCCAGCAAGTGTCACAGCTTTTTCCTGTGTGCAAAGTGATTATTCACAATCCAAACTAATGCTTACCCTAAATATGGGAATACCAAACTTCCATGTCTGCGGTGGTGGCTCTTCTGCCAAGGCGGAGGAGCGTTGCCCCACTGCTTTTTGTAGTGTAAAAAAGGGAAAAATAAAATAACTAGGTTATCATTTTAGTTTTCCCCGTTGCGGCGTCTTTCTGGGGCGGGGCTGCTCAAAGAGCAGGAGTGGTTTGTACTCCCTATGTGAGCATGAGTGCTTGGCCGGCCCTCTCAGGCTGCCCAAAACAGTCATGCGCACATACCGTGTTCTCCATGCAGGCTGCATTACAGCCTGCGTGGAGAACATGCCTACCCCTCCTGCCCCTGGCTGAGCGCCGTGTCACGCTGCTCAGACCAATCACAACGCTGCATTGTGATTGACTGCAGGGAGCCTGGGAGCCATGGTGCTTCCTGCTCCCTGTCGTGTCCCCCCCCACCCCCCCCAAGAAGCCAGGAAGAGGACGTATGAGGGGCTGCGGCCGGCCAGCCGCCCGGCCAGGAGATGAGTGTTGTGTTTTTTTTCTTTTTCTTTTTCAACCCATCTTATCCTCCCCCTTCCAGGTAGCAGCCACCACTGCGTGCCTGGGTGGAGAAGGTATCCTCTGTAGTCAAATACTCTATAAATTGTCGTAATCAAGTATATATAATAGAGAAAGGAAACGCCAACTTGTAGTACATTTTGTGAGATATGCCAAACTAGTAAAAACGAAGTATTAAGCGGTTGTCTCTTAATGGCACTGAAATACTCTTCATTAATGCCTTTTTACTTACTCTCTGTGGAAGAGCAATTGCTTTTTATGGCACTAGTTCATAATCCACCAATTGGAGTTTGTTTTGCGAGGAGTATAGGGTCTGATGCAATCTTATAGTAGTGTGGCGCAGTCCTAGGCGGCACCTTCGTAACACATTGTAGTTCTTAATTATGCTTGAAATACATTAATTAGAAATGCGTGACAAAGGGTAAAGAACAACCAGATGTGTTTTTATTCCCAAGAATCTTTTGAGTAGCAAATACATCGGCCACACACACAATACCATGCAGTCCAATTAAGAGCCAAAATATCATCAGAGCCATGAGGTAACGGCAACTTTTTGTTCATTTTGGGGGGGGCTTTTTTAGACAGTTTGTTTTTAAAGACATGTTAGTTGATCTTGGCGACAGACGATGGCACCCCTTTAACGAAGGGTGTGTACAAGAACCTTAAGCTCCCAATTGATTCCCTTAGTTTAGGTCTGTGGACCAGTGGGAGGTCACATTGTTCATGTAACCTGCTAGCTATGAGCACTGACCTTCCAAGGGCTCGATAGGCGTACACTATGTACCTTAAAAGTGCAGCCAATATTCCACATATGAAACCTTATTATATGCATTTTTTTATAGCCACATTTGTGCACAGCCTGTGGTATGATTGGGATGTACAGTTCATGAATAATGTGCGGTGGTGGATTGCTGGTGGATGGAGGATGCTATGGTGGTGTGGTGGTCTTTGCATTTGTGTTGTGCTATGAAGTGAGTTGTTTTCGTTGCATGTGTACCTAGGGACATAATGATGCATTGATGACTCGAATGTGACTAGGATAAGGACATTTATTATAGTTTCGTGTAGAAATTAATATTCACTGCGAATTTACAATTCCGTGTAACCAAAATGTTTAATGTAACTGCTGAAACCCTAAATGTCGAATTATAGTCCACAAATCTCTTGTTCGTGTTTTTTTTTTTATTTTTATTTATTTTTTTATATATTAGTTTGCCAATTTAAGAAATAGCTCTCCAAGTTCAGAAATTTACAGTTTTGTGTAACTTAACTGGAATGTTACGATGTACATCCACCTCCCCTTATTTTTCTTGGTATTATTGGTCAGATCCCATATTGATGTTATTATGTTTTATTACTTTTTGTGTATTGGAATTGTGGTTTGAAAATTGGGCAGCTTTTCTTGAATCTGTCGCACGAATGTCCAGAACCGGAGTCCGTATTTTGCTCACTTTTATTTGTGGTGAATGAATTTTATTTTCTCTGTGCTGTGCCTCCTTCCCTCCTTGGTTTGAGGAATTGTCAGCTTGCACCCACATGACCCCAAAAACTTTTTTTACCACCTAGATTGAGAACCAGCAGAGCCGGTTCCTAGATCTGGTCATGACAGCGGTTGCAAAAACATCCCATGACACTTTTTATTTTTTTAATAAAAGGCTTTTCTCTGATGGTTCCAAAAAGGTGAAAGCCGGTGTTAGAGAAAGTACTACAGATTTACCTCAAAGGTTTTTCAAGTTTGACCAGTCTATTAATTTCTTTCCAATTGGGTGTAAATATGTTCAGTAGTTTTAGCTGTAATGAACTGAGATTTTAAATGGACCACTGAAATTTGGCTTTAACCCCTTGTAAGAAATTTGGCAGGGAGTGCAAACTTTGGCACCATTTGTCAAATCAAGACACACACCTTCCTGAAGTTATTGGCTATTTAAGGTGCTTTTTCAAAAGAATATGCAAATTTACCAGAACTATAGATGCTGTTGCTTTTCTTTTACATATAGGTAAACATTCCTTTACAAAACTTGAAATATGTGATGTTCAGCTGAAACGTGAAGCCTCAACCAACCAAATTCACCACTTCTCACCTCTTGTTCTTGACAGGTCTTTTATCAAAAAGCATCCTAAATACATGATTATTTCCATTGGCGTTTGGCCCTGGCTATGAGCAACCATAAGTGACTTTCCTAGGAAATAAGGGCCTCTGCCACAATTAATGAGCCATTATCGCTCATCTGTTAAGAGATCTACACATCTGTCTGTCTAGCTCTCCTTAAATCTTTAGTAGAAGAGATGACCGAGTTAACTCTCGCCCGTGCAGTTTCACTTTGGATGGTGCTCCATCAAAACTAAATCGCCTTTCTTATAGGTCGATCTGAGACGGGTGTATCTTTTAGTAGCCCCTGTGAAGTCTCACTCGGGAATGGACAGTAACTAAAATATTGGTTTTATATTATGTGACAAATTATCAAATGATAATGCCTTTGTGTTTATAGATCTGCATTAAAACATTGGTGGGAGAGGGTGTTTGCTTTACTCCGCTCCTTATCAGATTAATGACTTAAAATGAAGTATGCTTTTAAAAAGACAATTGTCATTTTTAAAATGAATAAATCTCCCCCCACGCGTTTTGCTTTGGCTGAGCAAAGACTCCCTGGGGCACTTGGAAGAGACTTATTTTTATGAGCGAGCTAGAACTCAAACCTTTTCACTGCACACAGTAATGATTATACTTTTATACTAATAGATCACTTTTTACGTGTTTTGCTGAGGAGCACAGATGTGATTTTTGTCAAATAGTGTGCATGCCTCTGCTTGCATGTTTTCCTTGGCACCTATAAACTGGGAGACCTGGCCTGCACAGGAACTGCCCCATGCTTTCTTGAGCCTCCTGCTTGATCGAAGCGGAAGCAGGCAATGAGAACTTAATTTCTGGTTTTAAGAAAACCCTCACCAGGTGCTTGCACTCCTTGGACACTGTGGCGGATGGCAACATTAATAAATGGTGAACCACTCCCCATAAATGCTGCTGGCTGCCGGGCCCACCATCTGGTGCTCCTCCATCCGGTGCTCCTCTCCCCATGCCGATCCTCTGGGTGATGAGCAGGAAGTAAAGGGAAGGACTTCCTTCCAAGTGCAGCGCAAATCCAACCAATCCTGGAGCAGCTCTCATGGGCATGTGTTCAGCAAAAAAACAGAAAAAAATCTTTTCCATTTAAACAAGAAGGTCGCTAACCTATACAAAGTGAATTACAAATATTTACATTTTTCCTTTACTTACACTTTCAGGCATTTGCTTAATGTTTGTTTCATATGCTATCAAATATTGATAAAGAGACCATGTAATTATACTGAACTCTGTGGATCATATGCACAGTGGATATATATTGGTTTTATTATGCCTGTACAAACCCAGTGCAATAGTTTTCTACAGAAGTTTGCTTTCAACGAAAAAGCAAAGTTTAATTTGAGATTATTTTTATCTATATAGTATATATTTAATCTCAAATTAAACGTTGCTTTTTAGTTGAAAGCAAACTTCTGAACTTGAGTAGAAAACTATTGCACTAGGTTTGTACTGGCATCATTAAACCAAAATATATCCTCTGTGCACATGATCCACACAGTTATAAAGTACTTTGTCTCTTTATCAATATTTAATAGCATATGACGCAAACTTTAAGCAAATTCCTGAAAGTTTATGTAAAGAAAAAATGTAAATATTTTTGATTTGCGTTGTATGTTAACGACCTTTTCCATTGTTTAAATGCAAGAGATTTTTTTCTGAAAAGCATAGGTTACTGGTAATCCTTGTAGAGAAGAAATACGACATGGGAACAAGCCCGGGATTGCGTACAGAAGGAATGTCTCAATCTGGGGATTTGATGCCCCTTTCTGCTAGTCGGCTAGCTTGCTCTGCCGGGTTACTGTTTCGATACATGCAATTCCCTTGTGGGTGCACCAGGTAAACCCAATTCTGAGTTAAAATAAAACTAACTTCCAGTTAAAGCTACAACTGTGGTTCATTCTATCCATGTGTTTATGAAGGACTAGTGCCAGTGTATTGCTTTACGTTGAGTTTTGGCTGTATGAAGAATTTATTTTTGATTTGTTTTGTGTTTGGCAATTGATCAAGTCCAACATTCGCAGTCAACAGATCTGAACTTTAACTTTACTAAACTTTAGCCATTATGTCACAGATCTTAAACATAAACATGCTCCTAAGGTATCACCACCCACCCAGTTCAACTCCCACACCCCATTTTGCCACAAATTGTCAGACTTTTTTGATTTTAACTCGATAAATGTACCTTGATAAACTTACTTCATTGAATGGAACCTCATGGATACAGGGGGTTGCATTGCCAGAGGAATGATTTGGCTAGATGTTAGCATCCACCTTTAACTTGCATCAACATTTATCCATTCTGAAGCAGGCTAAAAGCATGCAGTGCCTTTTCTTTTACATCCGTGTTCCTGGGGTACAGTCTTTAAGTGTAGATATTGGCTAATATACCTGCTTAGTAGGCTTATTCAAGCTGCTTGGACAACTAGGAGGTGTTACTTTCCCCCACACAGCCCAGGTGGTGTGTGTTGTCTTCACTTCTGAAAATATTGAATGCAATTTTTTCTACCTAAAGTGGGGCAAAGACCTCACTCCTCGAGACTTATTCCTGATCAACTGAGGGGCTCTTCCATTATTTGTTCAGGTTCCTCACCATGATTGATATCCACGTTTGTGAAAAACAAGAGCTAAAACATGCTCCAGGGGTCTCCAAACTTGAACTGCTGCATGTTTTTGTGCTTCCTGGTCCTTACTAGGAGACTTCAGAAGTTGATGCACTTAAAGGGCGGACCAGCTAATTTGGGAAACAAACCAAAGAATAATAAACTCCACGCCCAGACTGTTTTCTGCGCTAATTACCTTTTTTTAATGTTTTTTTTGTTTTTTTGTGTGCCGATCCTCGTATGTGCCTCTGTTCAGAGACCCCATCCTCTTTAGTATTCCAATATTTTTTACATTGTTCGGAAGACTTTCGAGGAACTTTCTTCTAGTGACCATAAACCGCTGGCTTTTGAGAATGCATTTCTCACTGTGTGATATCGGCTTGGAGATTGAGCTGTGGTTTCTTTTTTCCGAATCTCGTAGATGCAGTAAACTACCACCTATCCCATTGGCCCCCATAGATATACATTCCATTCGCCAGCTAGCTCACACTACAGTCACCGAACGTGTATATGCACTACATCCTCTACACCATAAACTTCCTCCACCAGTCGTCCCTCCTTGCATGCCAACTACATCCAAGACATTTCTTACAGGTTCTTTAAAAAAAGTTTCATTATTTTAATATAAAAACTGCTTAAACTTCATTTTCATAATTTACATCTTAGAATTCTGAAATTGGCAGCCAGTTAATTTGCCTGTTTTTTCAAAGTTCATGTGGTGTTGCATAAATTAAATGGGTAGTGTAATTCTAAGGAATGCATTTATGCAGTGTCACGGTCGTATTGACAAAACAAACTTCGCTTTTGACAGATTTGAAAGTTAAGACCCTTCTGCTTGCCAAATGCCATTCCACACTTTAGCATTTTGGAGAAACGTTGTAAAAACTAAATGACCTTCTTTGCTCACAATCCTTTATGGTGTCTTAAAATTTATAAGCACGGAACCCCCCCCTCCCCTTCTGTGTTTTAAAAAGGAGAGATATTTAGTTTCTGCTGGTTTTTGCCCCGCTTGCTTCTAGTTTTCTTTTAAATGGGGACCTTTGCACCATTTTTAATCCCAAGACCTTGGTAGCTGACCAAACAACCTATGAACTGCCAATGACACCTCCATTATATTAAAGGGGGGAGATAGCTGATTAGCTTTTAAGACTTGAATAATTTTAGTATCCGCAATCACACCCTCATGAAATCTGATCAAACCGTTAAGGAATTAAATGTCTGCTGTTCTGTGGCTTAACTATGTCCAGGACACTTGCGCTTTCTTTTTTTAATTCAAATTTTAAAGGCATTCAGAGGAAGTAATTTAGCATTTACTCAGTGGATTGCTCTTCTGTATTGTATGGCTGTGATGGGGGTAGGCGGGTGGGTAACACGTGAGCAGTTGTACTGCGCTTTTATGAAATGTACTGGAACTAAGCAGATGGATCATCTCCTATATAAAATTTTGATTGCCATCTAACTTTACTGAAAACTTGTAAATACATCGATTGATAATGCTCTGCCACAGGAGAGAAGCCTGACGCACAGTATTTAAAAAAACTCTCTTGCACAATTGTCTGTTTACATTTCCATATTCAAATCTCTGTAAAATATTTTTTCCAAAATATTTAATGAATGTTTTTTAGTGTAAGGGTTTTAAAAGACTAAACACTTGAATAAAACAACTTACGGGGATGGATAACCACCAAGCATTTTTTGCAGTGCCAACTCAAAACAGAAGCCTTCACCCAGCAAAATGCAGTTGTGCTGATTAGATCCGGATTCTGTGCCTGAAAAGCCCAAGATCTGTGAGCACTTTAGATTGTGGATCTAGTTGCTAGGGTAGGGAGTCTGGGTTTCAACCTTCATTTGCCCCCACCCCTCATCCTTAATGGATGAACCTAGATGCTCATCGTCGTATGACTGGGGTGGGTCATCCGTCCTCTAATTCCAAATGGACACTTTGGGTGAGTGTGTAAGTTATGCGCTGGGGTGCAGAGGCCCCTGGCTTTATACTTTCCATTATAGCTTGTAAATTGTGTGGTTTGGGCCACAGACCTGCTCTGGCTTGACTTCTTTGAGGAATTAAGCTGTGGCTTCCAATTTTGGCAGAATACAGAAATAGCGTGTTTGATGACGAATGTAACAGCTGGCGTAACATGCGGGTAGAGAAAGGGGTCATTCTGTAGTCCCTATACATTTATTCCATTCTGATTTAGACAATGAGACCAAATACTGCAGTTTGAAAATTGGGAGTTGGCTCCAACTTTTCCATATTTTTTTATGTAATTACCTACCCGAATTCTGCCTCTAGCAGCATTCATTGCTGACCTGAATATTCTTCCACTATACTTATTGAAAGTTATGTTTGCCACCTTTGATGGCATCCAAATTCAGTTTTCTTCCCTCTGCAGTGTTCGCCCTCTGTGGACTCAAATGATGCTGTGACTTCAGGTACCATTGTTCCGGTAACCTACCACCTCCTTGCCTTATCTTAGAGAACCAATACTATACTAGTCTATCCAGTCCTTTCCTGGTTCAACATGACTGAGTCTTACTTGTTTTTTGCCTATTTACTAGCCCTGCAACACAAGTCCATTTCATAATCAGCCGGCCCTTACCTTAGTGCTCCTGCTATTCCCCAGTCCTGATGTCTTTCCAATCACTCGTTAAATGACTTTTTGGAGTCCAGAGTTATGTTTTTCTTGCATTAACACGTCACTTAATGTTTGTCACAGCGTGTTATCACTTTTGCAAGGCACTTAATCATTGACAATATTGTTTATGTACAACTATATGTACTTGGACTCCTCTGTGGCTGGTTAGTTAATTTGTTCTAAAGATGCTTCTTCCTTCCTGGGCGAATTATGCATCCACATGTTACTGAACATACATTTTAAATGAGTTTGTAGTGAACCTCTTTTTTTATATCCTATATAGCCCTTGGTTCGTTATTGGTGTACTGGGCCAACGCTTGTGTTGGATTACTACTTGAACTGTAACTGACACCATTCTCTAATGTAATAAATTCATTTATATGGTGCAACTAATCCCTCATGCCTCAAGGCACTATTTAAGATGATCTATGGTGGTCAGTTAAACCGAGGCAAAGATAGTGGCCAGGGAGACCTACAGAGGGGTGGGCTTGTGTCTGATCCAGTGATTAAGCACGTTCCAGAAAATGGCACTTTTGCCTGTTGACCATCTGTGCTCAGAGGAAGGATAATCTAGCAGGTTAATGGCTTATGAGTAAATGTGTTCTTGCTGTCTTGGGGTGGTGAGATTTTGTAGTTATGTACGCTCTTCGTTTTGCAAAGCTTTTAGTATCTGAACCAAAACTTCAAGTTTGCAGCGGCTTTTAATAGCAACCCTGTACATTTCTTTCAGCATTCATTTCATGTAGTTCAAAAAGTTGGAATTTGCACTTGGTGTGAGTTCTGGAGACTGTTTATTAGTATTATTGGAAGAGCTTGGTTCTGGGAAGAAAGATGCTTTTTTTGCACCAAGTACATGTTCTGAATTCACAGGCTGTGTGCATTATTCCTGTTCAGGTCTGGTTGGCCCCATTCCTATAAATAAAGTCTTGAATATAGATCATAGGTGGAACATTATGCCTCACTAGGCTGCAAGCACCAAATGCCATAGTATGTTATGTAGTCCCCTTCGTTGGATTGTTTTTATTTTCTGCTATTCTAATCGAAGTGGTCAGGCAATGGTCAAATTGCAAAATGCAGATGACTTTGAAGACTACTTCAGTTATGGAAAACTGATACTACAGTGTAGTAAATCAAAGCCTGTGGTTGAAAGGCCTTTGAAGTCAAGTGACTGATTCAATGGCGGAGGAGTAGCTTTTGATGTCAAAAGCTATTAGTCAAAAAACTCAGGACAAGATCCAACAGGGGTGAAAGGCAGAAATCCGTAAGGTGATGCCCATCCATTTTGCCTCTCTTCAGTCTCTTTCAGTCAAGTTAAAGCAGGAAAATACCTCTAGCAAAGAGTCTGTGCAGTTTGAGCTAAAAATGTGACTACCTCACAACTCGAGATGTCTCAAATCCTAAATGGCTGCACTCTTGTAAACAGCAAAATGTAATACAGGATGGAAACACTACCAAATAGGTGTCTTGAAGATGACGGGCAGCTTTGCTTCACTGTTAGACAGATCACCTTGGCTGAGAGTCCCTGCTTTCAAACCAGAGGTAGTCAAAAAGCATCGACAAACTTTTCACAGCTGGGATTATTTTCAGAATGTCAGTTGACTGCTTCCTCAAAGATGAAGAAAGCAAGTGAAAGGCAGGGGCAGCATTAGAAAGTCATTCCCTTATTTATGTATCAAAGATAAGTGCACCTTTAGTGAGGCATAAGATTCTCTGTTGTCTAACAGATACAAGAAGTATTGAATGGTATGGTTCTTGTCTCATATGTTCTTTATATTGTGTTCAAGATAAAAAGAAAATGAGGCCATTTTACCTTAAGGCACTTCTGTGTTGCACCCTTCCTTGCTTCCCTTATTACCTCCCTACTTATCTATCCATACACAAGGGATTTTGATGGTACACAACCTGTGGGTAGGAGGGGTTGGACTTTGGAGGTTAGGCCAGGGATGCACTGCTCAAGGATGGGATGAAACTATCACACATTGTCAGTGTGTCCATTCATGAGTGGGCTTAGCAGCCACATGGTCATTTATACAGATGTTCACCAAAAACTACTGTGCAGATGTAGAATGTCTGGAGCTCAAGCACATCTGACAGTTGTGTGATGCTTGTTTAACTCTACTTGCTCCTGCACCTAGAAAGGATCAATACCTCTACATAATACTTCCACAGTTGTGAATCTAAAATAAGTTCACGTTGCAAAAGAAACTAGTTACTTGGGTGCAACAGTGGTTTTACAGCTACAGTCTCCTAGATTCACAGCCTACCTTCCTGCTTACTGAGGGAAGGGAGTTTGTGTTTATAAGACCGTTGTATACTGGCTCCACCTGTGGACGATGCCTAAAACAAAACTTTATGTAGTTCTTAATGTCTTTGAAACAGACCACCAGCTGGTGGAATATTGGGAATAATGCACCATGTGATTCTAGAAGAGTTTAAAGTTCAAATCTACAGATACACAGTAACTAGTTTTGATCATTTCTTTTCTTGGTCGTCTTCTAGTCCTCAAACTCCTCCTTAGAAGGAGGAAAAAGTTGCGTGACTGTCATTTCATGTTTCCTTTTGGTCTGTAGACCAGTACAGATAGTCCCCCACTTGCGTTTATGCTTTGATCTTGCGCATACAGAATAAATCTCACCAGTTTTTAGCTATTGGATCTTTTGAGAGGATTAGACACCATGTACATTTACATGTGTTCCTTAAGGCATACAACCGTCTTTTTGGTTGGTTTTTTTATGGTTTATTTTCCAGGTCTTACTCGAACCAGTGTAGAAGTAGTCGGTCAAAACCACTTTATTCGGTTAATAAAAACCATAAAAGTACAATACATATGTCAAATTACACTAAACAATAAATGCATCTAAAATCCAAATCAATAAATATGGGCAGCCTATTAAAAAAAGGAAAGATATTACAAAGCCAGAATTCATTGGATCACATAAAAGCCCAAGCTGCCTTTTATACATATATAACAACGGATCACCTCCAAAAAGCAATTCAGAGTTAAAATATCAGCATAAAGACAATCATGTAAGCAAGACGGGTACTTTAAAAGCATTTGTTGTAGGATACGGTTTTTTCCTTAGTCTAACAGCTGCGACTAAAAAACTTGCAATGTTAAATATCTCCCATGGGTCATTCAGCAGCTGAAGGTAGAGTAAAGCAGGGCTGACCTGTATAAAACCTTTTCCCCTTAAAATTGGAAATATAAACCTCCTCCGGATAGCACTATAATAATCCCAAAACATTATAAAATGCATAGTGTCCTGAGTGGAAAAACTGTCGCATGTACAAGGGCCAATCTCACACGCCCTGCTCCAGCCTTGTAGATTACTCAGGAAAAAGTGAATTAAATTAAAATGGAACCTAATTAAAAGCAAGCGATGGAAGGGCTTTGTAACAATTGTCAAATAAGGTTGAATCTGGGGAGAGGTTTTTAACAAAAAATAGGCTTTTACTGAAGGTTTCAGTAACTCAGTCGCCTCTCTCTCTACCGACATTGAATTCAGAAAATGTGTTTTTACCCAGCCCAAGTCCTCTTTTCATATTTTGTCCGGGAATTCAAATAGATGCTGGCGGCCTAGTTTGTTTAGGATGTGCTTAACCTAGTGTGGCACGGAATGCAGCTAGCTCGCTCCAAAGAAACAGTCCCTGATGATTTTGTGATTCAATGTTAATTCTGGGTTGAGCCAGGTCTTAAGCCAACAGACCACCGGGGCCAGCCTTATCCAATCTGAAACGTAGCTAACACTTAACTCTTGGTGTGTTACGAAAGTTGAAGTAGATTGGGGGACCGACAAAAGGGAGCGTAAAAACTTGTTTTCAACTATCTGTACCCCCTCCAATGGCTTGTAACCCCAGATGGCAGATGCATACAGTGCGATGGTTATGCATTTAGACCTGTAGATGCTAAGCATGGCTGCGATTGGCCTGGCCCCCAATCGCTGTGCGAAACCATGAACAGCAGCCGTTTACCTTGCCATCGCATTTTTATTTTTTTTTGCTTTCTGTTGGGGGATTCACGAGCCCCTCATCGAATAGTACCCCTAAATAGGTAAAAGATCACCCTTGACAATTCTACGCCTTCACAGTAAAGTTTTTGTTCTATTTTTCTGACCCATACTCATTGTGTGTGATTTAGCCATGTTGACTACTAGGTCCAGTGAGTTCATATAGGCCCCAAAGGAGTCCAAAAGCCTCTGGAGCCCTACGGCTGTACGGGCCAATAAAACTGCGTCATCCGCATATAGGAGCACAGGGATTGCCCTGTCCCCTACTCGTGGTATATCTAAACTGGCGAGTCTAAAACAAATTACCTAAATTATTTATATATAGGGTAAAAAGCAATGGAGCTAGAATGCAGCCCTGACGGACGCCTCTACCAGATTTAAAGTGCCTTGTGCATTTTCCTTCTTGGTTGACTCTCACCCTTGCAGTGAGATCCCTATGCAAGTCAGCCAGGAAGTGAACTAAACTTGGGTCTATTCCCATGTCTAGCAGGATGAGCCAAAGCTTAGATCTATTTACCAGGTCAAAAGCCGAGGAGAGGTCCATAAAGGCCAGATGTAATGACCCTGTTTTGGCTAGTGTATATTTCCCTACTATTAGATGTAAATTTAGACCAGTGTCTAAATATACATCAATGGGGGATAAGGGGCCTCCGGTTGGTGGCTGCTGACAAGCAGGCCACTTGGTTGTGGGAGCAAAGCTCCTGGACTTTAGCTCAGGGCAAATGGGGATACAAAGTAGCACCAAAGGTGGACCCTCAGCGGCACTAGGGCGGCAGGGTGCTGTTTCGACATTGGGTGCCCTGTTTGCAATGGGGAACCTCCGGTTTGCAAAGGCACTGCAGGCTCGGGGACAAAGGTCTTCTGGGTGTGACCACCAGTTCGAGAGGTAAGTTGGGATGTTGGGGGTTGGTTAGGCACCGTCAGTTGGGCCACCCGAGGCCGTGGGGCGTCAGGTGCAGGGGTGCCTTTTAGGGTCGGATCTTCTTTCCAGCTCCTGGTCGCGGTTGGGGGGACCTTCTGGATTTAAGCTGCAGGGGTCGGCTGGAAGTTTGAGGCAGGTCAGGGGTCACCGGATCTCGGTTCATGATCGCCGGGGAGACCTCCTCGTGGTTTGTCCACTCCAGCTCGGGGCCGTGGACGACGGGTGCAGAGTGGTGCGGATTTGGGGTGTCCGGCCAGAGGTTGGAGATGAACAAATCCAGTGTTCACGGGAGTCAGCCTGTGGTTGAAGGCAGGCAGGTCCTCCGGGGTTTTCGAGTTTGCTGGCTGCAGGACACACCGGGTTTTTGCAGGAGCAGGTTCAAGTTGGAGACAGGTTGGTAGGGCTGGGGCCAAGTCAGTGGGCGTCTTCCTCTTGTTAGCTTCGGCACGGCTGTTCGGTCCTTCTTTTCTTGTAGTTTCTTCTGGTCTGAGGAAGCACGGTTCAGGGTTGCCCCTAAATACTAGATTTGGGGGCGTTGCAGGTAGGTAAAAAGGTTGGGACCAATGGGTCCCTTCCCTGGGGTGGGTACACTCCCTATTATGCCACCCTCCACTGGGAGAGGGGCATAAGCCTTTCCCTGGTTGGCTGAGTTCCCCTCCTGCCCCCCCATCTGCAAGATGGCGGGGACTGAGTTGTGCCTCGCCTCCCCCATCTGAGGGTTGGAGTTGGCAGAGGTGGGCACACCTCTCTTCCTCACTTTTTTTACCCACCCAAAGTGGGGGTTAGAACCAGTGGGGACCAGTTGCTGAAAGCAGCAAGTGTCCTGGGGACCCTCACAAAGGCAGCAAGCCTTTGAAGCTTCCCCTTTGTGAACCCTGCCCATCCTGGGGGAGGAGGCTTGGCACCTCGTTCAAGTATGTGCATTGTTTCAGGCCCCAGAGAGCAGCAGGCTCTAGACCCAGGGGTCCAGAAACATGTCTGGTGGTGGCAGCTGAAAGCAGCCACTCAGCCTGGACACTAGTAGGTCGTTTTTCAGGAGGCATCTTTAAGATGCCCTGTGTGCATTTTTCATTAAATCCCACACTGGCATCAGTGTGGGTTTAATGTGCTGAGAAGTTTGATACCAAACTTCTCAGTTTTCAGTGTAGCCATTATGGTGCTGTGGAGTTCGTAATGACAAACTCCCAGCACCATATACTCTTAATGGCAGCAATGCACTTACAATGTCTAAGAATGGATTTAGACACTGTAGGGGTACAGGGCTCATGCACCTGTACCCTCACCACTGGTATAGTGCACCCAGCTAGAGGGGTGACTGATCTATGCCAGGGCAGTGTATTGTAGGCATGGCACACAGATGTGTGCCATGTCGACTGTTCACTTTGTTCTGCACCAAAACACGCAGCCTGCAAAGGCAGTGTGTGTAATGGTACAGGGCCTCTAAGGGTGGCGCAATAAGTGCTGCAGCCCTTAGAGGTCTTCCCTGGGCACAGTGCCTTTGGTACCTGTGGTACCATTTACCAGGGGCTGACCTGTGGCCAGAGATGCCAATTGCGTTTTGTTTTTAATGCAGGTTTAGGGAAAGAACATAGGCCCTGGGCACCTGATTGGCAGGAGCCCAGGGCACACTCAGTCAAAGCACATCAGCAATTCAGCAAAAACTGGGGGCAACCATGCAGAAAGAGGGCACTTACTCACACCTGGTCAATCACTTCTTGGAACAGCCCTCATGATTATTTTGGTGTTGCATTTATTTTAATGGCTGTTAAGGTCTATCCTTCCACCTCCATTGGAATGCATGAGGGACTAATGTACAGTCTGCAAGCGACTGGATAACACTGGGGAGCGAGCCCTAACAAAGCAAGAGAAAAATGAGGGTTGCATTCTGTAGTATTAACGTTCTTTGTGCTTTTGCCAGCGCTCCCTCTCTAGCATGTTCTCACTGGCCTTCTGTTTTAACCCCTTCACTGCTAGGCCTTTCCCCCCCCCTGTGCTAAGCCTTTTTTTGGCTATTTGGGGTAGTGCGCGCTTAGGCCCCTGAAACTTTTTGACCACATAAGGTATCCACGCCAAATTTGCGACCTTTTTTTCTAACATCATGGGGATTGTAAAGGTACCCAGGGTTAGTGGATTCCCCTGGAGGGACCCAGAAATTAGCCAAAATACAGCAAAATTTTGTTTTTGGGAAAATGCGAAAAAGGGCTACAGATGAAAGCGTCTTGTTTTTCCCTGCAAATGGCATCAAAAAGGGGTTGTGGTGCTGAAATCACCATCTTCCCGAGCTTTCAGGGACAAGCAGAATTTTGTCAGAAAACCAACTTTTTTACAGTTTTGGCATTTTTCTGGGACATTACCTATTTTTGCTATTTTTGTGCTTTCAACCTCCTTCCAGTTAATGGTAGAAATGGGTATGAAACCAATAATGGATCCTGAAAAGCCATACATTTCTGAAAAGTAGACAAAATTCTGAATTCAGCAAGGGGTCATTTGTGTAGATCCTTAAAGTTTTCCTTATAGAAACTAACAGTTAAATGAAGGAAAAATTGAAAATTAGTTGAAAAAAACAGCCATTTGTGTCAACGTTTTCACCTGTAACTTCTAATTATGACCGCTATTTGAAAGCAATATACCGTTATATCCGCTGGACCTTTCTGGTTGTGGGGATATATAGGACTTGTAGGTTCACCAAGAACCCGACGAACCCAGAGCCAATAACTGAGCAGCATCTTGCAATGGTTTTTTATTATGTACCGGGTATATAGCAATTATTTTGGGAAAATGTATACATGGAAAAATTGTTATGAAAGACACCTATGTATTTCTGAAATGGGAACAAAATGTAGATTTTAGAAACAGTAGATATTTGCACATTTCCGAAATTGGGAGTACCCATACTAGCATGAGAATTATAGGTCATTTTTCAAAATGACATTTTTTACACATTGTCTTTCATTTGGAAGGCAGAAATGCATCGAAAGTCAATAGGTAATAACAGTTGCTCTACAATTCTGTGTTACCCTAAGTCTCCCGATAAAAATGGTACCTCACTTGTGTGGGTAGCCCTTGTGCCCACAACAGGAAATGGCTCAAAATGCAACGTGGACGTACCACATTTTCACAGTGAAAATGACCCTTTTTTGCAAAGTGCCTAGCTGTAGTTTTTGAACCCTAGCTCTGCCGGCACCTAGGAAACCTAGCAAACCTATACATTTTTGGAAACTAGACACCCAGGGGAATCCAGGATGGGGTGACTTGACTGCCTCCCACCAGGTTCTGTTACCCAGAATCCCTTGCAAACCTAAAAATTGTCCAAAAAACACATTTTCCCCACATTTCTGTGGTGGAAAGTTCTGGAATCTGCGTGGATCCACAAATTTCCGCCCACCCGCGTTCCCCAAAGTCTTACGAGAAAAATGGTACCTCACTTGTGTGGGTCGGCCTAGTGCCCGCGACAGGAAACGGCGCAAAACGCAACGTGGTCACACCTCAATTTCGCAGTGAAAATGACCCTTTTTGGCAAAGTGCCTAGCTGTAGTTTGTGAACCCTAGCTCTGCCGGCACCTAGGGAAACCTACCAAACACACACATTTCTGAAAAGTAGACACCCGGGGCTTCCAGGGAGGTATGGCTTGCATGGATCCCCCAACCTTTCCTACCCAGAATCCCCTGCAAACCTCAATTTTAGCTGAAAAAATCACCTTTTTCACATTTTTGTGTGGGAAAGTGTGGCATCACTGGCCTCACACATTTCCTACCACCCAGCGTTCCCCCAGGTCTCCCGATAAAAATGGTGCCTCACTTGTGTGGGAGGCCCAAGTACCCGCGACAGGCAAGGTCCCACAACATTTTGTGATGGGCAATTTTAATGTCTCCTCAATACGTTGTGGGCCCTTGCCTGTCGCGGGTACTTGGGCCTCCCACCAGAGTGAGGCACCATTTTATCGGGAGACCTGGGGGACGCTGGGTGGTAGGAAATTTGTGTCAGCCGGGTGATGCCACAACTTTACCACACATGTGTGAAAAAGGGATTTTTCAGCAAAATGTCAGGTTTGCAGGGGATTCTGGTAAGAAAACGTTGGGGGATCCACGCAAGCCATACCTCCTGGAATCCCCGGTGTCTAATTTTCAGAAATGTGTGGGTTTGGTAGGTTTCCTAGGTGGCCGCCGAGCCCCGGGCCAAAACCCAGGTGACCCCCCTTGCAAAACCAGGTCATTTTGAGATAATGTGTTTATTTCTGCAGCGAGAATTTTGGCACAATATTGCAAGGAAAATGTGACAGACATTTTGAGGTTTGCAGGACATTGTGGGTACCATAACTTGTTGGGATCCACAAGAGAGATCACCATGTACTCCCATGGGTGTTTCGCTTACTGACAATATCTACAGTTGGTAGGTTATTCTTAGACGGAATGTACACCTTGGCAGACAGACTAAAAAGACCAAGATTACTGCACAGCCATCTATTCCTCAAGCACACACATACTGGTTGGATTTGGCACGAGGGCAAGTGATGGTTCAGTATATACAATTTTATTAACCAGAGATTTCACAAAAATGAAATGCACTGTCAATAACTGAAAGGACAAAAAACTGAACCAGTGACTCGCAGCTCGTGAGCTGTAAAGCCACGTCAAGGCCCCAACCGCTTTACAGGCCATTCACACACCTTTCATACGTGATACACACGACCATTCACACCACCAGGCACAAAACAAACACATTACAACATTCACAAAAAGGGACAAGGTACACCCTGCTTGAGAGACAAAAAAAAATATTACTGCACAGCCATCTAATCCTCCACACACACACACACATACTGGTTGGATTTGGCACGAGGGTGAGTGATGGTTCAGTATATACAATTGTATTAAGTGATTTCACAAAAATGAAATGCACTGTTAATAATTGAAAGGACGAGAAACTGAACCATTGACTCACAGCTCGTGAGCTGTAAAGCCACGACAAGGCACCAACCTCTTTACAGGCCATTCATACACCTTTCATACGTGTGACAAATACAAAACCATTCACACCACCTGCCGCGGGCCCATCACATTACTCACACCAGCAGACAGCGCCATTCAAGGGCCCATCACTTTCACACGCCCACATTCCTAACACAGCAACCACACAAGCTGATGGATTGCGTGGAGTGTCGCTCGGCTAGCAGTGTGTGTAGTGACCAGCAGCAAGTCACTACTCACACACCGCCAGCCAAGCGCCACTCCACGCACACCGCCAGCCAAGCGCCACTCCACGCACACCGCCAGCCAAGCGCCACTCCACGCACACCGCCAGCCAAGCGCCACTCCACGCACACCGCCAGCCAAGCGCCACTCCACGCACACCGCCAGCCAAGCACCAGCCTACACACACACACACCACCATCAGATTTAGGATTTTTTTATACAAAAAAGAAAACACAAATTGCAAATAGATACAAATCTACTAACACAAAATCAGAAACTAAATACATTGCACTAATGCCAACCTTGAAACAGAACAACAATTCTTAAACATTACAGACCAGGCAGTTCACTTTACCACTCATGGTTGCTCCCAATAATTATTTTGCTTGTGGTACGCTCTATAACAAGCAGGCACACACAGCCCAGGGTTAGAAGGACACTCGGGGCAGTACATACGAGTCTCCTTCCGCGTACCTCTTCGCCAACAGACTCTACATCTCCTAGTGGGAAAGTCTTTTGAGGGTGTAGGAGGAATGTGATCAGGAAAGTGGCGATCTTTCAATCGAGCCACATCCTCCACCACTCCAACTCTAGGAACACTTGCCTGTTCCACAACAACAAGGCTGCCTATGACAGACTGCTGAAACTGAACAAAAGTCAACTTTGACGCAGGAGAACACTCCTTGAACACAACAAAAGCATTGAAAGTTGCTAAATTGAAGAGATGGATGGCCAACTTCTTATACCAAATGTAAGCCTCACGAATAGCAGTGTAAGGTTCCAACCTCTGATCTACTCTATCAACACCACCCATGTGCTTATTGTAGTCTAAAATGCACACAGGTTTGCGCACTTCAGCAATCTGACCCCAAACAGCCACAGGTGAAGTACTCTCCATGGATGGTAGTCAGCATGTACACATCCCTCCTGTCCACAAATTTCACAGCTAGCAGTTCCTCACTACGCAAGGCACTGCACTGTCCCCTCTGAAGTTTTTTGCAAACAAGCTCTTTTGGATAACATTTACGGTTAGAGCGGATTGTGCCACAAGCAAAAGTGTCCACTTTGAATAATTCCTTAAACAATTGCACAGCAGTGTAGAAGTTATCAAGGTACAAATGGTGGCCTCTGTTAAACAGTCCTCTAGCAAGATCCCACACAATTTTCTCTGAAACTCCAAAAGTGGACGGACAACCAGGGGGGTCAATAGTGGAATCCCTACCAGTGTACACACGCAAATTAAAAACCTGTCCTACTCTCAGACAACATATACAGCTTAATTCCATAGCGTGCCCTCTTGCTAGGAATGTACTGCCTGAAAACCAAACGGCCCTTGAACAGGACCAAAGACTCATCAATAGATATTTCTTTCCCTGGAGTATAGATCTCTGAAAATCGATCTACAAAGTGATCAAGAACAGGCCGAATCTTAAAAAGACGGTCACATTCAGGGTGATCTCGTGGCAACGCCAAACCATTATCAACAAAATGCAGCATCCGAAGCAAAAGTAAATACCGATCACGAGTCATAACTGCAGGAAATATGGCCGTTGCCATCAAGGGACTGGTAGACCAATATGAACCCATGGACGGCTTCCTTATCAAACCCATCAAAAAGTCAAACCCAAAAACTTCTTAATCTCTTCCAGATTTGTGGAACTCCACCGGGTAGCTCTAGAATGGGGCCTAAGTCTGGCACTGTTGTCCCTCAAAACTGTTCAGCATACAAATTAGTCTGCTCAACAATCTCACCCAAGAATACATCATCCATAAACAACTGAAAATACTGTATAGGCAAATAATGTTCACAATCCACTCTACACTCTGCATAACCACTAAAGGCAGGCAACAACGGCTGCACCATGTTTGGATCAACCCAGAGTCCAGCACTTCCAGTAGGAAGCCTAGCAGCCCCAGGCTGCAATCCAGATGCCTCTTGCACCATCGGCACAATAGTATCCTCTTGCACCATCGGCACAGTAGTATCCTCCTCTAAAACAGGCACTTCATCTGCACTGAGCGTACCTTCATCATCCGATGATTCCATGTGGAGAGAACTCACTGCCTGAATCTTCCCCTCCCTCCTCTCCCTCAGACGCACTGTCAGTCTCATAATCCTGCTCAGAGGAAGATTCAAGAAGCAAACCAACCACCTGCTGAGCAGTCATTCTACGGCTAGCCATAATGCTTACTAATAAAGGTTACGTGTCAAACAAGTCAACAACAACAAACCCTTTGTAAAAAAAAAAAGAAATAAACAAAATGTAGCTTTATCACAAAGACCTATATACTCCAACACTATACCACTCACGTGACAGAAGCAGCTAGACTCACCACCACCTACTCTGCACAGACACAGTAAGGATCAACAATATCCCACTAAAGAAGAAAAAAAAAATTACACATGACAATGCAAAACATCGCAAAGAATTTCATGCTCTGAACACTAACAAATATGCTGCCATTATGACACCACTTACAAAAAATTCATTTATGCATGACAATAATACTCATTTGGAGTACACACAACAAAAATATTTTTCTTACCAAATAAATGCAATTACGCAAAACTGCAGAACAACCACTGCCGAAACCGCAAACAGGAATCAAAAGCTTTACACTAGAATAAAAAGGAGAAAAAAACATTACAATCACATATGCAAATAATGCACCAGTCCACACACAATCCACCAGCCAAGCTAAGGGGTAGGTGGGCCAAAGAGTATAAATAAAATATTCACCCCGTAAAAGGGAGCAACCCTTGCCCTTTTGGCCACACCCCAACACAAAAATTAAAAAACCCTGGTGTCTAGTGGCTTCTGCCCTCCTTGGGGGCAGATGGGCCTAAAAACATACTGCTATTCTGCCACCCAAGGGGTCACTCTCCACAAATAAATGCCTGGTGGACTAGTGGGAAGATACCTTTATCTTCCGCACACGATCTCTCACTACTCAACTCTACTCTCAACTCTATTCACAACTGGATGTTAGCTCACCAACTCATTCTGAATCCCACCAACACTGAATTCCTCCTTCTCTCTACCTCTCTCACCTCCTCCTGTTCAATCTTGGATGGATCAGCTGAACCTACTCAACAACAAACCCATCATTGTCGACCGCTAAATCCCTAGGTGTCATTCTTTACAAAAGACTCAACCTAATCTCACACATCAACTCTATTGCTAAGAACGCACGTTACCAGTTGCGCCTTCTATGGGGGATCCGTCGGTTCTTCCCGGAGAAAGACTTAAAAACCTTGGTACAATCTCTGGTTCTCTCAAGACTGGATTATTGCAATTCTCTTCTGACGGGCCTACCCAAATCCCACCTCTCCCCTCTCAAATCCATCCTCCATTCAGCAGCTCGCTTCATTTCAGGGTCTAAACGGAGCGACCACGTCACTCCTGTCCTCTCTTCGATGGCTTCCGATCGAGGCAAGATCTATTTACAAAACTGCCTGCATCACGCACAAAGCCTAACAAACGTCCTCCCCTAGTTACCTGGCGAATAAATTGAAATTGTCCGGTGGCTCTCGCCCTTCTCGCAATGCGAAAAGCTTCTGCTTGAGCCCCCCCGTCTTCAAAAGGGAAAGATCGATGGCGCAATCCTTCTCAGGCAATGCGGTGAGAATCTGGAACTCGCTTCCCCATTGCTCCGTGCCACCTCCTCTACCCGGATCTTCAAAGCTGACCTCAAATCTCTTCTCTTCCAAAGACACTTTCAGAACTAATACTTTCACTCTCAGCCCCCTCTAGGAAGTTCGCTCTTCATTGTAAATTTGTACTTTTTCCTGTACATTCCTCACCCTTGCGTGCTGTGCTGGATTTGTGTACCCTTCATTTAATTCACGCCCTCTCTACTCCCTCAAGGAAGTTCTTCCACTATAGGAAATTCTGTACTCCATGCCTATAGAAGTGCCTTCCCAGTGTGTTCTGAGTGACTGCCACTTATTGCAGTATTATACCTCTATTTGTATTTTGTATATCATGTATCAAGCACAATTGTCACTTTTTCCTCATGTAATGTAACGCTTGCTTTTGTATTATGCTCACTTGTAACCTTCTCATCATGTAATGTTACTGTTCCTATTGTGAAGCGCTCTGACACCTTCGGGTAAAGCCCGCGCTATATAAAAACTGCCCCCTCCACCCCAGGGGGCAGAGCACCAAAAACATAAGGCCTCCAAAGGGAGCGACCCTTGCCCAAGGGGCCGCTCCCAAAACAGTATTCTCTGGTGTTTTTTTTTTAATTCCCTGGCGTCTAGTGGGCATTCCTGCTGCACGATCGCATGATCGTGCAGCAGGAATGCACAAAGAGGCATCGAGGAAAGGAAAGGGTTTTCCTTTCCCTCGATGCCTCTTCTGTTTGAAATCCCCTCCCCGGAGCCAAAATCTAACCTTATTCCTCGACGCGCTGGAAGCAAATGGCTTCCAGCGCGTCAGGGAACAAAGAGAATCCCCAATGACGCCAGCGCGCCTCGCGCGCTGACGTCATTGAGGGGCGGGCGGGGGAGGCAGAAGAAGCCCTTCCCCTGCCTTCCCCCAAAAACCCGACGATCGGATTCCCACGGGAGCGCCAGCGCTTCCCGTGGGTGGTCTTATGACGAGCTGGACTCGTCATGAGCACACGACCACTGTGTGCCATGACGAGTCCAGCTCGTCATGAGCATCGAAGGGGTTAAATAGAATGATCATCCTGTTTATATTGTTCCAAGGCAGCTGCCATTTTTATAATGCATCAGCAAGCCGCACTTGGGAGTGAGCACTAACCAAACTATCTGAGAAATGGATGCTATAGAAAAAGCAACCCTTTATCGATAACGTTTTTTTTTTCTTCTGATACGGTCCGACCCAGTACAGTATCCTAAGCAAAGCCAACATGATGCAGTACAAATGTGTAACCTATTGCTAATGCTAGAAGAGACCCCTACTGTTTTCTTGCAGTGGGCCCTTCCTGCATAGGAATGACCAGTTTTGACCAAACTTGGACAATATGCATCCAAATCTGTAAGATGTACACACCCTGCCTCTGGATAGAAAGGCCTGGCATTTCTATGTTGGTTGCCCCTTTGAACTTGCTCGATTTTAAAGGCATATGGCTGGGTCTAAACAGTAATGGCATGGCGTGCAAAAAAACTGATGGATTTAACCCAGATCTGTGACGGGGTGAATGTTCGATTGATTCAGCATTCCGTCCATCTTTCCTTTTCGATTTAAACAAACATCCGCAAATTGTAACCATGTTGCCTCTAGTAACGATTCTTCCTCCAGTAACAATCCTCTTATGCAGCAGTGGGACTGCTCTAGGATTTATCCCATTCAAACAGCAGATTCTCTTTACTACTGTATAACTTGAAATGAGCATTCATGCTCCTCAGTCCCTTACTAGATGCTCCTGACGCACCGGAAGTAAGGCTCGAACAATTTAGTCAGTTGCTAGTCTGCAAAACACGGTGCAGAAGAATCTGGTATTGGTTGAACAACTTAGTTGACAGATCCCTGTACGTCTTTCAGAATTCCATGTTTCTTTTAGTTTCCACTTTTCTTGGTTAAAATCTGTGCTGCAAGCCCAATATACAGTCTCCATTGTATTGCTCTGAAAGTCTAGCTAGCTTTATTCTGTTGGAAACATCTGGTCCTTGCTGGGGGCTCCACTTTTCAACAGCTGTAAGATCATGCCCTCTAGTAACAGGAAAGCATAGTGCACCTTCACTCTTCCCTGGATCAGGCTTCTTTTTAATGCGAACTGGAAGTAAGACATACAGTGGTGGCAGCAGAACTTCAAATGGTGTCCTCCTGGCATTGTAGAGCTGCAGTTTTATCCTTCAAATATTGATAAACTAGATAATAGTGAACTGTTAATCACAGTAGTACGTGCCAAAACTCCAGTCTGAAAGGCTATGTATGAAGAAGGCTTCCCACTAGTAACGCCATAGAACTGCTGCTAGGGGGTTGCATCGGCCTAAAGCCAGCCCAGTAGTAAACCAACCTTACCCGCTGCAGGGCTCCAGCCCAGTAGTAAACCAACCTTACCCGCTGCAGGGCTCCAGCCCAGTAGTAAACAAACCTTACCCGCTGCAGGGCTCCAGCCCAGTAGTAAACAAACCTTACCCGCTGCAGGGCTCCAGCCCAGTAGTAAACAAACCTTACCCGCTGCAGGGCTCCAGCCCAGTAGTAAACAAACCTTACCCGCTGCAGGGCTCCAGCCCAGTAGTAAACAAACCTTACCCGCTGCAGGGCTCCAGCCCAGTAGTAAACCAACCTTACCCGCTGCAGGGCTCCAGCCCAGTAGTAAACCAACCTTACCCGCTGCAGGGCTCCAGCCCAGTAGTAAACCAACCTTACCCGCTGCAGGGCTCCAGCCCAGTAGTAAACCAACCTTACCCGCTGCAGGGCTCCAGCCCAGTAGTAAACCAACCTTACCCGCTGCAGGGCTCCAGCCCAGTAGTAAACCAACCTTACCCGCTGCAGGGCCCCAGCCCAGTAGTAAACCAACCTTACCCGCTGCAGGGCCCCAGCCCAGTAGTAAACCAACCTTACCCGCTGCAGGGCCCCAGCCCAGTAGTAAACCAACCTTACCCGCTGCAGGGCCCCAGCCCAGTAGTAAACCAACCTTACCCGCTGCAGGGCTCCAGCCCAGTAGTAAACCAACCTTACCCGCTGCAGGGCTCCAGCCCAGTAGTAAACCAACCTTACCCGCTGCAGGGCTCCAGCCCAGTAGTAAACCAACCTTACCCGCTGCAGGGCTCCAGCCCAGTAGTAAACCAACCTTACCCGCTGCAGGGCTCCAGCCCAGTAGTAAACCAACCTTACCCGCTGCAGGGCTCCAGCCCAGTAGTAAACCAACCTTACCCGCTGCAGGGCTCCAGCCCAGTAGTAAACCAACCTTACCCGCTGCAGGGCTCCAGCCCAGTAGTAAACCAACCTTACCCGCTGCAGGGCTCCAGCCCAGTAGTAAACCAACCTTACCCGCTGCAGGGCTCCAGCCCAGTAGTAAACCAACCTTACCCGCTGCAGGGCTCCAGCCCAGTAGTAAACCAACCTTACCCGCTGCAGGGCTCCAGCCCAGTAGTAAACCAACCTTGCCCGCTGCAGGGCTCCAGCCCAGTAGTAAACCAACCTTGCCCGCTGCAGGGCTCCAGCCCAGTAGTAAACCAACCTTGCCCGCTGCAGGGCTCCAGCCCAGTAGTAAACCAACCTTGCCCGCTGCAGGGCTCCAGCCCAGTAGTAAACCAACCTTACCCGCTGCAGGGCCCCAGCCCAGTAGTAAACCAACCTTACCCGCTGCAGGGCTCCAGCCCAGTAGTAAACCAACCTTACCCTCTGCAGGGCCCCATCTGCCTTACCTATTTTACATTAGAAGTGATCTATTGCCTCTGCTCTGCTACATACTTTGAGTACAATGTCCTGTTACCAAACTAGAATTCTGTGAATCAGCAATGTAACTTGTTACAACAAATGTATTATGTTAATTGTATACTGTCTCTCTGTGCCCAGACTATCAATTGTTTCTTTTCCTGCTCAGCATTGAGATGCACTGCACTGCCTGTCTGCGCAACACTAAACTGTTACAAAAGCAAACAAAAACATTGGCAAAGCCAGTGGGCCGGATGTAGCGGTTTGCCTTTTGGCTTTGTCAATGTTTGTGTTTTGTCATTTCTGCAAAACGTCATTGCTGGAAGCTGCCGGGTACGACTCAAAGGTTTCAAAAAGCACACATTGCCAAAGTAGTCTCTAGCACTGAAGGGCATTACTTTGCATGTGGAATTGCTCGTTGTGGAAGGGAAAAAATGTTCACTCAGTGGAGTTAGCCAGTGACTGAAATGGGCTGAAGCCAGTGACTGAAATGGGCTGAACCCATTGCCATGTGCTGTAGTGGGTGGAAGAAAAATGTGAATGATAAAATAACAGACCAACAGATGAAGCGGACTATCTGACAGTCCCCATAACTGAGTAGATCTTGTGTATTGTTTTAGTAAAATCAAATGTTGCTGACTTTTGTGTCTGTGTGCGCAAAAAAGAAGCTGAGCACTCTGGGTAGTTCTCCTGTTTAGGTGTAAAGCAGCTCCTGTATAGAGCACCCTCAACACCAGCGACACTCTAGATCTGCTCACCTCAAATATCTGCTTTTCTATCAAAGTCTTTAAGCATGGGATTAGCACAGTGCCATCCACGCCGAGATAGAAAGGGGCAAAGTATTTTGCCATTTCTATAGCAGCCAGCTGTCTTCATCCATCAGTCTGTCATTCAAATGTTTCTTCCACCTAGTACAGCATACATTGTGTCATAGTTCAACCCACTCCAAAACATTGATTGATTTCACTGAGTGATCGTTTTCTGTTGTACAAATATCACATCTGCACACAAAGTAGTTCCATTCAGTGCTAGGGACTTCTACAGCCGTGAATGATTAGAGGCCCAAAAATGTTTTTGCTTTTAGGCAATTTTTTTGTATGAAAAAAAAATGGTGTCTGGCAGGTGTGAAATGTGTGGGTTTAAAAAAAATAAAAAAATTGTATTCTGTATACTTGTTCTTGATGCTAATAACATTGTGTTGCTTGGCCTACGGCTCATTTCTCTTATAATATTGTACATAATTGGGAGGCAGACACGTAGCCAAACAAAGGAATGCTCACTTTGGGGGTTGGGAACCTAAAACATGTTTACTAATACTCCATGGCCAAAGGGCCCTGCATTGCGGTGCATCCGCCCTGCCCCGCCCCACAGCACAGCGAGTTCCCAGCCCAGCGGGACGCGTGAAGTTATGGTCCCAACAGATGTTTCATCTGCTGTGCTTTGCATTATTTTTCGTGTCTCTTCTTGGGTATATGGAAACTTGAAGCGGTTCGCTTGTGCCCCTGTTGTGCCTGCGAGGCTCCCCGTGGGTGTGACTAGTGGACACGTGGTCCTCCTGTGCTTGACCTTGTTGCTTGTATTGTGCGGTCTGTGCCCCCCCTTGTTATGCCATCTGGCTTGGGAACCCTTCCTGGAGAGAGATCTGCTTCTGTGTGCGCTTCCCTTCAAACCTCAGTATGAGATGCTAAGCTCGAGGCCTACAATAAATCGATCTCTATAGCATTCAGTTGAAGAACTGGCTAGTAGTGGCGATGAGGTATGTGCCTGCAAAAATGAATACCACACGTGCCCACGTCACCATGACCTGTAGGATTTCCTCATGTAACGTACTTCGTTCTATTGTGAAGCGCTGTGACACCTTTGGGTAAAGTCCGCGCTATATAAAAATGCATAAATAGGATAGAACTATCAAAGCGGCGCGGGGCCTTGCAGACCTCTGAATGCTTGTCGCTTTTTATGGATTCTCCTTTTTCGATCCGTTCGAGGTTGACTGGGCCTTTCCCTCCTACCTTAAAAGCAGCTGACGTTTTCTTATTAGTTTGTGACGCAAGCCCCCGCTATAAGCATTTCTCCTTGTCTTTGAGTGTGGAAAACATTCTTTTAACTGTGCGGAGCTGCTCACTTCAAGGAAGGCTGTAAAGGGGATTGTTGATGTAAGGACAATAGGTGCTGGGAAGAGCAGGGCTGGACTGAAGGCTGCATTTCCTTCAGGAAGTGAATTTTTAGTTGCTAATGCGGACTGAAATTGAACGTGTATTTAAGCGCATGCTCAAACCCACCACCGCCTTTTATTTTTCGACTGTAATGATTTTTAATGGTGTGATCTTTTTGCCCACCTTTCAGCCCTTGTGGCATGCTGTTATATATTACTTGCAGCCTGCATGTGTTAGGTTTGCACCCCGTGCTAAATATCGTGTCTCTGGCTAAATGTAAAGGGCAGTTAACGCGCTTAAAGGAAGAACCATTCCCAGTGATAGGCTCTTTGAAGTCCCTAAGCCTGTGCAGTTCAGCGACCACGCCCCTCGTGCAGGAGTGGTTTGGTTTGTCGGACCTTGGACACATTTCTGATTTGTCATGGATTGAGGCGATCTAATTGCCTTCTTTTGTACCCATCTCTTTGAACTCCCGTCGCCGGTGTTGTTTCCCAGATGCCGTTACGTGCCCCTGTCATCTGCGGGTCATCTAAACATTCCAATGCTTGAAAACGTCACGAGTTAATCTTCACTAGTGCTCACTGTGACCGCAGATTGTTGTTCCTGTAGTGTGCGGATTTTCATCTGTCTAGTCATTCTTCTATCCAGCCCTCAGTCTTTGCTGGGGAGTGCGGTTTTACTTCCGTTGTGGGTTTGAACCATGCTTCTCACCTGTGCTGCACCGCAGTGCTAACCTGGTGTTTTTATGTTCACTTTATTTTGTTTCGTTTGTGTTGTGCTGTCAGACGCGCAGATCTGGTTTTCACCGCCTTGATTTAGTCTTCCATACTTCGCTCACTCTCAGTGGCGGCTGGTGACATTTGAAACGGGTGAGGCGTGAAAGTTGGGTATGAGTGTCACGTCGCGAGCATGCGAATCTCACCAGCACGATCAACAGAAAGGGTGTTTGGGGGTTCTCCTCCAGAGAATTTTGAAGAAAACAGTGGCAAATAGTGCATTTAAAGAATCTGAGAAAGAAACGAGGTTTATAAAGTAATTGTGAACATGTAGTCTTAAAATTTTTAAACACATTAAAAACTGCCCCATATCTTTCTGCATTAAACATGTTCAATAGTTAACTGTAGTGTGCAAATTGTACAGTACGCTGAAACTATGGAAATGTCGCACACCAGCAATCTGAAAACCCGCAGAAAGCAAATTTAATTGCTTGAAATGTGAATGTCCCCATCCACGCTGGACATAACTGTCAATTAACAAATAAAGTAAATACAGAAGGCAAATTCAATTGCTTTAAATGTGAATGTCACCGACTCTGACCAGCTTTACCTTCCTCAAGACTGTATGGCATTATTTAGGTTTCCTTTCACTCTACACACTCCAGCATGCAGCAATGACCAGGAAGAAAACATTTCATCTCAAAACGTATGCCTTCACAACAATAATACCAGTAATTTACACTTTTTGCATGGCTTTGAGTTGCAACAAGAAAGGGGTTTGGCGTCTTCCCAAGAATTCATATAAATCTCATCACTTTTCAAGATGCTTCAGACTGCTTCATAGTATACAGTATGCATCCACTGCGCAGTTCATGAGTTTACTTTACCTGTGTGCATCATCAGTGAATGCCTGTGCATCTGCCTGCTTGTGCGCATAACTGAGTACAAAGCACAACTCTTTATTTGCGTGCGCGTTTTCCCTTTACTTATTTTTAATGAAACTAACTACCTCGGGGCAGGGTTAAATAAACGCCCACCCCAGAGGAAAGTTGACCAGATTAAACGAGCCATAAATCAGCTGGCAGTTTTTCCTCAAACGAGACGCCATTGTATCTGCAGCTTGACTAGATGAAACTGGCACCTCAAGCCAGGCAGAATAAAGTTGTTTCACCGCCAATGATCACGTGTGCTTAAAATACAATCTAACAAATCACGTCACACTCACCCAGTTTATTGCAGCTGGATTTACCAACATCAAAATGATTAAAGGATGCGTTGGCCTTGTTGGAATTGGGACTCGTTGAATCAAGATCAAACCAACTGTCGGCAGCAACGCTTTTTCAAAAGTGATGCTAAAACGGTCGTCTTTGGCCATGCTAAGGGAAGGGATAAAAACACATCTTCTGAAATCTAGAGTCGAATAGTGACTCAGGAGGTTATGAAAGGTGAAAAAGCAGTGTGACCCGCTGTCCAACCTCTGTCCCATCATGTGCTCTAAAATCCTCTTGTCTACTAAGTGGTCTTTCATTCCTTGCTTCAGAAAACCCTGCTCGTCCCCGGGAGGCAGATTTTGCAAAGCACCCTCGGCCTCTTCACAGCAAATAGTGGTTTCCAGGTGAAAGGAACAGATTTTTTCAGTTGCTCGCTCTCTCCACACAAGGCCCAAACAACTGAGCACTCTGTACCTGAAATAGTCACGGCCCTGAGACCGCGATCGGAGCTGAAAGGAAGGGCGGTTGCTGGCCAGGTCTCATTGGCGCAATGGAGCTTAAAAGTTTATCTGGTCCCGCCAATGCTTCCACGCCAGCAGTCGGAGGCTGAATCGACGTAATGTTATCGTATACATGCTGGCATTAATCTAGCATGCGCTGCTTCCCATAGAATGATTAACTTGATATGCGAATGGGATTTTCTGAAAATCTGAAGCTCACACCCCGCCAGTCTTACTGAACAAGCTGCGCCCCTGTCCACAAATCTAGTAACCTCCCATTGCCTCCTTCATCATCTTCCTCTCTCTAATCACCCGTCAGGTTTCCATCCCAAGAGTCCTCTCTGGCACCTCCACGGTTCTTGACATCAGATACCCAGGGCACTCCTACCCGTCCTGCGGAGACAGCAAGGGGGTGCCCGCCTGCCTGGTATGCAGTGCCATATCCTACATATATGCTACTGCATTAACTACCGGCCGTTATAACGAAGACATAAACCTCGTATACCCTCAAAGCAATTGCTGGTGATAAACCTGAAATATTAGCGCACAGAGTAACTCAAAACGGCTGCAGCGCTTACAATTCTGTACAATGTATTTACTGGCATATTTATCTGCAAAAAAAAAAAGCGGTAGCCCGGGGCAAACAGCTGAACCTTGGTAACCCACTAACCCTCCTAGCAGCGCTGCCTTCAGGGGCTGGCTTCTGGTAACAAGCAGACACAATGTCGTCTAACCGGAACTAAAGGCGCCCCGTGGATCTGCCTGCCCATTGGTGACATTCCGTCAGGCCCCTCGTGCAAATAATGTCAGCCTGAAGTTTAGATTGCGACATGTAACTGCACGTTTCAGCTTTAGCACTGGCCAGTGTTTATATTATGTACAATTCCCAAGGTACAGGCTGCCTTGACGCCAGTCAACTAGACAAGCTGACATTGTACCTAAAACACAAATAGAAGTTGTGGAGTTGGGTAATTTCTAAAAATGATCTTCATCGTGTGATTGTTCCCCGATACCTCGATCTTCCAGGAGCAGGGACTCCTAACAGTCGCAGCTCGCAATTTGCGGTGCGGGGGGCGGTCGCGCGGGTGTTACCGTGAGGGGGAGGGGTAAAATTAGACAAGTAAAACTTACCCGATCCCAGTCCTGCGCCGCCTCTGCTCCTGGGCGGGTCCGGAACAGGAACTGGCATGCTCCCTACCCTCCTGTAGCCAATCACAACGCTGATTGGTCCAGAGTCTCGGGCAGCGCCCAGCCGGGCACCAGGTAAGGAGGCCATTTTCTCAGCCTACATAGAGAAAATGTAGAGCGCGCGTGACTGCTTGGTAGGGCCGACCAAGCAGTCGAGGCACTCAGTGGTGCAAGCCACTCCTCACGACCCACCCGCCCCCAACCAGGCAAACCCTCCCACCCGCCCCCAACCAGGCATACCCTCCCACCCGCCCCCAACCAGGCATACCCCTGCCTTCTGCTTTCTCGCAGAGCGAGAAGCAGAAAATAAAATGGTATTTAAAATACCATTTTATTTTCTGCTTCTCACGCTGCGAGAAAGCAGTGGGGCAGCGCTCCTCCGCCCTAATGGAGCCGCTCCTGCTCACTCTCATACAGTATAACGGCTGTTAACTAGTTTGCAGGCTCTACTTGTTTATCTGTGATTGAGAGGTCTCACACAGTGCTTCTGTGTAGGTTTGTGATTCTTCCCTCTTGAATTTGGATGACTTTGCAAGTTTTGGTTTACTTTGACTTTATAGATGTTTGGTTTGGCCATCTGGTACCTAGACATTTGCTTGTCTGTTGGCAGTGCTGGATCACGGGTTGGTGGCTAAGTGAAACATGCATTTATGCAGATTTTGCAGAAGAAGAAAAGTTTGCTGAATGCAAGCTAATTCAGCAGTGGAAGGCTACGAGCCAACCATTCAGAACACGGATGGAAATGCTTCTAGCGGAGCATACACATGAATAGGGAGGAAAGCCGTTGACTTGCAGGCAGGGAAGGGAGATCGGCAAAGTAATCCAATCATGAGCAAGACGCTGACCCAAAGCCCTGTGTAGTTTGAAAGCAGTAAGGCTTGCCAGTAGGTGGTTAAAGCTGTCTGAGCCCAAACCTAAAAAGTATGACTGACTGAAGATTTATTTTTTAAATTAAGGACCGATCCGAAGCTTGTAGCAAAAAGCAGGTCTGATGCGAGTACAATGACTGTACAGAGGGACTGATGTGGGCGTGAGAGCGCTGCCATTCTTTTTGTATAGTAGTAATTGTACTGGATAATAGCCCAACGAGCTTGAGGAAATATGCAGAACAGACCTAATTTGCTCTCCCTTGTAGAGACTACTTTTGAAGTCTCTCATGAAGGTCAAAGTGTAAGCACAGATGCACAAAATGTTTGCATAGTTTTTATTCTTTGCTATTTGACCACCCCTGTGGCGTTTGCAGCACTTTACAGCATTATGCAGTCTGTGATCAAGGAGAACTAGGGGGCCGAATACGATGACGGTGGGACCGCCACAGACAGCCAGTCAGTGGCGGTTCCACCGCCATCTGAACCATGCTCTGCTCCTGCCATATTACAGTGGCGGGCGGATGGTTGGCTGTCAGAAAGACAGACTGCCACGCATCCGACTGGCTCCTTGAGCTCGCCGGTGCGGCGGAGGGGGTTGTATTCCCTACAATGGTGGCGGTGCCTGCCAGGCACCACCGAAGGGATTACAATGTCCCTTTCCACCCGTCTTTTAATGGCAGTTAACCCGCATTGAAAAGGCAGGTTGAAAGGGACTTTGAGGGCCCGTAGCGGGCCCCTCTGTCCCTCAGCTGGGGCTTTTGGGGGGCACCTATGGTGCTCCCCTACATAGCCCTGCACCATGTGGTAGGCACCGCATGGTGCCTGCCATGTAGTGCAGGGATATGTTAAGTGTCCCCTTTATGCACTACGGCGTGTGCTGCAGCCAGCATCACCCGCCACAACGGCGGTCGCATCTTAATGCCTTTGGCGGGACCACCGACAGCCTGTCGGGTGGTCCCGTTTAGGATAGGGTCCGCCCGTCATCCTTGCCAGTTCCACATAAAGGGGCAACCAACTAGCACTGTTTTAACTGCTGATGGAAGTTTTAATTGTACCATTAGGTACCTCTGAATCAAGAATGGGCCCTTGAACATTATCCCATCTCATACATAAGGCAAATGCGTATTGCCTAGGTGTGGAGTTGTATTGTATGTGCTGGTTAGGCAAGTGTTGTGTATTTTACTTTTGCTGTAGATCAGTCTGTCAAACATTAAAATGAACTTGACCCTTTATCTCTCCCTACCAAAGAAAGTTGTCTTAAGCCGCTATGGCCACACTTGTCTTTTAAACCAAGGCTCATCTGGGTGAAGCTGCACAAAAGATTGCTTGAAATTTGAAAAGGGCATTTGTACTGCGAGTTGCGGTGGTTAAAGAGCTGCCTTTTTTATGAGCATTTTTATGTTAAAATAAACTTGTAAAGTGCACGTACACCAATTGGTTTCATGGTGCTGATTCTAGGAGTTGCCGAACCCTGTTGGAGTTATTCATAGGCTTGAGTATACAGCCAAGTTTTAAGAGATTTCCTAAAACTCAGCAGGTCGGTGCATGATCTAATTTCCAGAGGAAAGGAGTTCCACACTCTGAGTCAGAGTTACAAACCTACAGCCCCCTTGTCGCTTCAACTTAAAGGCAGGAGTTGCCAAAAGATTGAGTTGGGCCGAACGTAGATTGCGTGGGGGAATGTGCCTTTGAATAAGGCGGTCCAATAAATTTAGGGCTCCGTCCATGTAAAGATTTGAAGACCAAACATCCTACTTTAAAAGCACAACGCTGGGGGATGGGAAGCCAATGCAGCTTCCTCAGAAGTGGGGTAACATGTTGCCATCTTGGTTGCTGGTGAATCAGTCTGGCCGCTTGATTCTGCACCATCTGCAACAGTTTAGTTAAGAAGAGTGGCAGACCAAGGTAAACTGAGTTGGCATAGTCTAGGTGTGACATAATTGTAGCAATCACGACCTGTATCAGTGCTGCCTGTGTGAGTAGTCTGCTGATCTTCCGCAATTGGAAGAAACCAGTAGAGACCACAGAGCCAACTTGGGTTTTTAATGACCGTTCGTTATTTATCGTGATACCAAGACTTTTTGCTGAAGAGGGAATGGGGGAAGGTCCCAGTTCCGTTGGCCAATAGTGTGGACCCCCAAAAGTTGTGGCTGCCCCCTGTCAAGACTAGTTCGGTCTTGCCAGGGTTAAGCTTTAAATGATTACAGTCCATCCAGTGGCTGATGTGCAACATAGTAGCTTGGAAGTCAGACTGATTGCGGTGAGTTGTCGATTGTAAACATTAATTGTAAGTCGTCGGCATAGTTGAAGGTGACAACTTCACTTGCCTTGAGAGACCGAATCAGAGGAGGAGGTAGAGATTAAACAAATGGGACAACGAGGAGCCCTGCGGGACCCCGCAAGTTGTTTTTAACTTATGTGCGGTAAACTGGGCTACGCGGACTGACTGGGAGCGATCTTCGAGAGAGGATCTAATCCAACCCAAGGCTGAGCCCTAGATGCCAGCCTCCCTGACACGGTCCACCAAAATTCCATGGTCGACCATGTCCAAGGCGACCGAGATCTAACCGCACCAGGGCCTGAGGAGTACCTCTGTCAGCCTTCTCCCGCAGGGAATCCAGTACCGCCTGTATTACCGTCTCCGTTGAGTGGGCGAAATCCAGCTTGGTGCGAGTCGAGATAGTTGGATTGTTCAATAAAATTAGACAAACACTTCGCCACATGAGCCTCCAATACCTTCGCCAGGTACGGAAGCAGATATTGGGCGGTAGTTTGACAATCTGGGTGTCTGCCCCTGGTTTCTTCAGGAGGGGGACTACAATTGCCTCCTTAAAGGCTTTAGGAACACAGCCCTGGACTAAAGATTCATTCAAAAGAGCAAGGGCTGGACCCGGGAGGCCAGAGAAGGCTTCTTTTAGGACGTGTGGCGGACAGCAGTCCGTGGGTGATCCAGATTTTACTTTAGACAGGATGTCCTGGAAGGCCTCCGTGGTGAATGCTGGGAAGTGTTAAAGGGAACAAGGGTTTTCAACCCTAGAGGGGACTATCTCGTGGGAGGTGTGAATGGGAATATTGGCTTTGATAGTGGAAATCTTCTCAATAAAGAAGTTGTTCAGAGTCGCTAAGTACTTGAGTGGGGATGGGCTTACTTAGGACTCTATCGGACTTAGACAGTTCATTGACAATTGTGAAGATTTCCTTAGATCTATTATTAGAAGTCAGAATTCTAGAGGAAAAGTGAGCGGCTTTGGCTGTTAAGATGGCCTTTTTGTATTATGTCAATGCCGCCAAGTAGGTTTGTTTCCTGTCTGAGTAATTCTGTCTCCACTTCCTTTCCTGTTGGCGGAGGGAAAGTTTTTGTAATTTTAGTTCGGGGGAAAACCATCTCTGTGCGTCAAGACGACGAGCCAGTTTTATTTCTTTAAGTGGGGCATGTTTATTACTGGCTGCTAGTAGCCAAGCTGAGTTTCCTCGTAACGAATAACATTGGGATTGGTGGCTGGGGCTGTGCTGGCCAGTGTATCATGGAATTCTTTTTTTTTTTTTATCAGTGGTGTTCCATTTCCTGGCCAATACACCCTTAGTCATGAGTTTACCTGGCATAAGATTCGTAATGGTGAATTTTAATGGGTAGTGGTCCGACCATATACATGGTAAGATTGAAAGTGCGGCCACTGCCAAGTTAGTGGTCCATAATTGGTCCAATATGTGACCTTTAAAGTGTGTAGCCGAAGATACCTGCTGAGTAAAATTTAAGTTGGTAAGTAAGTCTGTTAGCTCAGCGGAGTGGGGCCCACCTCGTGTGTCATTAGCCCAATAGTTGAAGTCTCTTATTAACAGGATTTTAGTGTGATTGGTGACCAAATTGGTGAATTGTTTGCTCAGGGAATGTGGGAACAGGGGCATATGCTGCGGGGGCCTGTAAAGTAAAACGCAGATGAGTGGCGCAGAGTCGGATTCCAGTTTAATTACAACATTATCTACTGCGGGGAGACTGAGTGGGGCAAGAGCTGTGAATTTGAGCTCTTGGCGGATGATAGCAGCTACTCCGCCGCCAATTTTTCCTGACTGACGGTTAGTTTGGAGAATGTAGTAGTCATTTGGTAATGCTGCCAGGATATCCGGGGTAGATTCATGTGAGAGCCAGGTTTCTGTTACTAAGAGAATATCCAGTTTCTCAGATGCAAGAAGGAGAAAGATGTCAAGCTGGTGTTTGACTAAAGAGCGGGTATTTAAGTAATAGATTCAGGGCCGAGCACCTATGTTTATTCTGTCTCTGTGACTGGGTGGCAAAGCAAGTAGGCTGTGGAACTTCAGGGAAAGATCTTCGTGACAGCCAGATTTCGTTTTGTTTCAGCCTGGCGCTAACAATCTCAGTGAGTAAGTGCTTGATGGAATGGTGCTGTCTTAATTCCTGAGAGGAGTATACAAGAGATTGGACATTATGACTGGCCCCTGGGCCCGGATGGGCCCGGACAGGCGCAGACTGGCTTGCCTTTTGCGCGCCGGCTGCACGCGTCCACTGCGCTCCCGCGCTGCGACCAGCATTAATGACCGGTAGCAGCCTAGTCTCCTCCCCTCGCCTTCCGTGATTGGCTGCCCCAAGGGGTGTGACCAGGAAGCAGCTGGGAGCCTGAGACGCCGCTAACACTCGCGGAGTTACGGTAACGTTGGTATTTTAAAAATACATCAAATTCATACAGTTTCGAATGTCTAAAATAGCAGTTTTAAAAAATAGAATTACTGGCCCACAGGGTAGCGGCACAGTCCTAGTCTGTTTTTTATTTAATCAATGGTGTATGTTTTACTCTCCGTCCAGTAATTCTTTTTAACAATGATTGGTGATTGGATTCCAAATTTGTACAGTCTGTATTTTCAGTGAAAGAATGAAACAAAGGTATTTTGGGAAACATTAATGCCTGTGTGGATAGGTGTTTACTAACTTTTATATTAAACGTTTAATTGTAAACTTGAATAAGCAAGTTGCATAGGTTCTTTTTCACATTTTACCATAAGATGGTAAGTGGGACTTGACAGTTGTCCCAGCTTGATTTTGTGGATTAACATTATCCCTGTCCACTGTCTCTCCCTGGAAGGAAGCTATAAAAACACCTTCGAAAAATGATTTGTAATGCACAATCTTTTTCCTACTGTGTTAAGTAATGGAGGGGATTGCCCCAGGCTTCCCCCCCCCCCCCCCATATTCTCGCCTTTGCCTTCTAGTGCCTTGGTGGGGGTGCTGCTCAGTCCTTAAGCCTGCCCTTTGATGTGCACTCAAATGTCCTGTTATGCGGTGTCCAGGGCGGTGCAACTTTAAGGAAAGTGTTTTATGGTGCTTAGGAGGTGTATTCATTTTGAGAACAAAGGGCTGCAACCACTGCTTGTTACCTACATTTAAAGCTTCAAAATCCCCTGAAAACGAGCACGAGACCCGTGCACTTAATATAAACGATCCTGGTTATTTTTGTCTTCAAAGGAAAAGTGAAAGTCCAGCTTTGTAAGTTGTTGCTCAGTTCATCAGGAAGATACGCCGTTATGTGATAAGTTGAAATGGCGTTCATTCAAAAGGAATTTGTACCTAGCTCTAAAAGGCCGAGATTACTAGATATTAAGGTATATTTATAGTGCTTTCGTCAGATGACTAGAGCACAGATGAGGAAGTGGGAGGAAAATAATTGCAAGTTACACATATACAGTGTCGAAGCGGATTGATAATCCTACTGCAGCCTTTAAGTATTTTATCGTGGTTCAAGACTTATTCAAAAATGCATATCAAACATATGAATAACTTAATGTATAAAAATAGCCAACTTTTTCGTTTAAGCGTACAGTGGTGTGGCAAAAAGCGTCTTTGCAAAAAATTGTCCTGAAAAAATAATTTAATGATTCACATTTTTACGATTTTTAAATGAAGTATTTGTGAACGCACAAAAGTGTCCTCCAAGAGGAAAAAAGCAGTGTCAATGCTAATTTCTGCAGTTGTATCCGGTTTTGCTCAGTCTTCAAAAGAATGGATACAATATAGACAATCTATTTCCCTCCATGTGTTTGGGGTATCACGTACGGTTTCATGTAATTGCATGTGATGGTGTAGTGTAGGACTGTTGCTGTGCGTGATGGTGGGTGTATGTGGCTTGTCTTGGGACATTATCTCATCAGCTGGGATTGGCTGTTTCCTAGACACCCATTTGCTGTACAGTGATGTTATTAGCACTGGCTGGGATCCAGGTCTCCAACCCTATCCTGCATGTGCAAGCAGCTCTTCAGATATTGCTTAGGTTCCTGGTGTCTATTGCTTTCCCTGCTCTGTCGCAAATGTATTGGGTCAAGGCCCAGCAACATGGATGGGCAGAGTTGCCAAATGGGAAACCAAGTGAGGCAAGAAAGCAATTGGTTTGGAACACAAAGTGGAGTGGTCGCTGAACGGAAACTAGTTCAGATGGCCTGAGAGTGAGATGACTAAAGGGATGCAAGGAAGAGGTGGTGAGGTATCAGACGGAATGTTATGAAATGTGCATGTTAAGGGCTCAATTAGAGTATTTTAGTGACGGACCACCATAGGAGGGCAAGCAGCAGAGCAGGACAGGATTTAGATCTCTGGCTGGTGGAGTGGGGAAATGGTTGGTGAACTGAACTTCATGCATGGATAAAAAGGGGAGAGGACTATAGGGTCACAGGATGGATGGATGGATGTTGAGATTCAGGATACATGAACATAGCTGACGAAAGGGCCAGACGACGAGCAGTAGAGAAATAGTCAATGGCATTACATAGTAGTTCTGAAGCCAGAGACGGCCACACTGCCCTTCATTGTCCTTGGTACATTACTGCATCCATATTTTTTAATGGTCCGGATGTGTTATTTGTATAGTGTAGACCTAGTCAAAAGGAAGTGGAGTGTGCTGTACAAGGCCAAGTGCACGGATATATACAAGTGAATGCAGAGGTGGCTAGTTTCAGCGCTCAGAAGTGTGTAGTTTTGCAGCGTGAATCCTTTTCTGGAATCGCATGCTGTGCATTCCGCCATCTAGTGGTTGGGTCCGGAATTGTCTGTTTTTTTTCTCTTGTGTTGGTCGCTGTCAACCACCATTTGTTGCCAGGTACGTCCCATGTGTGACGTCCGACTGTATCCTGGAGGTCGACGTGCGTGGTAGCCATCTTCAGATTCTTTTTTCCGCCATTGGGTCTGGAAGCAAGAGGGGAAGCTCCGAAGATTTTTCCCAAAAAACTTCAAGAAAAGGAAGAAAAGGCTACAGCGAATCGCACCTTTCAACGCCATAACCGGGGACAAGAGTAGAGCTCCGGTGACGACACCACAGAGGACCTTGTCTGTTCACAAATGGCGAGGTAGGGGACATGGAAAACACCCCTTTCAAGTTTTGTCCCAAGTGCCGCCACAAGTACGCTCAATGCGATCCACACGACGTCTGCAACCTGTGCCTGCCCAAGGACCATCAGGACAAGGACTGTGAGGCCTGCGCGGCTTTTCTGTCAAACACTAAGAAGCCACCGAAACCAAAGAGGCCCAGTACGCCATGATGTCACAGACCACTAAAAAAACATCCCTCAAAGACCTGGGCTTCTCCAGCGATGAGGAAGAACGCGGAGTACCAGCAGAATCGACACACGAGAGATCGGACGTCGAAATTCTAGAATGAGACTCCGAAAAAACCCACGCCCACAAGAAGGCGAGCGAAAAACAGAGAACTGATAAGGTAAGACACCATACACATCAGTCGGAACCGAAGGGCCATGAACATAAGGCGGAGCATCGATGCCGAGCAAAAAGGCTATCGAGGGTCCGCTGCGATTAAAAGAACCCCACGGAACCCAACCAAAGGTAACGGAGGAGGGAAAATCGCAGAAAGCGCCGAAACAACGGGTCGAACACTAACCCGCAAAGAAAAGCACTAGGCAGTCTAAATCGGACGTGGCTGCTATCAAGAAGAGGAAATCCCCGGCCTCCGACGCCGAGAGAGCTCTCGAGGTCGAAAAGGAAGAGACTCGGACAAAATGGCAACGCTCCTCCAAAAGAAAAAGAGTTCAATGCATCTCTGAAAGATTTTCGAATCCCTAAAACCACAGTTGCCGAACCAGAAAACTTCTACGCCGAAGAAGCGGAAAACGCCGAGGTAGAAGGTATCTTCGACTCACCCCCAACACCAGAACCTCGAGACCAAGATCCCGAAGAATACAGGGACCTACCTGAGGAGGAAATCTCCGAAAATTTTGAGGATTCATGGAACGATCTCGACGCAGAGAGTCCAGAGGAGGAGGTATGCAGTTATCCTTCGAAAGCATCACCACCAGACGACATGGCTTTCTACAATGGCTTGGTCAAGAGGGCAGCAGACCATGTCGGAGTCGCTCTCGTGGAAGAAAAAGGAGACGCATGTTTTCTCCTGGAAACCCTAGCCCCTGCCATCAAGGGGACTCAGTACTTCCCAATGCTTCCTAGCATACTGGCTCAGGGCAAAGAAGCCTTCAAGGAACCAGCTTCAAGCAAGGATGTAACATCGAGGGTAGAAAAATACAAGGCCTCATCAAAAGACTCTAAGTATATACAAGGAAACACGGTGCCAGATTCAATTGTCACCACAGCCAGAAGAAGGGCTAAAGCAGTCTCCAATACCAGTCCTCCACCAAAAAAGGAGTTAAAGAATGGACATGGTGGGGAGAAGAATGGCAAAGGAAGCGACAACACAATGGCGCATCGCAAATTCCAATGCACTACCAAATAGATACGGCCCCCAACAGTGGGACGAAATAGAGGAGATTCTCAAACTGCCTGAGGACAAGAAAAGAGCAAGGTCTATTGTCCAAGAAGGTAAAAACGTGGCCAATACATGCCTGAAATCAGCCCTTGATGCTGCAGACACAGCCAGTAGGCAAATGCGCACAGGCACCATCCTCGGACATGCCAGGTTTCAAACAAGAGGTGCAAACCTCCAATAGACCGTTCACTGGGGACGCACTCTTTTGGAAGAAAGTGGATGAATCCCTTCAACAGATCCAAAAAGACAACGAGACTGCTAGGGATGGGAGCCCTACAGCAGAGAGAATCCTTTAAAAGAGGTGGTTTCAACAGAGACCACAGGAAGAGGTGCATTTGGGCAGGGACAGCAGATGTCACAGCAACCACAAGGTCAAACACCTGGGCAACAATCAGGTCAACAGGGAAGTTACCAAGGCTGGCAACAACAAACAGCCCTTTTGGGGGCGAGACAGAGGCCAAACCCCCAGAAGAAGAGGAAATGGCTCTAACTGACTCAGTTGCAGAAAAGAACCCACACAGCACCAGTGGGTGGGGGGGGTGGGGGGGAAGGATATCCATGGACCTCAAACAGTGGGAAAATAACAGACAATTGAATATTAAATTTGGTGAAGTATGGGTATTGCATAGAGCTAACAAATGCCACCTGCAAACCCACCAAAATCAAGGAGATTTCTGAAATCCGAACTAACGCAGCTAAACTCGAGATCAAAGAACTATTCCAAAAAGAAGCAGTTCCAAAACAGGAATGTTTCAAAGGCAACTACTCACCATACTTCCTAGTACCAAAACAGGACCTGACTCTAAGGCCAAAACTGGACTTGAGGTTCATAAACCGGTTCATACTAACAACGCTTCAAGATGTGTACTCCTCAATAAATAATCCCACACATTCAAAAGGGAGACTACATGGCAACAATAGATCTCAAAGACGCCTACTTGCATATCCCTATGAACAAAACACACAAAGTACCTGCGGTTCCTACACAACGGAACACATTACCAGTTCAAAGTGCTCCCATTCGGGATAAAATCGGCTCCATGTGTCTTCACAAAGTGCCTAGCTGCAGTTATGTTATGTTATAGTTTTATAACGCGCACAGCTACTCCAAGGAGTGTCCCGGCGCAGAACCAAGAGGAGTCGTCAGACTAACACTAGGCGAAGAGGTAGGTTTTAAGATGTTTCTTAAAGGCCAGAAGGTCCTGGGTGTCGCGAAGTGCAAAAGGGAGGGCATTCCAAGCCTGGGCGGCTTTCACAGCAAGGGAACAGCCGCCCAGCCTGTGACGAATGAAGCGGGGCACTTTAGCTAACGAGTGCTGATGAACGTAATTGTCTCAGCGGGACATAGAAGGAAAATCGCTTCCGTAAATATGCGGGGCCATGACCGTGGAGGGCACAATGGGCAATCACAAGGGATTTAAATTTAACCCGCTCGGCTACGGGAAGCCAGTGCAGTGAGCGTAGATGTTCGCGCACACTGCTCCTGCTGGAAATTCCAAGGAGAAGCTTGCCGGCCGCATTCTGGATGACCTGAAGTTTACTCGGAGCGTAGCCCGGGATGCCCACGTACAAAGCGTTGGCGTAATCCAAGCGGAAAAGAATCAAAGCGCGGATGACTGTCTCTTTAGCAGGTCTGGGAAGAAGGGGGAGGAATCTCCTTAAAGTTTTGAGGATGCCAAAGCAGCTGCCTGAGAGCTTCTTAACCTGTGTGAAAAGGGATAAATTGTCCTCGAACCACACTCCGATTCTTGGCGGACTTCCCATTAGAAGTCGGCAGGGGAAACCCAGGAGGCCAGATCATATCCCTGAAACCGGGAGGGAAATTGCCGTAAAGGAGGATCTCCGACTTGTCTTCGTTACATTTAAGTTGCGCGGCGGCAAGCCACTTGAAAACCGAAGACAAGCAGTGCTGGACAGATGATACAGAATCTGCATCCTTATCCCAGGTAAAGAGGAGCTGGGTGTCATCCGCGTACGCAATCACCTTAGCCCCCAAGGCCTCGGCAGTGGCGGCACACTTAAGAAGGGAGGGAATCCACGTCTATCCCTATCTGGACGACTGGCTCATAAGAGCACACTCAAAGCAAATATGCCACAATCATGTACAATCAGTCATCCAAACACTACAGGAACTGGGTTCCTCAAACCACAAAATCTTCTACAAAACCATAAAGGGGAATAATCTTCCTAGGAGCAAGATTAAACTCTAAGTGCGAAAGCGTACTCCCACACCAAAGAGGATACAGGCTATCCATCAAGAAGCGACCCTCTACCTAAGGGGACAATCTGACAGTGCGAAGTCATGAAACTGATGGGCATGATGGCATCATGCATCCCACTTATCCCTCACGCATGCCTGCACATGCGCCCATTCCCGGAATGGCTTACCAACAGCTGGTTTCAAGCCATAGGGAGTTGAGAGGATCTAGTGGTTGTTACACAAGGTGCAATCAGAAATAAAATGGTGGGCATCCAACAATATAGCACAGGGGAGACCTTTCAGGAACCCAACTCAATCTGTGACAATCGCCACGGACGCATCCCTCAACGGTTGGAGCACATTACAACCAGCTGAAAGTACGTGGTCAATGGAACGAACAGGATTCCATAAAACACATCACCTTCCTGGAAATTTAACTGTCATCCTAGCATTGAAAGCATTCCAGAAACGCATCCAGGGGAAGACTATCCTAATTCAAACAGACAATACAACAACAATGTTCTATCTGACCAAGCAGGGAGGTACGAAGTCCTTTCCCTTGAGCACACTTGTACAGGAAATATGGAAATGGGCAATAGCCCAAAGAATGAACCTACAAATAGTACATCTACCAGGAGTAGACCACATTACAGCAGACCAGCTGAGCAGACCTAACGAGTGCTCCCACGAATGGGAGTTGAAACAAACAGTACAATACATCTTCAACCTCTGGGAACACCAGTGATGGACCTGTTTTCAACACTGCAGAACCAGAAATGCCAACTCTTTGCCTCGGTTTCCACACCGCTTGTCAAAGGGGAATGCACTTTCACTAAACTGGTCAGACATTTGCTTACGCCTTTCCACCAATACCATTGATGCAAAGAGTACTAGAAAAAGCAAATCAGCCAGGAACAAACGTGATTCTCATTGCCCCTCAATGGCCAAGGCAAACATGGTACTCAACCCTACTACAACTATCCAAGGGGAAAATTATCAAAATCAAAGCAGACAAGGTCCTACTAACCATGCAACAAGGCCAAATATTTCACCCAGAACCAGCAACACTGCATCTGGCAGCTTGGCACCTGAATATATAGAATTTGGCCAGCTTAACCTGCCTCCATGAACAAAGGAAATTCTAAAGGAGGCAAGGAAACTGTCAACAAGACAATGCTATGCAGCAAAATGGAAACTATATACCACCTGGTGCACCGCTAACAAACAATTCGATTCACACACGAACAGTAATCCCATACCTAACTGATCTCTTGGACAACATCAACTACTCCAGTATAAAGGTGCATCTTGCTGCTATAGTAGCATACACCAGAGGAAAATCATGCAAAAGTTTCTTCAAAAGACTTGTAATTAAAAGGTTCTTTGAAGGATGAAAAAGTATTGCCCCACCCAGAGCAACCCCAGTTCCTGCATGGAGCCTAAATACAGTACTTGCTCAACTGATGGCAAAACACTTTGAGGTCAGCTGCATGCATGGGTTCAAACACATTACTCTAAAGACCTTTCTCATTGCCATTACTTCCCTACAGAGAGTAAGTGAGGTGCAGGCTCTAACAATACAGGAACCATTCTTGCAAATCCACAAGGATAAAGTAATCTTAAAAACAAACCCACACTTCTTACCAAAGGTGGTATCAAAATATCACTTAAATCAGAACATCATCCTACCAGTGTTCTTCAAAAACCCAAAGAAAAAAGGAGAAAGAAGCCTCCATACCCAAGATGTATGGAGAGCATTACTGTATTATCTGCAAAGGACAAAACGAATACGCAAAACAGTGGTTTGTCGCCTACGCACATACCAACACAGGATCACCTGTCACAAAGGCTACAATTGCAAGATGGATAGTACAAACAATCCAATCATGTTATGCCTATGCCAATAAAGAGCTAACAATACGACTAACCGCTCACTCCACTAGAAAGAAGGGAGCAACCCTTGCTTTCATGGCCAATGTACCCATTGACACGATTTGTGCAGCAGCAACATGGGCATCACCACACACTTATACAAAACATTCTTGTGTGGACATACAAATGAGTAAGGAAGCTCAAATTGGACAGAAGGTGCTTCAACACCTGTTTGCAAGGTCTTCCTCTCACCACAGCCTCCCAAGCATGGGAGAAACCGCTACGTAATCGAATGCACAGCATGTGAATCCAGAAAAGTATTCACACTGCAAAACTAAATGGTTACTTACCAGTAGTAGTAGTTTTGCAGCTTGAAGAATTTTCGGATTCACATATGACCCACCCGGCCTCCCCTACAAGGAAAACAAACAGGTGGGGAAGCCAAGGATTACATCAGTTGTTTAATAACCATCTCAAGGACTACAGATTTAAAAATAAGAACAGAAAAAAGAATCCGAAGATGGCTACTACGCACATAACCTCCAGGATACTGTCTGACGTCACACAGGGGACGTACCTGGCACCAAATGGTGGTCGACAGCGACCAAAACAAGAGGAAAAAAAGACAATTACAGACCCAACCACTAGTTGGCGGACTAATGCACAGCATGTGAATCCAGAAAATTCTTCAAGCTGCAAAACTACTCCTACTGGTAAGTAACCATTTCATTAATGCATTGAGATGTAGTGCTCTTTAAAGAGGTGTCTGCAACTTTATCCTACTTTTGAGTAGCGTTATGGCAGCCTTTTGGATTCAGGGATGTTCTGGATCCCGGGTGCATAGATGTAAACAACCTGTTAATTTTGTTTTGTTTAAAAAAAAAAAATTAATTTATTTGTAACTTTGTCACCATTTTGGTGTCCATACTGCAGGTGTGGAGAGAGGCACCAGAAATGGTGGGCTTGTCTGCTACATAGGTGGGGGTGCTGGTCGTGAAGTCTGTCCAGCAACTGGCTTTGAACTCCACTTGCTCCCCTTGTCGGCCCACCCGATCTTTAGTTGTGATAATTTCTCCAGACCCTGTGATGCGCTGCGGTGTGTAGGATCTAGCAGTAGCAGCTTCACAATAGCTGCTGTCTTGGTATATAATGGTTTGAGCCTGGGCATGGCTGCTCCATTAACAAGACTGAATTCGTTTCGGGAGGGAGAGGGGACTTCCCTGCTCTGACTTTTGCTGCCTGCCATGCCACAGCTCCACCTGGCATGTTATCCAAGATATGGTGTTCTATGGGAATTGTGAGGTCAGCAGTGATGAGTGCTGTAGTCCAGTTTAGTGCCATCCTCCTATGACGCTCTCTGTACTTTGCCCCCTAAATATTTTCTCACTTTTCCCTGGAAATCTGCGTTTCTATTTTACAATCCAGAGACTGCTTAGATTGGATACCCCTCCCCAGCCACTGACTGCTCCGATGGTGATGCGTTGGTGTGCAGGAAGATTATTGTATAATGGCCGCTTTCTTTTGGACGAGACCCAGAAGTGGTTAGTCTGGATGATATCACGAACAGTTTATTTTGTGACAAGCCTGTGGTTTCACCACTGGGCACTGAAAGGCAAAAAAGCACTATTAAAGATAGAAATGCTGTGTTGCCCAGTTGTATTGTGATTCCATATTTATATAGTGTTTCTTACACATGACTGCTTGTTTGGAAGTGTCGGTTATTTTGGCTTTGTCGCTAGTGTTCGGATGTGGTGCAGAAGCGCCAGGATTGTGTTCTGACTTTTTTGGCGCTGTGCCTTTGTCTGTAGTGAAAGGAAAGGAGTACGACGAGAAGTAGGGTTAAAGATGCTAGTGAATCGATTGAGAGTAGATGTGTTTGTAATGGAAAGTGTTTAGGTGCAGCGCTTTATGGCAGAGGCTGCTCATGTTGTACTTGTGAGTTACAGCACAGTAAATTATCCCCCTCCATTCCCACATCAAAATTTGGTTTGAAATCAAATTCCTTGCATTATATTTAACTAGAATTACTGCACTATCTTTTCCAGCCTTTGTTGTTTGTGCGTTCTTTAGTGCGTGTTTTGTGGTGCCTATCAATCCTGTGTATGTGAAATAGTTTTACATAATGCAATTACAACAATGAGTATTTTAAAACTATAATTGGCACCTACAAACCAATTTCCCTCTGGGCATTGTAAAATTACTTCTTGCTATCCTCCACCTTTTTGCTTTTTTTTTGTTTTTTTTTGTTCATTGTCAAGGATGTTGTGTATTGCACTGTTCTTGATAAAAAAAAAAAATAAAAAAAAAATACATATCCTTCCCACCCCCTGAATTGCGTATAAAAAAAGACAGAATAGACGACTTACAGGATCATGAGGTGTGCATATCTTTCTAGGTGTGCTCTTCAGCTACACTTCCAACTACATGATTGCCAGATTTCTGCTGCAAGGACATTTTTAAAGCCTAAAACAGAACAAAGCGGCTCTAGTGGATCAATAAAAATGTTTACGATCAGCAATAACACTTTGCTACCGGCTATATCGTTACCTTCCAGCATATATTTCAAAAGTTTTCTATAAATGGATATCTTTTATATGCACCCATTAATATATACACCACAGCACTTATTAGTAGTACGAAGTATGACTTATCATAAATACAAAATATATTACTAGTTAGGTCTCACAATCTTAAACCATTGTTGCTACACAATCTTTGTATAAACATAATTGCAAACCGTGACTGTCATTCACAAAATTTTTAATTTTGAACTGTCAAACGATCGTCCACTCAAGATCCAGACTGGCTTCAAAGTTTGTGTCCAACATAACTTGTAGATCAAAAGCAACGGTCCACAATCCAATCGATTTTTGGAGGTCTTTGCAGCGGGCTTCTTATAACCTTTTATCAGTGCATACTTTTAGGAAAGGCTTCAGAAAGTGTCGAAGCCTGCTTTACGTTCAGTAAGTAGTAAAGAAAACCATGTTTCCCAAAAAAACTTACTAACCAAGATGCGGACAGACTCCATTCTGCCCTGCCTGGAGTCTTGGGGTGCGGAAAGGCACTATGGGTTATTTTATAGATATGTATAAATGTTTTTGTAATAATGTCAAATACTCATTATATACGAGTGATGTATATATCTTTTAATTTGATTTACAGCCCTGATGAAGTCCATAGAGGACGAAACACGTTGGCTGGGCCGACTGGAAAATTTAATATATTGAAAAATTAATAAAAGTTGGATAGTGGACGCATTTTTAAGACTCCTGAAAATTGAATCTCACTTCTTGTTCATCATTGTTATATTTGTTAATATTGGATTGCCTGAATTTGGGCCGGAAACAAAACAATATAGTGGATGCTCCTTTTTAAATTGTTGGGTTGGAACCAGAATGCTAGCGGCTGCTGTTGTGGTGCTTGTTTTTACAATTTTTTTTTTATTTTTTTGTGAAATGCATCCTCTCGTTCAAAATGGATGCAAGGATGGATTTCTTGTTAAAATGGTGCCAAATGCTGGTTTTGCATTTCCTGTAATTTTTCTACACCCCTGCTGTACTGGTCCTGTGCAAGTAAGTTTGGTTACTCTGCTGTGTATAACGGTCTGTTCGTAAGGGATGCTTTAGCTGCTGCCTGTGTTACATACACCCTTCTCTGTGTGAAGGATGATTGTGTGTTTAATCTAGTAGAGCTGTGGCTTCTTGAGACTTTTTATGGTTTGGCGTGACAGTGCAGCTGTTAGCCAGACAATTATGTGAGGATCACTGGAGAGGGGCTTTGGATCCACCTATTTAGAGCCAGGAGTATGTTTTGATTAGACAGAATTTGTGTGCTTCCACAAAAAAGTGCTTTCACTCAGCAGTTTTGATCATTTAGTTTGTTTATCCAGCTTTCTAAGTTTGAACTTTCAGGGACTCGCACATGACGTTATAATGCTATTAAAATCTTAAATAAGTAGCGAATTTGTTTTTCTCTGGCCGCACACCAATGGGAGTACGGCAGTCATTATCATCCATAGATTTTTAGGTCTGACTTGATAGTGCAACTCTCACCTCTCAACCTACATCAATATTTTACAGTTCTTTGGTTGCACACATACACGCTGTTTACTTATAATGCATGGGATTTTGTAATCCCTGTATAAACTAACGCCCGCCTCAAATTTCTTCATAATCGCGATTTGTGACACTCCCAGTTGCTGATTAGAATAGTCGAGTACTGTTCCCTTTACTTTATTACAGTCTAGTTCTGACATCACAATGCCTGCTGCATCTGCTGAGGTGAAAAGCAGGTCAGGTCACGAAGCATAATTGAAGCAGCTGTTTAAAGCAATGAAAAAGGAATGTTGCTTCTTTCTTCTGCTCTATTTTTCTAGCTTACAATGACAAGCAGAGAGAACATGTTTATTTTTTTGCACTCCTTAGAGAAAAACTAGAATCTTTCTGCATGTTTCTATTCATTCAGAGGTACTGCAGCTTTTTATTTTAAAGAAACTGATTTGCATTTAACTGTTTCTAATATCTGTTTGCAACAAATATCGAACAGGTTTTTGTTGTGTTTAATTTTGCACTAGAGGTTTTATTTTTTTCTACATGTGCCACTCTGCTTGTGTTTCAGTCCCTCTGAATGATTTTCAGACACATGGCCTCATTACGATGCCGGTCGGACAAGCGTCCGACTGGCATTGTGTTGGAAACTGGACTGCCTGACAAGTTGTCGGCAGTCCTGCCTCCCAAATTAGGATGCAACCGCCTTCACTGCAGTCGGAGCACAAGCCTCAATAGGAAATATACCCTTTTTAAACATTCATGCACCGTGTAGCAGGCCACAAGATGCATGGATATTCTGTTGCGGGGGGGGGGCTGGGACCACGGGGCCCTGCGAGGGGCCCCCAAAGTCCATTTACGACAGCCTTTCTATGGTGGTTGAACCGCCATAGAAAGGATGTCTGAAAGGGACATCATCTCTATGGCAGTGCCTGAGCAGGCACCGCCCCATTGTAGAGAAATACTTTCCGACTGACAGTCGAACAGCTCCTTGAGCCGGTCTGAATAGTCAGTCGGTCCCTCTGCACGCTGCCTTCGACCGCTGCTCATCATAATGCGGCAGTCTGACTGCAGCACTAGATGTCTGTCGGACCGCAACTGGCAGGCCGTCAGTTGCGGTCTGACTGACATCATAATGAGGGCCTCGTCTCAAAACTCTACTTTTTGACACCTGCCTAATGGGTGTGTAGATCAGCAGTTTCTCTTTGCTTATGAGCTCTCCGCTAGCACCAGGACAGCACTTTGGAGCCAGCTGTGTGCTCTCTGTGCCATGAATTGAATTGTGTGCAAACCTGCTCGCTCTTTCATATGAAGGAGCTTAGCTCCAAGGTTTTAAGTGGCTTGTGGTAAAGGTGATGGTGTGACAATGTATTATATGGGATAAAGTACCCCCTAGCATACATGATAAAGATATTGCAAGTCACCTCGGAGGTCCATAACCTTATAAAGAAAGTCTGCCTTCTGCCTCCTTGTTCCATATGGTTATGGGCCTCCTCTATGACTTGCAATATCCTTATGTACGGCAGGGGGTACTCTGTCCCTTATGTAACATTTCACCTTCCCATACAACATTTAGTTGTTCGGCTTGTGCGACTCCGGAACCCGTTGTTCCGGAGTCGTTGTTCAGGATGTTTCCCCTTTTAAAGCCAGACTGATTAGCATTACTACTTCTTGTTTTCTGTTTTAGGGATGCTGAAAGCGTTTCAGTACACAACTCCATCTTTTAAAGGCTTTGTTACTTGTTAGAGCACCTGTTATCACCACCTCTGGCAGTCTGCCAACCAATGTTTTGCTCAACACCAGTTGAGCTTCCGAGACCTGATTTTGAAGTGAAAGGTAACACGATATAAGGTTGGGAAAGAGCAACGCCCCCTTTAACTTTATGAAGAAGGCCGTGTTGAGTTTGTGCACGTTCAGGCATTCCAGAGCGGAGGAGTGCAGTATTGATTGCTATGGCTTGAGGCATATGGAAGTGGAACTCTAAACTAAAACAAAGTGTGGATGTAGATGTGCAAGTCCCAACGCGTTTTTTCTTCTATATATAACGGAGTATCCGAAATGACATCCCAGAATGGAACTCCAAACTAAAATGTGAATGTTGTGTAGACTGCTTTTTTCATGGTGGTTGGTGTCAGTTTTTGGATACAAACCTAAAAACATTGTATTTCTTAATCTCATTTCCCTAGCTACTGTCATTTACTGAAGTTTATTACACATGTTTTCAGTAGCTTCATAAATTTCTGAAATCTTTTTAAATCGTAAGTTTAATGCATTTTTATTCTTCCATCTTCACTGCGGTAAAGTAGATTAATTATCTTCGACTGCCATTGAGGAGCAGGAGGCCAAATCTACTTACTAGAAGCTAACTGCATCCTTCGGTCACTAAATCTTAATTTTGTAAATGACTAGTCACTTGGCAATTATCAGCAGTTTACTTTGTCCACTTAACTTTCATTTTGTGGTTTTTATAGCTTATGGGCGCCCCCGTGTATTGGAAGCCATATTATGAAGTGTGAAAACTACGGATTTTTCTGCACTTGCTGAATAGTGCCAACCGCTAAGTTATTAAAAATAAGTGGGCAGTTTTGCTTTAGTTGAGAGAACTCCTTGTAGTTTAATACAGAGCCTCAACCTTGAAAATCAGCTATAGGAAAGCCATAGCATGAACAGAAGTTTAAAAACCAAAAAAGGTCCTAAGGCATGGCTGCGTCATTTTGTAGGTGCACAATGTCATAGTTTATCCGAAGGACTTATCTTTTTTTTTTTTTTACAGATGAGATGGATCGGTAAATAAAACAAGCCTTGGCATAGCCAATAGGTCTCGCTTTTGGGACCTTATAAGTGCTTAGCCATGCAACAGTTGATGTTGTTGTACCAAGGATATTGTGCTGCATAACTAAACACAAGGTCCCAAAGGCGAGACCTATTGGCTATGCCAATGCTTTTTTTTCTTAAAGGACAAGCAGTGCTATCAGGCTCCGGCTGCCACTTAGTCCACCGAGGGGTAGAAGAGGGGTGGAAGAGGGGTGGTAGAGGGGTAGTAGAGGTTCTTGTTAGTTAGTATAAGCCCTTTCACACTGCCAGTCCTGTGTTGTGCTTGAGAATACAACTTTTGCACTCTGTATTCAAGGATCTTGTGCAAATAAGCGGCTAGTAGATGTTATGTGCAGCAATATAATTCTGTATGTTGACCAGCTAGCCTAATCTCCACCAATGAACTAAACACTATTACCTCATGAAATTAAATGTAATCGTCTTAGTTTCCTGGTAGAAACATGCAAGCGTAACAGTCTTTACACAAAATAAAAAATATTTTGTGACTCATCTTGAAAGCCATTGAAGTTGGCTGTTTAGAGAAAATGATCTCGCTACTGCAATACAATACATGAAACATACATTAACAAAAAAACTAGGTTAAACCAATAAGAACACGTTGAAACGCGACCTTTACTGCACCCCTTTTTATATTAATGAGGAGAGAGTGGCACTGGGAGCGAGGAGCGGCGCGCGCAGTTGCCAGGGGCTGAAAGTTGAAAGACGCGCTCTGTGGTGGGTGAGGGGGGAGGGAGTTGAAGCGCAAGCAAAACAGGCAGAGCGAGGCGCGCGCCTGGGAGAGCGAGAGGAAAGCCAGATGGCGCCTCTGCTCGTACCTGTGCGCGTAACCGCACGCTCTATGCCACCCAAAAAGCTGTGGTCAGCTTTTTAAAGGCCACTCACTAAATGTGTCGCCAGTGCAGCGCATGCGCTGGCTCAGGCGAGACCTAAAAAAGAAATATCTGTGTGAAAGCCCTTTTGTTTAGAAAGTGGAAGGGCCGGCAGCAAATAGCTTCCTGACCCTCCCAAAAAGTAGTTGCAATTTAAAAAAAAAAAAAAAAAATGAGCAGGTGAATACGAAAAGCAAGGGGAGTGGGTTTGACGCTGGGAAAAGCAGCACAGGAGTGAGGGAGCAACATGGGACTGGGAGAAGCACACGCTCCAGAGACGACACGAGCAGGGTGGGGGGGGGGAGAGAAAATCGTGTTTACGAGTGAGCCACACGGTTGAGAGAGAGAACAGCACAGGAGGGAGAGAAGCACATGAGGGGGGCGACTGAAACACATGCACACCCATTGAGTGCTTAAGCAAAGCAAAAGTAACTACCTAAAGGTGAGCAGTGGAAGGACAAGAAGAGACCATGCTTGAGGGGAAGAACAAACCCAGGATAGTCACAAATGGCAAACACAGGGTAGATGAGGCAAGTCATTGATTAAGTCCAAGTAAATAAGTGGCAGAGCCAAGCAGTGGTAAACAATTGGTGGTCGTTAAGGCCACTGATTCTTGGTAAACTGACAATTTTGTTTTCAACTAGGCAGATGTGCTGTCTGGTAGGCCTGACCTAAAAACACCAACCACCTCACACCCCGCTTTTTGTAAGACTTCTGTGGGGCTTTCCAAAATAAGACTGCGCAGCGCAAATGTCATCTACATTTACTAGCTCGGGCAGCAGGTCTGCGTCCATTTCCTTCGAAAAGACTGTTAAATGCTTTAGGTGTTTGAAATATTTTCTTGTGGAAATCACATGTTTCTACATCATGTATGAAATTTCGTAAGACCTTTGTAGAAGAGACTAAAAATATGTAGGATGATGCAATGCTGCCTGAAAAGAATTCAATTTTAAGAACGCTTTCAGTTGCTAAGCCAATGTTAATTTTGAATCAGACACCACTTCCAAAATAGTGTTTGACCAACAACGTCATTTATGAACCACAAAACACATTTTGGAGGCATCAGACTTTCACCTGCATAGGTGAATATCCAAAGTCCTTTGAAGTGGAACATAGTCATATTATACTTCTGCTGTGTGTGTGTGTGTGTATGTATATATAATATAGTGATTTTAATCCATGGGATTGTGCCATCCACATATCATTAATATCAGAAATGCAAGTCCTCCAGTTTTCTAATTAATCTAGATTTTCAAAATAAGTGTCCGATGAACAATACAAATTAAAGCAGTGATGCCAAAATCTGCCCCTTTAAGAGCTTGTTATTGGTACTGATGTGATAAGTGGGGGGGAAAGGATTCTCTAGCCGAGTTAAGTTTTATTTTTATTTTTTATGTTACTTTCCCGATCCTGGTCTGGCCACTTGCCCCGCCCCACTGCTATTACCTGTGCCGGCCGCGCACATGTAATACATGGACAATGAGACTACCTCGCCATTCATTTTGAAATTCTCCTGACAAATCGATGTTAGAAAAGACAGCATTTGCATTGATGAAGACCAAAAGGCAGATATTATTAAAGCTGTTTGACAAACAGTTTTTTTTTTTGTTGGTTTTAATGACTTTTTGTGAAGTTTTCCATCTGCAGCAAGTTAAGTGACAAAGGTGTAATTCATTACCAATATTTACTTTTGTTACCACTGCTGGGAGGCCTAAGGATTCTCACTATATATGCTGCAGAGATAGTTTTTAAAGGCATATGAGGAGCCTGAGCTTACTGACACTTTATTGTACTCTCATAGTACTTATGGTCCATCTCCTGCACACGTAAAGTTACTTGGCAAAGGGTTTTATTGTCTTTTGGCAGATCGAGACATCTGCAAGTGAGGAAAAGTGATCCCTCCTTACCAGTGGCGGACGGTGACATTTGAAAGTGGTGAGGTGTAAAATGATTGTCATACTGCACCGTAGCGAGCCCAAACAACCCAAGGGGGGTTCGGGGGGTTCTCCCCTGCGGAAATTTTGAAAAAAGATTGGACAAATGGTGCATTTTCAAGCAAATTTGAGAAAGCAGGAAGGTTAATAAAGCAATTGTGAAAGTGCAGTTATTACATTAATAAAGAAAAGTCATATAACATAGGTAGCTGCTTATTCAGTATAACCACACAGCTTCATAACAGACTTCGAGATATAATGCATTTCTGAGTACCTCACAGATGTTTTTTATTTAACAAACAACTAAACGGGTCGCAAACTAGCAGCATTCAACATTGTTTACTTTTTGTATCTAAAATCAGCATGTCTGTCTTTAAGAGCAGCAAAATTTTCAATAACTTGAATGTTAAAGTCTGGGATTCTTTTCACTAGTTCGCTCTCTATAGAGAGCATTGCCAAAGCATTTAGTCTTTCCTCAAGCATGGTGTTCCTCAGGAATGTCTTAATCCTCTTTAAGGTGGAAAAGCATAGTTCTGACTCTGCTGTTGTCCTAGGAGTGGTAATGACAATTTTTAGTAAAGCCACAGTCTCTGTAAGTGACTTTCCATATTAAGTTTATGAATTAAAGCCAGCAAAGACCTGGCACCTTTGGCCTTCCGGTACACAGGCATTGCGTACAGTACAGTCAACTCAGTTTTCAGGTCCTCTTTGTTGAGCATAGGATAAGCTTCCACAGTCTCAGAGCCTGCTCAGGGAAGGATTCATCATATTTTGCAAAGTACTCACTTTCCAATAATGTGGCACTCAACAAATGTGTTGTGAAAGCAAAACGTTCTTGTGCATGCACAATTACAATGTCACATATCTCCTTTGCATTTCGGACCAGACTGGTGGTGTTTTTCCTGTGGTTTGAAAAAGTAGAATCCTCTGGCAGTTTGCTGTCTAAATTGTCAACCTCATCTCACTTTGCTTATGCTTTGGACAAACATAGTGGTATACCTTTTCACAGAGACGGTATATATCTCTCGTGCTTGTAACTGCTTGTATAATTTGTCGACAGATAACATGATCTCATGAAATAAAAACAAAGAACTGAAACTTTTTAGTGTTCTAGCAAAGCCACGGGCTTCACTTTGAGTTTTGAAATCAAAGGTTTCATTGGCTTCTGTGGCGTCAAAACATTTCACAAGGTCCTCCCTATATTGATATATTAGTTTGACTGTACGTATGTTAAAGTTCCAACGAGTTGAGGGTCCCCTTGGAACCCTTTTGTCCACAATCTCCTGAAGTGCTTCCGTTCTTTTGGGGGAACGTGCGAAGAATGCTGCCATGCCTCCTACATCCTGAAAGAAAATTTGTGTCTCAGATCTTTGATACTGCCTGTTGCATAATAAGATTAAGTTGGTCGTAACAGTGCACATAATGAGCATTAGGGTACACATCTCTAATTTTTTTCTGTACTCCACCAAGGCTTCCACTCATTACGGACGCACCATCATAGCTTTGTGCGATAAGTTTATTTTATTTTTTTATTTTTTGAGGCACCTCTGGAAAAATTAAGCTGAGTTGAAGCAGTAGAGCTGCAGTAATGGTTTCTGCACTAGTCTCTTAAATGTGTGAAACCATAGAACCTCCAACATTGTCATTGTCCAGGTACCGAAAGACTAATACGGACTGTTTTTGTGGCCACATCAGTGGTGTCCTCAGCCTGAATAGCCACAAAGTCTGTTTTGCAACTCTTGCACAATATGGCTTCTCATAATTTCGAGCATACACTCAAGGAGTTCATTTTGTATCGTTTTAGAGATGCCCTTAAAGACTGTAGCAGTTGCTAAATGTGCTTCCATTTCCTTGTCTATGCTTGCTATTAAATCCACAAGGCCTCTGAATATTCCAGGTTTTGAGGAACTTTCTGATTCATCATGGCCCCGCAATGCCAGTTCAAAAGCACCACAAACTAATGCAATCAATTATTTTTGATAGAATCTGTCTATTCCTATCAACTGCTTCATTGTGTTTCTGTGTTTTGCGGTATGCATCGTTTATCTGCTGCTCAATCTGTCTTCCCCCAACATTCCCAGTCTCGTCAGGTTTTCCATATGCTTTCTTGTGTGTGCATGCTTCTTTATTTTTTCAGACAAATGCTTCAAGTCTGTTACTCCTTGATTTGTCCAAGAAAAGTCGCCACCAAACGGCAAGCAGGGGAAGCAGAACAGAGAATTTCTTAAAGGGCACCCTGTAAGCCAATCAGCTTTTGTGTACCAGGCGTTTGAGAATGTACATTTGGACAATTTTCCTCTGTCATGGGAAGTTTGCTGTAGTTTTGTCAGGCCGATGAGGTCCTAATTGCTTTAAATGTAGTTTCTCTTCAAGTGGCCGTGCCTGGTATGACCTTGTAATTAGCTGTTCTACTGTATTCATCATGCTGATGCTGGCCTTGCCAATATTAAAGAAACCTGTTAATCAAAGTACAACGTATAAGGTGTGGTGCAATAATATCAAATTTCAGTATAAATACATCTATCTTGTGCAGTATCGCAATAAATCTCCAACAGCTCCCCTTTGCACAACATGACTGCTAAAAATACAGCTTTACTGGCTGCTGCCTGTGTGCCATAGTGGTTGCTGAAGGCACTGAAACACACTGCTTGAGGGCCTTGAACAAGGCAAGGGATAGATAGTGCCTTTAACAACCGTTATTGCCCAAAGCACAGGGCTAAGGCTATTAGTAAATTCCATCCACTGAGGGTACAATGTTCAGAATGTGCACCCACCCCAACCACCATGTAGAGTGACCACATACATAGCCCTAACTCCAATCTAAAAAAATATAGCATCAGTTTCCTTACCTTTAACACTGGTGTTTGCTGGGTTGTAGCCGGGGTGAAAGAGCAGCAAAGGAGGTTGGGGCCTCTTGTTGTTTGCCGAAAAATTGCCCAAAAATTTGGTAAATATTCAGGTTGTCAGGCTTTACCAGGTGCTGAAAATAAAAATATAACAATTTATTTTTGAAACATTAGGGTAATCAAACAAAGACTGGGGGGGAAAAAACATAACGCTCCAATTTTTACCTTGCAGTTTGCATGCAGCTCTTAGATGACAGTTAATAGCTCACTGTTGTATGTTAGGATTTTAACTTAGAAAAAACTGCAAGTAACAAAAGGATCTCTGACAAAAGCAGTGACTCACTGACCTATTACATCATGTGCATTTTGTGATCTGCATCAGGTACATGTTCTTTGCAGCACATGTGAGGGGGAGAGGTGAGGGGGGTCCTTAACTCTCTGATGCTGCTGACCGCTTCGTGGATGAGAGGCGACTTTGAATGCTGTTTTGGGTCCACTGATACCGCCCAAGCAGTACACTTTTAATGCGACTGTTTTCTGCATCTTACTATCCTATCTGGTGCCAGGTAAATGTATTTTTTTCGAAAAAGTCAATGTACACCCTCTAATGCACATAGCAGGCTTACTTTAATGATTGTGTGTTCTGCCGCCATCTTTATTTATTAGCAGGAGTCACACGCCCTAAAAAATAGAGGGCTTGAACTGTAATAAAAATAGAACGCCCTGGGGCTGTAGGTGGAGAACCAGTAATCAATAGGCTGCGTGTGAAAAAGCAGAAGACGAGGAAAGCCATGGACTTCAGACAAGAGGAGTGGGCGATCGGATCTGTGAAAGGGGGAGGTGAGAAGAGTGATTAAGTCTGGGAGGATCGACGAAGTGAGGTGATCGATGGGCCCTGCGAGAAATGGCATGGATGAGAGCTATGTGTTCGCGGGAAATATCAAGACGAGGAAGGCCCTGGGCTCAGCGTGAAGGGAAAGGATGAGAGCGGTGTGTTGCCAGTGAAATTTCAGGATGAGCTGAGCAGTGGAATCTGCGTGAAAGGAAAGGACCGGGTGAGAGGGATTGGCACAGGGTAGTGAAATTATAATAAAAGTGAGATGATAATAATGATGGTCAGGGCATGGCTGAGAAGGCAGAGGAAGACGGTCGGGCAAGGAAGCAAGAAGCATGACAGGGAGGTGGACTGAAGGGCAGTTAGTGATGAGCAGAGCAAGATAGACGGTGGGCAGTGAAGGCCACTGAAGAGCTGTGCAGTCAGAACCGTGAAAGGCAGGATAGTTTAGGACAGTGAAAGGTAGGGCATTAACGGACTGTCACAGGGTAGTGTGCTGCTGAGACTTGTAGGCAGCAGAATTGAGGGTCTGTGCTTTATACGAGTAGGACAGGGCAACGAACCGGAAAGCCTTAAATGAAGACAAGCGAAATGAGTCATACTGCTGGGGACAGGTGCAGGACTCAGGAGGTGTACTAACAGTACTGTTATTGGGCACAGACATCTGTTCTCGATCTATTGAATCATCCCATTATCCCTTCAAACACACACATTCACCCCAAATACATACACACGTCACATACCACAGCCGAGCCCCCTCACAGGCTAATAAAAGTCTCGAAGCCAACAAAAACGAGTTAGTGAACACGTATTCCAGTTTAAGAGCAGTATAATGGGGCTGTGCCTGTTTCTAACCGTTACAATTGCACATAATTAATGGAACGGCGGCAAAAGGTATTTTCCCAGGATCACACAAGGTGTCCACGCAAGGAAGCTGGGATTTACACACAGATCGCCGTAGTCGGAGAAAATTAGATGCCCGTTTTCTGAATTTCATACGTATCAATTGGCACGAGGTAAAATAAAATCAGAATAACGGGAAAACGTTTTCACGAAAATGGATTAAATGCTGCAAAATGGATTAAGCTACAACTTCGTGCCTTTTTCTCAATTAAATAATATTGGGGCAAATGATAAATGAACAGGCGCTGCCCGTTTAAACAAAGCTACAGTTTCTGGTAACACAGGAGAAAGCGTTTGCACTTCCTTGCTGCAAAAATGGATTTGCTCAAAGCAATCAATCCGGTTAGAAGCCATCTACATTCTACTACTCCCTTCTACCTGGAGTTTTCACCAGGGCAATCCAGGAGTGTCAAAAAAGACTACTGCCCGTCACCTTCCGAGACTAGCAACTCTGTTATATACTATTGGCCGTGTTAATAACCATAGACACTCTGATTTTGGTTTTAAAAATTAAAATCATGGATTGTGATTGGTGAAACTCGAAATGTTCGCAATTGCAACAATCACAGTGCACCAGACGCCGTCGTAGGCTGCATGATCCAGTTCAGAAGTCTGTGTGATCGCCGGATTCACCACTCATGGTTTTAAGCCATGGATCGATTCATGTCACATAGTCACGACTTCAGATGCCCCGCTCTCCTCTCTCAGCCACCGAGGGCGGGGGCACCTATAATGCTAATCAGCATCTAGTAACAAGTCCTGTACACGCTCGGTGTACTACCTCCGCTGCCATTCATTGTGTTTTTACACTATTGCAGCGTAGATGCGTCTTCTCTTTTTTCTGCACAGTACACAAAAATCATAACTGTTGCATTTGCTTAATTTCAACACATATCTCGAACTGTGCCACTGCAGTAGGCCCTCAGGAGTGCTTGGGAAGCACAGTCGCATTTGCAGCTTTCTTTTCCTCCGTGGTCGGTAAATCGAAATACTATCGGGCGCCGCCAGAACTTCAACACCTCCAGACAGTCCTGTAACGTTACAGGCCTGGCAGGAGATGTTGAAGTTCTGGCGGCGCCTGATCGGCATAGGTGCGCAGGCCCGCGGCGCAGGGCCCAGGGCCAGGGCCTCGCCAATCGCCCTAAAAGAAACGTGACATAAATAAACTACTAACTCAACTCTGTACAACTGAGGGTCCACCCGACACGACCAGCCGAGCCGTGCGGCGGACTCCGACTCGGAGTCTGTCTGTCACTCTCGGAGGAGGAGTCTCGGACTGATTATATTTACTTTACTGAATATTATGTAATATATGTTGTGCTTGCAGTACTGTGTGCTTGTCATAGTTACTTTCTAAGTAAGTTTAGTCTTACTTCAACACGAACGTCACGTGACGTCGATGATCATTCAGGATCTTGAGCACGCAGGCAGGAATCAATCGAATGGAAATCATCAAATGATGAATCAGAATCAAGTAGCACCGCACGACGAGGTCTCTACCGTCTGTGGTGTCGACTCCTCGTGTGGCACTGGCGCGGTGACGGAGCCTGCGAGGTAATGTCACGATGGCCAAATCCAATCACAGTGCGGCACAGCGGCAGTGCCACCCCACCCACGCGTGGCACCTAATGCAGCAAATGCCTGCCCTCAGGCTGCGCGGTGTCTCTGCCAATCCAGACGCTGCATTAGCAGCGCCAGGATTGGCTAGAGCACGGTGACTGCTCTCCCATTAGGAGACCGGGGGCTGCTGCATGAAGCAACCCTCGGCCTCTCGGGTCCAGACTCCCCCCTCGCTCTGGCTATAATATTATGGTAGTAGGGTGGCTGTAGTGCGCATGTTCGGGCTGGTCATAAAATGACCAGCCCAAAATCGAGCATGCGCACTATTGCAGCAGCGCTTACTATGCGCAGCTGTCACTCAACCCTTGCTGCTGCAGCCAGCCCCGCCCCCACCCACCCCCTTCAGCGACCAACTGCCAGGGCCGACTGCTGCGCGTGGAGCGGCAAGTGTTATTTAACTTAATCTGTATTCTGTAGTGTTATTGTTATGAACTACAGTTGTGATTTGAATGGGGCCATGTGGCTAGTGGGGCAACGCCCCACCGCCACTGCTCCTTACAGTAATGCATGATTGCTTGATACCCCTAGTTTTGAAGCCCTCTCAATCAAAACACGCTTATCCCCATAACCAGAATCATTACACACGTACCTTTTTTAGCTAATCAGGGAATTTGCTTCGGGGTGTCATGATTGCATCGATTCTATTCTAAAAGTAATTCACATGAACTACAAAATTAACCACATTCTAAGGACTCACTCTAAAAGCTGCCTGGTGGAGTAAGTTTTCTCTTTTAGGCCATCGTGCATAAGGACTTTGAATGAATTCCCATGGTTCATTTTCGCTACAGCGGTTTATGTTTTAGTGGCTGATGCGAACTGTCTTCTCACATTGTGTAAGCTCAAAGATTTCCCTTTAGTGTGCGCAGTCGGAGGCTCATTCAAATCCTTACGTCGTTCACATGGCTGAAAGACTCTTCTATTCATAATTTGTTAAAGCAAGTGGCTCTTCTTTTTAATTACCTTAGTCAATTCATTGATGGAAGAAACTAGGAAGGTTATCTTTTAATATTTCACATTGTCACAAAATTACATTTTAAATGAGTTCTTGAACACATTCAGCTAAGCAGATTTTTGACCAGGCTTCCTGTCCATGGAATACAGCCATCCAGGTCAGGGGGATCCACATTAGATATTTTGTAATTCATTCTGGGCAGTCAGTTAGAAACACAACATACTTGGGCTCAGTAATGAGAATCCAGTGCTTGTGTAAAGAAGTGAGGGAGAAAGTAACTCTTGCAGCAGCCACCGGCAAAAGGAGAAACAGTACAATTCTCAAAGTGAAAATAATGGGTGGTGAGAATATGCTGCCTACAGGGCAGTCATCTGTGCCAAGACCTAATCCTGACTAGATTTTCCACTCAAGGTAGCAAACTATTGGTGCTCTTTGCTATCGCACTGTTTTTAGGACACCGATATGGCAGTCTCCTGTACACTTCTTACTTCATCCCGGAGTCCTTTTTAGGTCTCGCCTAGCGTTGCTGCGCACATGCACAGCTCGCTCTGCGAGATTTATTGCATATGAGTACTTTTAGCAAAGGGCTTTAAGCCCTGCCCCTCATTTCCATTGGGGAGCGTCAGCGTTTATGGTAAACGCTGGCTTCCCATTGGAAAGGAGGGTTTTTCGTTGCCTCCCTTTCACTTTTTGCTCCGGCCCACTCGGACTGGCTCACCTGCTTCACGGCTGTCGTGAAGACTTTTCTTATCTGCTTGTTTAACAAGCGGATAAGAAAAGTCTTCACGACAGCTGTGAAGCACACGAGCCAGTGCTACGGGCTTCCTGCAACCACGCTGCCTTCACGCCTGGAGCATGCACCAGTCGGCTCTGTGATTGGTTGGCGGCAGGCAGGCACAGAGCTCAGGCGCAAGGGGTCACAGGGAGGACACGGGTATTCCGGCTGCTTTGCCTTCTACGCGTCGGCCCTGGTGACCCACCCTCCCACTTTGTATCAGCGCGGCGCCCTTTCACAAGCGCCACGCGGGTTGTGGTTTAATTGTTGTTTTCGCTGCACCCTTATCCCACTCACTGCTCTCAACCCACCCTCCTTTCTCCCCTTCCCTCCTCCCTTCCAGTCACCGGGCTCCAGCTTTTATTTTTTGTTATGAACTCTTCGTGAGTATTACGTGAAAGTCATTCAAGCGGTTCTGTCAAGATTAATTAAAAAAATAACGGGATATAGGAGAGAACAATATGGATTCAAAGTTACACTACATTCAGTTAAGGGAAAAATTTGACTTGATTCCGGTGGCAGCCGCTTGTTTTACATCGCCTTTAGGCCCTTCACATTGCTTTGTGGTCCCAGAGAATGGGGTACATATCTTTTGGTGAGTAATGGTTAGAAATGCTTTGACTAAATGTATAAATAGTTAATTCAGGCACCGTTATTTATTAAAACAGGCCTAATGCATTTCATAGTGTCTTTTATTAATTTATGCGTATTAAAAAAACAAATCGCAGGAGGCGCACTCATAATTTCTCCTCACTGGAGTGCCCGACGGGGGGTGAGTGTATGGGGCATTCTGGAAGGGCCCGCCTCCATTGCTCATCCCTCCCGGCCCGTGAGTGCGTTCTCATCTTGGACATAACTGAGTGAATGGCTGAGGATTTGCTACGCGAGAGTGGATTTAGTCAGATCTGGTCTGGACCTGATTGTGTTTATTTTCCTCAGGAAGCAGGCAAGGTCGGGCTGGCAGGTCACCAGGCCATGTGCACAGAGAGTACAGCGCCACGGGCCCCCGCCGTTGCAGCGCAGCGTTGGCCTTGCAGAGCCACGCGCTGCCCCGTTATACGGCACCGACCTTACCGTGTTTCACCAGCAACAGAGTGCATCTCTGGGAGTGCAGCCTTGCCATGCAGGAACACGTCCGCCATTACAGTGCAGCACTGCACTACATGAACCGTGCTACCGCTGCCCTGCAAGGCCTGGATGTGCAGTGCGCCTGGTCTCGCGTTTGTTGGCTGCCACCACAGCACGCCCCACCCCCGCCGGATTCATGATAGCTATTCACTGTTCTTGTTTGAGGTCCCGCCTGCAGACCGCTTCAGCTGGATCTTGTTGAAAGGCCTGTTTTGTACAATCCCAACACATACTTGGGTCAACCTGCTGCTTCTCATGTTGCGAGTATATCGGTGTTCTGTATCAGTGGCGTATGTTTTTGTCGGTGACACTTTTAGTGTTGTGTATCTGTCTTCTCTGTCAGTGACTCTGCGTGTTGGTGGTTTTATGTGTGTATGTATGAGTGACACCACAGGTGTCGATGCAGTTCTATAATATGCCTAATAAATGTTAGCTTTCACCCACGATAATGTAAAGCATAACTAAACAAGCATTAAAAATGCAATAGGTCTCGCCTTTCATTAAGTTAAAGCCATTTGCTTTGCTATACAATGCCATTAGCAAAGCAAATGGCTTTAACTTAATCAAAGGCGAGACCTGTTGCATTTTCAATGCTTGTTAGATATTCCTACCAGCCAGTTTAGGGCAATTGTGCAGGCACACTCAAATTCTCCCCACCTCCCCCCCTCCTCCCCCTCCCCCCATAAGCTGGGTGTTATGGGGGGGGAAAGGTGGCATGCTGTGGCTGGCATGCATTGTTGTGTAATAGAACATGGCTGTTTAAATGCCCTCTTTCACCGATCTTTATGCGGAGGACTTGCAAGCTGCCTTGATGAAATACCAACGGTACTCCTCTCCATCTTGGTACACTAAGCCTGGCTGTGATGACAAGCTGCTCTTTATTCATCTTGTTACTGTTTGGCAGACATGACATCTTGCCGGAGCGCATGCAGAAACAATCACACTGAAGACTGCAGGAAGCTTAGAAGTTGAGCAGGTGTAGCAGCACATGTCTCTCGCTGATTGCCTGCCATCTGTGGTTCACAAGGAGCGAATTGTGGGCAAAAAATAAAGTCCCTCTGTTCCAGGTCTACTGCACCCTTTTTTTTCTTTCTTGCAACTCCTGTAGCAATCTCAGGGTGGGTTGTGGGTCTTTGTGTGCCATTACTAGGTAGACTGCCCATTCTCCAACCAGGCAAGTGCTGGTGGGCTCCAGTCCCATTATTGAAGCTGCTTGTATCAGAGCAAGCGGTCTGTGCTACCTAAATTGGCTCTGGGAGGCCTGTAAGAATTTCATCTCAGCACCATAAAACCAGTTCAGCACCTCAAAGGGAAGCCATTCCAACACCATTACCCAAGCACTACAATACAATGCGCAGAAACCAGTCTGTAGGTAGAGAGGAATGGCTGTTGTTGCAGGTATTCTGTACTAGACATTTATTGGAGGATTGTCATGCATTTTTTTTCCCACTTACCTTACTTACAGTGGGAACATCTTCCCAATTGTCTGTCTTTTGGTTCCCCATGTCAGAAGACTTGATGGCAATTACTGTCAGTTGCTCGCAGTTATCCTAGCATTCCATTCTTCAACTGGGATTTTTTCAAACTTTGTCTGGTCACACCATGTGTCTTCATATTAGTGATGTTGAACATGCTTAGATTACTTTAAGGTCATCCATTATCCATTAGTTACTTTTGAAAGCCGCCTATGAATGATCAATCATAAAATCTGGAAGTTCAATTTAATAGAATATGGTTATTTCACTTCTATCTTTTCTGGCTCTAAAAATCAGAAGATGTGGTCTGGTGACTATGGGTGCAGAGCTTGAACCTAGGGGACATGTTGCTCCCCTGGTTGCCGTAGTTTGTAATTTATGAAGGGATTTACATTTGTTATGTTAAGCGGTTTTAGTGAAGAGTATCCTATTTTGTACTAGTGGTAGGCTTGGGTGTCTGTTAATCTGTTTATTTTGATTAGTCCAGGTAGGTGCCGGTTTTAAAAGTAGTCCGATCTACTTCCTCTGGTATAAAGTAGTTTTTCTAGAAGTTTTTTTCATCCATGTGAACATACGTTTTTTTGATTTGTAAGCCTTCTTTAATGATTGTGCCTAGTGGGACAACACAACGTTCTGCAGTTAAGAGCAAGTGACCTTTTTCCCGAATTGCTTTATGGTGTCAAATGTTTCGTTCAGGTGTTATTTATCTGATATTTGTTCTGTGCTTTGACCTTTAGCTAAGCTTCTGTCTGTGTACAGGCTGGCTAAATGATGCACATTAATTTTCTGTAAATTAAGGGGCAAAGCTAATACTGCTGACCTCTGCTACTGGTGTGATTACTGCACCTCTATTGAAGGAGGAAGAAACGACTAGTTCACATTTTTCTTTTTTTACCTGAAAAGAAAGCCGCTGTTGAACTATATCTGAGGGAATGCAATCTTCTGGGTTCCTAGGACCGTTTGCTGCGGTGGGGGTACATAAATTCTCGAAGGGAATCGAACAATGAGCTACTCAATTTTCATAGATCTGTTAATTTGCCATTTCAAAGACCATTTTTAGTGTTCCACCTGATGCTAAGCTGTTAAGTGTGTGATCTGCCCCCAGAAAGTTAGTAACATTAATACATTTAACAAACTTCTATGCCCTGTAATGTCTTGGCACTGTCCCGTCTGTTTGTTTTGTTGCCTCATGCATACAGTTCATATTTTCAGTGGTTCATGTCTATTGATCTTGGAGGAGATGCAAGATTACCAGTTTCATTCCAATTGATTTGTTTGATAGTCAGGATCACACCAACCACATTAAAAGATGAAATAACATACAAAAGAAGGCTCCCATCAGTATTCTAGATGGCAAACTGACCTTTCTACTAATAGGTTGGGTCACAAAATATGGAATTGCAGAAGTTCACAGAACTTGTGTAATTAATACTGGGCAGACGGCAGTATCCAACCCCCTGCAATTGGCTACAATCAAAGGGATGGTGTCCTGAAAAGGACAGCAGGACACCATTCCAGAGATTTCATTCCAAAATGGAAAACGTCCCTTTTTTTCTATTTTTAAAAATTTTAAGCAGCTTTAGTTCCTTCAAGGAAGAGTGGTTTGCAATTAGAAATTAATTCACAAAACACTGGCGGCATGTATTATACCAACTCCTAATTTAGAAGAATATATTTTACGAGTTTAAATGAGCTTTCTGACTGTCAAAATGTTTTTGTTCCTGTAAATAGGTGATTTTTCTTCCCCCCCAAATGTATATACATTTTCAAAAAAACAGCAGTGCTGAACAGGCTCATATTTACATCAATATTAATCATGTACATGATTGCGTTCTGACCCTATAACACTAGACTGTACTTACTCAGGGCAGTGCAACAAGGGGTAACCAACCTCTTACAGTGAACAAGTAATTTATCCATTGAAAAGCCTGTAACTTACTGCATCGCAGGGTTTTTAAAGCTAAATCCTATAATGCATCTTGCCTGCATATTTATTGCATATGCTTGCATAGATCATTTAAAAAAAAAAAAAAAATAATAATAATCTCAGCCTGGCCAAGTCCAGACCTATTGGGTTGTTACCTTAAGTGAAAAGGAAATGACTCGGCTGCTACATGGGCGTGTTTAGTTCAGTAAATTAGTTGGCTAAAGGGGTGTAATTGTAGTGTTTTTTTAGCCCAGTGACAACTCTTGGACATTAGGGGCCAGATGTACGACCCTTTTTTGCGGCCGCAAACTGGAGAAGCTCCTGTTTGCGATTGCAAAAAAGGGTAATGGCATGTACAAATGCTATTTTGCGTGTCACTGACTCGCAAAATAGCATTTACGACTCCCGCTACTAGGAAGGGGCGTCCCTTCCTAATAGCGAGTCACCATGCCATGTACAATTATTTTGCGACTGCATTTGCGGCAGCAAAACACTCGCAATTTACCACCTACTTCAAGTAGGTGGTAAACCACTCACAAAGGGGAAGGGGTCCCCAGGGGACCGCTTCCCCTTTGTGAGTCTGAGAAAATTCTTTAAGAGCAGGCAGTGGTCCCAGGGACCACTGCATGCCCTTAAATGAAACTTTTCAGTTTCATTTTTTTTCTTTTTTAAATGCATCCCGTTTTCCTTTAAGGAAAACGGGCTGCATTTAAAAAAACAAAACAAAACAAAAAAAAACTGCTTTAATAGCAGTCCCAGACATGGTGGTCTGCTGACCCCAGCAGGCCACCAACCCTGGCAGTGGTAGCCATTCCCAACGGGGTCACAATTTGTGCTTGCCTCATGAATATTGATGAGGCATGCAATTTGCGACCCCATTAGGAATCGCTAACCGTGTCTGAGACACTGTTATACATCCCAATTTGTGAGTCGCAAATTGCAAGTCGCAAATTGGTGGGTCTGGCCCTTAAATCACCACATTAATGTGTAGGCATGGTCTCTTTACAGTTGAGGACACTGGAAGGTACTCCTCTCAAACCCATACTGGTGTGTGCTACAGTGTATCAGTTTAGGGGATTTTATTTTAAATATATTTTTATTTTCAATGTAGCATATAAAACATTTCATATTACCTCTTCAGATATTTACATAAAGTGCATATGGAGATCGAAATGCATATCATAAATCAATACATAGACCTGATAAATCCTTAATAAATTGCTCATAAATATTACATTAATGACATATCTTTTATCTAAATATATCTCATCAATGTCCTGGCCTACCTCTAAAAATGATTATTTCCATTCTTTCCATATTCTATTCAATCTGATTCCAGAACCCACCCTTGTTGCGTATGTAATTTCCCGCTTTAAAATTCTATACATTTTGATTAACCATTGGGAGATTGTTGGTATTGCTGCTGATTTCCAGTTAGTCAAAATTAATGGTCTTGCAACCAAAGTGGAAATAAAAATAAATGGAGTGAATGCATTTCGAGCTTCTACTCCTAAGAGAGCTGCAGAGACCTCAGGAGGAAGATCAACTGCCAGTATTCTTCCAATTTCTGAACTTTTTTCTCCAAGTTCATAACCTGGTACATGTAAATACCACATGTAGCCAATCTCCTATTGCCTGTTGACATAAAGCATAGAGGGTCAACTGCTGGATAGATTTTATGGAGTTTGGCCGGAGTGAAATAAATCCACCATTTGCTGAAGAATGCCATCCTCCTTAAATTAGCTGCTCTTACCGCTTTACAACTCATTTTTATTAAAGCTTTGCCATTGTTTGAAATTAAGGCGACAGCCAATGGACTCAGATTCTTTCTAGGTGGTTTAGCACCATTTGTTCGTTCTGAGTAGACTTGAACAGTTTATACCAATTCCTCTGACTTAAAGTATAAAATGAGCTTTGCTTAAAAGTAGGGCTTTAAAGCTGTCTGAACTTATTAACCCTGAACAAAATTTCTTTATCTGAAAATAGCTAAAAAAGAGACCTTTATATTGCTATTGTGCTCCCTAATTTCCTGCCAGGTTCTCAAACTTTCATTTAAAAAACAATCCTGAAGCTTAAAAAAAACCTGGATTTTGCCCAAAGTTCACAAGTCCGAATAGACATACGAAGTCCCAAGGAGAGGCATTCAACTAATCTCAACTGCGGGTGTAACCAAGCGATATCTAATGTCTCCCAGACTTTTTGGAACTGAGAGGCTATGATCCTGGGAATTTTATATTGTGATTTTTTTTATTTTTTTTTTTATTGATTTTTTTTGAGGTTAGGAATTCGCAAAAAGGGAGCAAGGGCGATCTCAGTTCCCCTAGCATTAAAGCCAAAAAAGCATTTGCGGAGACGTCTCTTCTGAGTCGTTGTAATTTAGCCAATTGATTAGTGAGGCTTGGTAATATAATCGAAAATTAGGTAGCGCAAGGCCCCCATCTTCGACATCTAATTGTAATGTTTCTAGTTTGTCATGGTTTTTTTACCTTGCCATATAAAACATCTTATTTCAGAGTTAATTTGCTCAAAAAAGAACTGAGGGACTTTAACCATCAAATTAGAAAATAAAAGGGGTAGTATATTCATTTTAATGAGCGCCACTCGTTCCATAATTGTTAGGGGAAGGTCCTTCCGTTGTCCCAGCAGGTTACCCATCTTATTAAATGTAGGAATAAAATTGAGCAAGAACAAATCTTCCTGGTTGGTGGTAACGAATATTCCTAGATACCATATAGGTTGAGTCATTAGATGTTGTCCTTGCATTAAGAGAGGTAATATAGCAGGGGAGCAATTAAGAAGCAGGGCCTCTGACTTTGCATGGTTTATTTTGTATTTCCCCCAATAGCTGTAAATTTGCTTATTTTGGCGAGGGTTCGCAGGATGTCATCTTCCTCGGCAGCTAAATACAAAGCCATGTCATGAGCAAACAGCTTAAGTTTAGCGGAACCAGGAACCGGGGGTAAGATTGAGCAATCCTGCCTTATTGCACAGGCTAGCGGTTCCAAAAATGAGGAAAAAAGTGTTGGAGAAAGGGGGCAGCCCTGACTCATCCCCCGACTAATTGAGATGTTGCTGGCCTTGTTCCCATTTATAATGATGGACGCCTGAGCACCTAAGTAAAGATTTCTCACCGCTCAACAGAATTCAGCTGGAACCGCAAATTTATTTAAAATGGCAAATAATACATTCCACTGAACTGTCGAACGATTTCTCTGCGTCCAACATTAAAATGACTGCTTTTGTTTTATTAGTATTCAAATAATCAATTGATTGACATAAGTAGTGAGTATTAGTGGCTAAAAGTCTGCCTGGGAGAAACCCATTCTGGTCCCTATGTATAAGAGATAGTCAACTGAGATAATCGACTAGCCAGGCTCTTCGAAAAGATCTTGTCATTATTAAGTAGACTTATCGGGCAGTAAGAATTGACCTCGTCCTCTGATTCTCCTTTTTAGGTCTCGCCTGAGCCAGCACGCATGCTCTGGAGGCATTTAGTAAGGGCTTTTAAACTCCAAACACGCTCGTGCGTGTTTTTTTTTTTATCACTTGCTATTGGGCTTTGCATGAGTCTTTCTAAGACTGCACGCAATTGGCCCAAGGCGGGTGCATGTCCCGCCTTCTCTGTTCTCTGGCCTAGGGTGCTCCGGAGCGAGCATCCGCGCCATCTGTTTCCAATTATCGCGCCTGTTAATTGGAAACAGATGGCGGTCGCGCTGGCCCTGGTGCACTTTAAACGCAGCGCTTTCACTTTCGCCGCCGACCTGGTTTTTAAGAAGCAAGCACAAGTCAGTTTGGGCTACATTCATGGTATTACTCGGTTACGAAGACATTGGTGTATTAATGTAGCCTGGGCCTCACTTCTCATGCGCAGGACCCATGGACAGGGCTTCCTGCACTCTGTGGTGGTCACGTAATGCCTGCCATGGCCCAGGAGCGCCCCTGGGTGTGCAGGGGGGTGGAAGCCTTCCGGAATGTTCACTTCCCCGCCAAGGAGCGGGAGGTTAATGCAAGAACGACTCTCGGCCAACCTTTGAGAGGCAACTCAAACGGCGCTGATGCGAATCAGGCCCCTTTGTGCTCACGTTGCACGGCAGAAGCGGCCTTTTTTTCCATAACCTCTCCAAAGCTAGCCGTAAAAGAATGGAGGCGCACCCTGGCCCTCCCAGTACCGCATACACACAGCAGTCCCGGAGCGGGCACGTGGGACGATCCGCACACACTCGCAGGCAGAACGTCCTTCACACCGAGGAGGTGAGGGCCGGGCGGGCGCAGAGCACTTTAGTTGGTTTCATAGGAGCAAATGGACTTGGTGCGTTTTTATACATTAATTAATCAATCAATATTACTGACTTGCGTATCGGCTGCATCGCCAAGTTATGAATGACCTTGCAGGTGGAGAGGGCTCTTTTAATGCGCACAAGACTGATCCCAGCCTCGCAACTTTCCCCGCGCGTGATTACCCCGCGGAGGCGGGCGGCGCATGACAGGCCAAGTCGCTTTCAATTTGTGCAGGGAGAAGGAAACTAGGGGCTCTCTTGGGGGCGGGGAGTCGTCCCCCCCCCCCCAAACACACACACGTTCACTGGTAAAGCCGCTTTGGTGACCCCCAAAGAGACGGCGAGACTTGAGTAACTTCATAGGGGGCCGTGGACGCTGATGCAAGCAAAGAAAATGGGCTGTCTACCCCGTGGTTGGAAGTACAAGACAGCCATAATTGGGGGAAAATGGGTGCCTCGCACCTCTTGACCCCCAGGCCATTGTGCCCGAACTAATGAGCTAAAGCCTATGCATCCCTATTTTGGGCCCTATGTGGGGTCCCTCACACTTCTGGGCTCTCTAACCACTGCACCACTGAACTCCCGATGTCACAGACACGCAGTGGAAGACAGGCTACTGGCTACCCGAGGGGGGGTCACATATTGTGGTCACACAACGGTTCCCATGGCACCCATTTATCATATACAAACCCCTACAGGAGGCACAACACGGAACTGGAGGGCAGGGTTGGATTGGGATTAAAAATCAGCCCGGGCATGCAAAAAAAACAAGCATTGGCATAGCCAATAGGTCTCGCCTTTGGGACCTTATAAGTGTTTAGCCATGCAACAGTTGATGTTGTTGCACCAAGGATATTGTGCTGGATAACTAAACACTTATAAGATCCCAAAGGCGAGACCTATTGGCTATGCCAATGCTTGTTTGACAAAGCTGACTACTACAGCTTGCGTAAGTGATGGGGATCGTTTCGCCTTTAAGATTTTCATTAAATCTAAAAAATTAAAAAAAACTAAGCTGAGGTAGAAAAAGCTTCTAAACCTCCATTGGGATCCCATCGCACCAGCTTGCTTTTGCAGAAGGTGAAGACATCACTACATGATTGATTTTTCTCTGCTGTAATATCCGTTAGCAAAAGATCTCTTTGCTCCAGAGATAGTGAGGGGCAATTGATTCCACTAAGCCAGTTAGCCGCTTCCTCTGAGGTATTATGAGGATCAGAGTAAAGCTCCCTTTAATGTTCAAGAAAAATAGCAGAAATTTCCTGGGGATGAGATGTAGGTCTCCCAGGAACTGGGTCTTTTGTATCTTTTTAATAGTGCTCTTATTAGCCCTGTGTTTTGCTGACCAAGCAAGATATCTACTTATATATTCGTTCTCTTCATATCTTTTTTGCAATACTGCATCATGTGCTAGAATCTCCTTAGAGGTATAGAAGTCTTGTAAATTATATTTTGTTTGAAGCTTATTTTTATTTTCCCAGGAAGGTACTGCTAAGTATTTAGCCGTGGTAATAGAGTTGTTTTTCTAGCTGGGACCTTTTTTCATTCTCTTTTTTTAGGTCTCGCCTAACGTTGCAGCGCATGCGCTGCTCGCTCTGCGAGGCCTCTTGTAATTGGAGATTTTAGAAGTGGAGTGGAAGCCCCGCCCATCTTTTTTTATTGGCGGGCGTCATCCTTTATGGTAAACGCTCGCTCTCTATTTGAAGTGAGGCTTGTTTGTTCCCTCCCAGTCTCCTTTTCGGCTCGCCCATCCGGACTGGATTGTGTACTTGCGGTGTGACATGGTGGGCTTTATATGGTGATTCAGCACTATTTTATACAGACACTAATTGGGACAATGGCAGCTGCGCTTTATTCTCCGGTATGTTACTTCTTACATTTCCACAGTGCTTTCACTTTAACAAACCGCGGCGCGTCATTGTCTGATATGTGACTTCTTAGATCTCCTTGGCGCTTTCACTTTAACAAATCGCGGCGCTTTATTCTCCGGTATGTGGCTTCATACATCTTCACTGCGCTTTCATTTTAACAACACCAGGCATTGTTTCAAATCAACTCATGGTCTAGTTCTGCCTGGTGTTTTTTCCCATACCTACCTATATATATAGTGCCCTCAAACCCCGCATTGATATTAGCGCTATAGTATAAAAATACAACAACTGCCATACCAGGCAGGGGGAAACAGCCAGAGGCCACATCTGCCCGATCGTTCCCGGTCGCTTCTGCAATGTTTTAGAGGCAGCAATGTAGAGGTGTGTGTGTGTGTGCGCATGATATGCTATGGAACATGTGTGCGTGCGCGACAGAAAACGGCTAAAGAGCAGGGAAGCTTGTGTGTACCCATTGCAATGTTTTAGAGGCAGGCAGGCATCATTTACAATGCCAATAGCTCAAACTCACATGATTGCGAGACCTATTGCATTGTAAATGCTTGTCCATTTATACGCTTTGTAAGTTAATACCTCCCCTCGAAAAAATGCCTTGTGCGCCCCATACTGCAAAAACCGGAGCTGTATCCACATTGCATTTCAAAAAATCCTCTTACATCGAGCGCATATAGGCCACTCATTGCTCATCCACTAAGACTTATCCAATGACCATCTAAACTCAATTTGAGTTTGAATTTGAAATTGGACCGTAATTAGCATATGGTCAGAGAAGGGATTTTCAGTGATCTCAGATTTAGTGCTTAAAAGAGCTTGTGAAATGAGAGAAAAAAATCTATTTCCGATGATGAATGATCTCTTAGAATGACTAACTTCTTTTCACGGGGGAAATGCGTCTCTCCAGCAATCGACTAAGCTAAAGTCCCGTATTAAATCCTGGCAGACTTTGATCGATTTAGGTTTTGTCTGCATCTTCTGAGGTCGTGGGGAATTAATAGCTGGATCGATTAACAAGTTAAAATCCTGTTTGAGCCGTAGCAAAATCATATAAAGACTGGAGCATCTCAGATGAGTCTTAAATCGGGCCATACAAACTTACAAAATTGAATAATTTATTACAGATCTTCATCTGTAACCAAAGCCACTTATCGCTATTGTCCCTTTGGACCATTATAATATCACCCTGTACCTTTTTACTCACTAGTATGGCTACTCCCCTAATAGCCGCATTCAAGGAAGCATAAAATTCATGTTGGACAAAGGCAGGGGTTTTATCCCTTAGCGACCCCTCCTTTTAAGGAGGCTCCTGAAGAAAAATTATATCGGCTTGTAAAGACTTGAACCAAGCCAGCATTGAACGCTGCTTCAGTCTATTATTGAAGCCATTTACATTGCAGGAAATAACCTTTAGTGATCTAGCTGACATTTAAGTATAAGAATAAAGAATAAATTATCTTGATACCTTGCATTACTATCAAAGTTCCGCTACATTTTATTTTTTCAGCCCCCAGTCCCCGTGAGCCCTTTCCCCCTCTGCTCCCACCTACCCTCCGTGAACCTTCCCCCCCCCCCAATGGATCCCCTTAATATCAGAGCCTCCCCCGTCTGGGGCTCCCTGAGTGATCCCTCCTTAACACTAAGTGACCCTACCACCCTCCCTCCTACCCCATGTGACCCCTCCCCTTCCTGCATTGGGGTGCTGTGACATGGCACCTGGTGAGCCAGTGGCTAGCGATATGAAAAAGATAAGCGAGAAGAAAACAAACTAGTTTCAGCACAACTAGCTACACATTTTCAAACTATAATTCATTTATCTCCCCTTCCCCCCGAATGTTGTAGGGAATGAAGAAACTCTTGCGCTGCTTCAGCTGACTGAAAAATATGAACTCTCCCCTTATGAAGGTCCTTCAATTTAGACTGTTAAACTATTCCCGCAGGAGACCCTACTTGTTGAAGACAATTCAACATGCCTCTAAATTCCTTTCTGCGCTTGGCAGAAAGGGCAGACATATCTGAAGATTTTAAACTAGAAATGATCACTTGTCTGATACCCTTTATCACGGATTGCGCATGCTAGAATGTTTTCCTTTTATTCTAAAATCCCCAAAGTTCACAATCGTTCTCGGATATTTAGCGTTTGGGTATTGAATGGCTGGTACACGGTGCGCACGTAAAATCGTAAGGTCCGTCATCGAAGCTGTAACTTTTGGGCAGACATACTTGGTAACAAGGTCCGTAATGACTTTATCCATCCATTGCCCCTTCTCATAGCCTTCCGAAATCCATGTAATGCGTAAATTACATCTTCGGGCTCGATTTTCCTCGTCCTCTACCTTTAATTGTAGACTTGCTAATTCAGTTTGTAATTTAATTACTTGATCCGCTTGTCGGGGGACATTATCTTCAAGATCAGATATACGCTGTTCAGCTTCCGAGATGTAAGCTGCTGAACATGGGATTGAATTGAGTTCAGTTGTGATTCAGTCCTTTTCTGAGCTTCTTGGGAGTATCATATTTTTTTTTTTTTAACTCTGTTAAAATCTGGTAAAGAAGAGTTTGTGTGGAATCTTCAGTAGCAGCCGGGTTCTTTGAGTTTAATGAAGTTGAAGCTGACCACAAGGTGATTGAATCCTGAGACGAGGTCTTGGCTGGTGGTACGGTCGCGACTTCAATTGCCGTGGTAAATAGGGAAGCGTCCAAAAAGCGGGCGCTTCCCACATCCTGCGTTGCGGGGCTCACATTGGGCTTAGATATGATGAAGCTTTTTAGCTTAGTCTGTCTTCGCATTTGATCCTAAAGAGAGCGGGCAGGCAGTGTACTGTTCGTCCCTCAGTTCTCACAGGTGTTGTCGATGGGGGTTTATCTTGGCATAGAAGAAAAGCAGGGTTAGCTGGGCTAAGGAGGGGCTTCCTCCCCCCCCCCCCCCCGGCCTGATAGATCTACAGGCTTATTGGAAGAATCTTTCGGTGAACTTCCACTGAACAGCCTGAACTCTACGTCTTTGGGAGGTGGGCTCTTGCGACGTGTTCTCGAGCCTTTTACAGAGTTTGCCATCAGAAGAGGTTTCACAGTAGGATTGCGAGAAATTCTTTTCATATTAATTATTCCTTAAACCTTATTCCTTTTTCCTTATGATCGAGCCAGATATAAGAAGGCTTATGAGGAGGACACAAGCTGCACCCAACCCAGTTAGGCTACTTCCGCACCCTATCCCCCCGCCTGTCTATCCCTAATGGGAATTCTTAGTGCTCTTTCTTTTCTCAGTCCATATACACCCCACAAGAGTGTTGTTGAAGCCTTAATGTAATTTATACCAGTTTTTAGAAAATAAAGTGAAGTAGGGTATAACCACATAGCCTGTTCTGCAGTTTAACTCACGTTTTTGTTTCTCGCGCTGTGCCCTTGTCTCCCAGTGCAGACTGCTCCTTGTCTCACCTCTTTAGATGGCTACAGCTTCAGTGAATAAAGGGCCCAAGAACTGCAACATATCCTACCTCTGTGGTCATCCCAATGGAAGCACCACAGCTTCTACAGCCGACACTCCACATCCAGCGTAACATAAATGGTATCCAGGAGAGATGAGAGAAAAGCTCCTTCCGGCAGGCTTAATCTTGGTGTATCTTGGCCCTTTAACGTGTCTCCTCCAAAGGCGTCCCCGCCTCAGCCTCCCAGCTCTCACTTTCCACTGCTGGGAGAAGTCTCATATGAGACGGTGCGGGAGACACTCGTCGCGTCTCTACACGTGTTCCGCGGCAGGTGTCCTGACTTCTAGATGCCCACAGCGATCACCCCCCTGCTCTGGGTTGCGTACCACAGCAGCAGCCGCCGCTTCGCTACGGTACGAGCCCGCCAGACACTCAGCTATGCCCACCATCAGTCACGGAGCATGACCGGAGCTCCTGTGACCGATCCTTTCTTGAAGATGGGTTCTGGTGCCCTTTGCTTGCCAGATGTGTTCCTTCAAAGAATTCCTATCAATCTAAAAAAAAAAAAAAAAAATTGGGCAGGTTTTTTAGAGCCTCACCTTTGCGTAAAATGCAAACATTGCTTCTTAAATGCATCGAAAAACTGTCTAATTCGAAGTGATAGTCTGCTGTCTCTGGATGGAAATTCCATAAACTCAGACTCTGGGCCCTTATGAATTTGGTGATCAGATGGACCCCCAAACCTGTGGAGCCGCACCAGTGGTCTGACTGCCATTGGACCGCTGCTGCCACCAGGGATCTGCGATCCCTGGCGGTCTTGCAGCGGTCTGAGGCCCCTAATATGCTGGCTGTGCCGCAGCACATTAGGAGTTTCCTCACCGCCACAATTTTCATGGTGGAGAGTCCGCCATGAAAAGTGTGGCGGTGAGGAAACAAAGGGGTCCTACCTTGCCTTGGCACCTAGGGATGTATGCAGAGAAGCATATGGTGTGCCCCCCAGCCCCCCCGTATGCATGCACCCCCAGTTCCTACAGGGCATGGACTTAGCAGTCCATGCCCTGCAGGAACGTGCAATGGTGTTCCCATTGCAGTGCCTTGGCACTGCACCTCTGCGGTCCAGCTGACGCCGGACCGCTCGACCTGGATTCCAGTCGAAATCCGGCAAGCGGTCTCAATACTGCTTTAGCAGTGTGGCAGCGCGGCGCTGGTGTGGCAGCACGCTGCCACACCGCCAAAGTCATAAGGCCCTTATTCTTCAGACCCTCAAACTCTGGGCATGCCTCAGTTAACCAATGTGATAGTGCAGATTTGATTCTGAGGTTCAGCCTACTCAACTGTTTATCTTCTGTGCCAGTAACAATTGAAGGGTCATTTGAGAAGAACAGAACACAATTCTTGATGCTTTCATGTGGTGTGCGTGCCTAGGTAACGTTCACCCTCTGGGCGATATGTTCAAGTCTTTTTTGAGGACTCCAACAGCCTGATTCGCAGAATCGAGCTGTTTGCAACAGCAAAAAAACATTTTGTAGTGTACAAATGCCAAATTGAGATTCGGTAACTTGTTACTGAATTGCAATTTTGTTTAGCAATTCAGTATTTGAAAGAGGCGGGTTTAGGGCGTCCCTTCCACATACTGAATCGCAGTGATGTGTATTAATGTTTTGCGACAGAGTTCTAGTCGCAAAACATTAATAATTTACCACTTCCTCAAAGGATGTGGTAAACCATTCGCAAATCGGAAGGGGTCCCCAAGGGACCAGTTCCACTTTGAGAATGTGCAAAAAATATATTTTATTTTAACTGCCTGCATTTAACAAACGAAATGTAAACTTTTCTTTTTTCTTTTTTAACACATCCCATTTTCCTTCAAGGGAAATGGGCTACATTTAGTTATTTTAAAAAAGTTACTTTATTTAAAAAATGTACAGATGACCGGAGTGATATGTAGTGGGTCCCAAATTGCAACCTTAATGTATGATCTAGGTCGACGTGGAACCCCACTATAAATTTCTATTTTTAAATGTTTTTTGTACATTATGAATTGTGATTTCCTAATTGCGATTGGGGAAAATGCAGTTCCTACGTTTTTGTACATGTGGTCCCACGTCCGCTAATGTATTTACACTTTTACTCCCCATTTTGTACTGTTTGGAGTAAGTGCTTCCAGCTCTATGTGCTAATTTCCTGGTAGGAAGCGGGTTTCTTTATTTTTGAAGTGCGTAAAGAACAAAGTATGATGCCGCAGCTCCTCACTGATCCTGTATGCTTTAAGCTACTGTGAGAAACTGGCCTGGTATGATATCCACTTATGTAAGTGGGCACCTTGCACCATCCAGACAATCCTTATGGTGATTTAAGAGGTCTTAGACAACCTTAGAAAACTCCAAGTGGTAGCTGTGGAGAGCAGCCTTCAGGCTTAATCCAGAAGGAGTGTAAAGCAGCTTGTTTTACCAGTATGCAATCTTATAGTATAGATTAAGTGAAAAGAACCACAACAAGTCTTTATAAAAATATGTATTTATTATATAATACCCTCTAGTAGGTTCAAGTATCTCCCACTTGGAGATAAACACAATGCACACAACTTTAGCAAGAAATGCAGTAAATAGCATGAAATACACAGAGGGCCCCCGGGGGGGGAACCAAACCATATATTAAAGTGTTATAAGAACCACAAGTCTAGTCAGGACTGTCGAGAGGACATAGAATTGCTGGGGACCCACAGAACCACCAAAGGTAAGTAGTTTGGGACCGCACGGAGAGTGTGTGCAGTGTGTGAACGCGACCGCGGGCTCCGTACAAGTCTAGGTGCAAGTTGCGGTTGGATTTTTAAAGATTAAGGTCCCTTCCCAGTGGACCCTGGAGGAACCCCATGGAAGACAGAAGGTTGGAGAGCCACCCCACCCGTGGATACCCTAGTACCCACATTGCCTACACCAGAGAAGCCAGGTGCATACGTGTGAAGTGGTGTCGGAAACCGCAGTCAAACCCAATGGAGGACTTCAGGAAAGTGCTGCTGCTGGAAGAGGAGAAAGTGTCTGTGGGAATCCAAACGTGGATTCTTGAAGAGGGGTACCTGAAAGTAGAGGGGGCAGAGTCTGTCACTCAGGGGTGACCAGGAGACTTGGAAGACGAATGCCCTCCGATGTCCGGTGCTTCAGGGAAGATGATGATTATGACCTTGACTCTGCAGCGGTGAGGACCAGGCGACCCTGAGGAAGACAGGACCTGGGTACGAGCTGTCCCATGAAGGATGTTGAGTACTGAGGGGTTTGTTTCCGGCAGGAGCACCAACAATCCTTGGCAAATGCAACCCATGCAGGAGGTCGAGAAGGTGCAAAGTTGGGACCAGCAAGGTCCAAGGGACTCTCCACAAGCAGAGGAGTCTGGGCAGGCCCTGAGCAATCTGGGGAGCTCAAAAGTAATGTGTGACCCTCAAATGGACCCACAGGCCGGAGGCACTAGAGTCGCGAGAGGACCTCAAGCAGCTCACCAAAAGATGCAGGCCACAATGCGTGCAGTGTGGCTGAGGATTCTGGTCACAGGGGATGCTCTAGGTTGGGGCTACTTGGAGCCCGAAGATCTTCGTGGAAGGAAGCCAACAAGCTTTTGCAACTGCAAGTTGGCTGTGGTGCACAGAGGTTCGGTTATTTCAACCACCACGAGGGATACTGGTTTAAACTTGATGAGAGGCCAGGGAGTCCTCAGGAGCTGTGGAAAACCACCACCTGTGTTGCAGAGTCCGGAGGAGCTCAGGTTCTGCAGACCGGTCGACTTCGTTGCGGTGCCTGCAAATGCAGGGGAGTGACTCCTTCACTCCAAGGGAGATTTCTTCAGGTGTCTTTGATGCTTCACAGGCCTTGGAAGGTTCCTGTATGATGCACTGGTACAGACTATGCAGCAGACTGGAAGGGAGACTAAGTCTGGCCCAAACTAAGTCCAGAGTGCCCAGATATTAAAAGTAGAAGTGGTGTCTGGTCTGAATCTTATCCCACGATGAATCTAGGGACCTACACCCAGGTAAGCCCTTTAGTACCCTAGGGAAAGGGTTGGGACGATTCAGGGGACCCTCCAAGGGGAGGGTCTGGACGGGGGGAGGGGAGAGGGGGGAGTTTACTCCCATGTCCTTTGTCCAGTTTCGCGCCAGAGCGGTAGCAGCGTCTCCCAGGACTGGTTTGAACTGGACTAAGCACAGGGACACCAAATGTGCCCCTCATGCAGACTTTCTGGTGCTGGCAAGCGCACCCACCCAGCCCTAATAATCCAAATCCTGTCTGGGAGGTGTTCACGTCTCCCTGTAACAGGATGCCTATTCTACCTTCCTCTGCTAGAGCTTGGCTCAGCAGCTGGAGGGCAGAAATGTGTCTTTGGTCGGCAGCAACCATTTTGTGCTGTCTGGATCTTGAAGGCTGGTACCGGGAACACAGAGCCCAACCAAGGGCTCTCCCAGTGCTTGGAATCATACCTCCCACACAGTTTACATTGTGGGGGTATGATTCCAACATGTTTGATACCAAACATGATAGGATTCGTTGCAGCCGTTTTCGAGATGGTCATCGTGTAATTACGCGATGCCCCTCTATATAGTATATGGCTGCTTCACTGACAACCCAGGAGAATGGACTCCGTTGGCTGTAGAGGTGTCCTGCTCATGCAGAGGCACCCTCTCACTTAAAACCAAGCACCCTGCCTTCAGGATTGTAAAGGCCTGCTATAGGGGTGACTTATAGGTTTTAAGTGCAGTGACCCTTAGATATAGTAAACCTATATCTTTAGTAAGCGGTGCAAGCACCAACTTACACAGGCTGATATGGCAGGCCTGTTCCATTTTGAATGGTCTCTCATGGGTGGCATAATACATGCTTCAGCCCATGGGAGACCTCTGGGTACCTATGCCCAGGGTACTTGGGTACTATATACTAGGGAATGACAAGGGTACCCCAGTATCCAATCTGGGATGTACCGAAGTACTTAACACAATAGTTTAAGGAGAAAGCAGATCGACTGGGGTCCTGATTAGCAGAATCTCGGTCAGACTAGTCAAAAACAGCATCACACCGCCAAAGCCCACCTCCACGAAGGAATGAAGGCCGTCGCCGAATGGATGAGGACCAGCCGCCTGAAGCTGAACTCGGACAAGACGGAGGTCCTCATCCTTGGTTCCAACCCTTCAGCCTGGGACGACTCCTGGTGGCCAACATCACTGGGAACAGCCCCGCCACCCACCGACCACGTACGCAACCTAGGGGTCATCCTCGACCCCACCCTCTCCCATGACTAAGCAGGTCAACGCCGTTTCCTCATCCTGCTTCAACATCCTCCGAATGCTCCGCAGGATCTTCAAGTGGATCCCCACCGAAACAAGAAAAACAGTCACCCAGGCCCTCGTCACCAGCAGGCTGGACTACGGAAACGCCCTCTACGCAGGAACGACGGCTAAGCTCCTGAGACGGCTGCAACGCATCCAGAACGCCTCTGCACGTCTTATCCTCGACATCCCCCGACGCAGCCACATCACACCCCACCTGAGACCTGCACTGGCTCCCTGTCAACAAGAGGATAACCTTCAAGCTCCTCACCCACGCACACAAAGCACTCCACAACTCCGGACCAGCCTACCTCAACAGACGACTCAGCTTCTACACCCCCACCCGCCAGCTCCGCTCGACCAGCCTCGCCACAGTCCCCCGCATCCGGAAAACGACCGCCGGCGGCAGATCCTTCTCCCACCTCGCCGCCAAGACCTGGAACACCCTCCCTACCAACCTCCGACAGACCCAAGACCTACTGGCCTTCAGAAGACTCCTCAAGACCTGGCTCTTCGATCAGTAGCAGCACCACCCCCCCTCTTCCCCCAGCGCCTTGAGACCCTCGCGGGTATGTAGTGCGCTTTATAAGTGACTTGATTGATTGAAGTGGGGGGTAACCATAGAAGCAGATCCCACAGCTACAGTTGATTCAGTCCTGTGTTGCACTCTAGAGTGGGATCTTATTCGTCATGCCCCCTTTTAAAAAAAAAATAATAATTTTTATAGCAGCCCATGGCTGTATAGAATTATACAGTATTTACAATTCTGTAGTTCTAAATGGTTTATTTTTAGTTTTCAACCCAGTCTGTTTATCCTACTTATTCCCACCACTTACCCAGTTCCCATTTATTTTCACGAATTTCCTTTTGTTAGAGTACAGTAATGATCTGGCTTTTCTGACAGCTCGGTCCATAAATCATTCCCATCTGTACTTTGGCCCGACTTCTGCATGTGTACTTCGCACAGTCTGAAATGTTACTGTCGAACTATTTGCATAGTTTAATTATGAAAGTATAACCAGGTCCTGGAAACTGGAATGTTGACCCGCTTCCCACGCACCCCGTCCCAACCTCCCATGTCAAGGTTTCCCTCCATTTTATTGAATGAAATACACATCGAACTGAGAAATACATTTATTACCCTTTGAGCTGATTTCTAGCTTAACTTTTTTTTTTTTTATATGGCATCTGGAATGTACTTCGAAAATGGAAGCAGCCCATTGTGTCTCGTAATAAGAGAATACCCTCAATGTGCGTTTCATTGTCTTCCTTCCCCCCCCCCCCCTATAATTTACCTCATATGTTGACAATAAACCTCGGCATTTTGAACTGTTTTGGTCCTCGTGAAATAATGTAGCTCTAAGCCAACCCTCTTGCAGCTCATAAACTGGCCTGTGCTTTCTCTTCAGGAAATCTTTGCACTCTACTGATAAGCTAGTGACTAAGGAACAAAAAAACAGAAGCCTCTTGGGAGTGAATTGTTTTCCTACGCGGGTTGTTGGGGCACTACGGTGTCTCCCCTCGGCAACATCTGCTATGATTTAGACCGGGTTGAGCGCTAATAGTGCCAAGCCCTAGTAGCTTTCATCCAATCTGCGCCCGCGTTTGAAATGCCTAATTTCTGCCGCTAATCTGATTAGCGGCCTGAGCTGCCCCAGTTTGCAGCCCATTACTATGCATGCTCTGTACTTCCTGGGAGGCAAGAGGGTGGCAGCCCAGCGCAGAGCCACGACAGATCTCAACCGAATACAGCCGCCGACGTGCCAGGGGCGCCGGCTCCCTCGCGATTAACTCCTGCCCTCGTAGTATTTGTGTTTTTTTTTTGGCGGAGACTTGTGCGCGTGCATCAGGACCATGTTCAGGAATCCGTGGATTTCCAGCTATGTTGGAATTGAGAAGTTCTCCGAAGAGGCAGGTAAGAGTTTCACGCGTTTGGAGCCGACTTATTTATTTACGCAGCCTTGAGCTGCGTTTGTGCGCGCGAGCCTCTGACGGTTTGAATTGTTTTCTGTTTATTATGCATTGCCACTTCTCTTTGCATGCGTTTTATACTTTACCGAAGGATGTTTTCAGTTGTCCTCGGGCATAAACGGATCTTGTAATTAGCTTACCCTCAAGTGGCATTAGCATCTTTGGCTGTCTGACAGCAGATGAGCTTAAATGAAACACTACATTTCCATGGGCCTTAAAAAAATGCGCCTGTCGCTTACTTTTTTCAATTGCTAATATTTAGTTTATAAAAAAAATAAAATGTAAATCGAACATAGTGTGAAGAGAATTTTAATGTTCTGTTTTGAATGTTTAACATTTTAATGTAGAAATTTTATGTTGAATTTGCTTGAACACCATAACCTTCTTGTGGTGTTGAACGTGTTGTGCTCCTACATATATGATCAGCTTTAATTGCAATTTGTCTGGATTCTTCAACAATGTAAAGGCATTGGATCTAAAGCGTGCACTTGTTTTAGCCCACATTGAGTCTGTATTGATCCAGGGCGACGAGGTTTGGCACAGAATGGCTTAAGGCGGTGTTTACTTTCTAGGTCACCATGTCATCCGATGTGTGGGCTACAAAATCTATCTGTTTGGGAATGTGAACAAATGCATGTTCTGCCTCGTTACCCATTTCCATGGTGTTTTGTAATGGCGACTGCGGTGTTGTCATCCTTTTGCGATTTGCATTTCTGAAAGTGACCATCATGCGCTACCCTGGACTTTGGAGTCTTCTTGTGTGCCTAGTATGTAATCTCATTTATACACATCTGCGTATGATTGTACTCGTGTTGTTGGCCCACAGCCAGGAGTATGTTGAATGAGTTGCATATTGTGTTATAAATAACCGTGCACTAGGAATATTGGTCCAAACTGGATGGAATTTAAATGGACCTCGAAAGGGAGACTTGGGGTGACCACCAAACTAAGTCGGGGGGAATGCTTGGCAAATGCTGTGTTTTTAAGCAGCATGCTTCACTTACAGCATTATTAACTGCATGGGGCTTAATGGCCGTTCTAAACCCCAGTGGAGTGATCAAGAAAAGGCGAAAGCGGAGGAAGGGCTTTTGTACAGCTTTGAGATCGAAACAGCTCTTGCTGGCATGTGAGGTCATCACAGCTGGAAAAGGTATGTGAGGGACATCTCTGGGACATGCAGACGGCATCATAGTAAGCTTGGCTGGAAGTGCCTCTTTAATCAGATATTGCTCAAAGTCTAAGATTCACGGCCTGGAGCGCCAGGCTTGTGCTTTTGCCAAGGAAAGTAATGTCAGTTCAACAGAATGTTTAAATGTTAATTTTGCACTATAAAGTATAACATCGGAATCTTCATTTACGAGTCATGGAAAAAACACTGTGATGAAAAGAAGCACCGACTTACTTGCAGCTGTATGACCCTGATCTGATGGTTCATTCAAGCAGCCAGACTTGGCCATCCACAGCCCTCTTCACCCCCACATTTCCTCTGCTTTATTTTAGGTAGAAGCAGGCATAACCCCTACCTCATCAGGAGATCTAGGGGACAAATCTAGCATTCTTCGTTCGGTTGCAAACTTCTGCAAGTGCTCAGTTTTATCCTCCTCCTTCCCTAGAGAGTGGGCTAACTTTCGGTGTCGACTGGAAGGGATGCTGCCATTGCTTTCTCTTTACATTGCTGCATCTGCTGTTGCGTAGGTTATCCTAAATCTTTATTTTATTGTTGCGGCTCTGCTTCATTGTGGCCCGAACCTGCTAATCTATCCGAGCCCTTGCTGGGTCTCGAGACAGTTCCAGGCCTCCTAGGGTTCTGTGAAGGGATTGTTTTCTGCCATTATTACTTCAGACCGGGGACATGAAAGTATACATCACCCCCATCGTGCAAAGCCTTCCTTTAACATCAATGAAATACTTTTTCTGGGCGTCCAGTAAGATCATGACCTTACAACCATCAACATTGTAATGGTCTTTTTCTTGTGCCGTCTGGAGCTGATAACCCTAGTCTGGTAGAGCAGTAGTCTCGCCACCACTTGCCTAGGTTGAACCCTGACCGTGGAGACCACACCACCACTCTATGCCCTTTCCAGTGCATACAGTTTGACACCCCTTCTGTAGCCACTGTTCAAGCAATGCGATCAAGTTATTCACCTCAGACTTTGGCAGACCAACCACTCTGGTATTTCTTCTTGAGTGGCTTGCTGAGTCCTCCGCTCTCTATATTCAAGAAATCTAATCCCCTTTGTTAGCCCTACCGTTTAAATCCATAGCTCCAAGGTAGCGGCTTTAGTCTTCCGTTTCTCTTGTGGTCATCCTGCAGTAGGTTCAGATCTACACGTTGAGTAATTTTTGTGTGTTCTGGTAGTTCTAAGGGCATCTAATAGAGCATCCAATGTATCTCCTTTCTCAGTTCCTGGAGGTTGTAAGTGGGGTGTGTGTGTGTGTGTGTGTGTGTGTGTGTGTGTGTGTGTGTGTGTGTGTGTGGGGGAGGGGGGGTGGTCCGGTATGGACTTCAGACCCTCCCATCCCCTGTGCCTTTGGTTTCATGCAGTTTTCTTCAGCTTGGATTAGGTTATTTTTAGAGTGCAACACTCACCAGTTTTCTTGTTGCTGACCTGTGAGGTGTAATAAGAATGAAGATTCGAGTTTGCAGTGTCCCCCCAAAATAACCCATCCTGTTTTTAGTCCCATATGCTTGTTTGCATCTACAGTTTATGCTTGCAGTTTATAGGCCTGTCCTAGCTTGGTCTCCTACTTGGCTGCAGTCCCTCCATGTTTGTTACCTTGCTGCTTGCCTCAAGCTTATAAAATTAATTCCCTCAACGGTCATTCCAGTGCATGCACTGTGTGATGTCCTGTGTCACACAGTATCCTCTATGGGTTCAGGAGTAGCGTGCTACTTGCTGAAAAGGCACTTCAACACCATCACTTGTAGCAAGCACTATATAAATGCAAACCTTTTCCCTCTTCTATTTCTCCACTATCCTTCTCAATCCAAATAAATAACCTATCCACCACTCCAATTTCTTTCATATTTCACTATAATAATTCATCACTAATCCTTTATGGGTTCCAGAGTAGTGTGCTACTTGCCGAAAAAGCGCTTTGATACCTCGTCAGGGTAGTAAGCGCAATATAAATGCAATTACAATTGCATGGGTACAGGCCTTGCCCACTCAACATGGACACTTGCATCCCCTTATCCTAGCAGTAGTGTTTGTGGCTTCTGTGGGTGATACCCTGGTAGGGCAATCAAAAAAGGGGCCAGTAAGAATAAACCATTAGAGGAAGCATAAGGAGTGGGGGGGGGCTTTACAAAAGACTGGATACTTTGCTGGATATTGCTGATCACAAGCTAGAAAGGCCATGCTACTCTACCGCTATCCCACATGTGACCCACAATGCCCTGACTGTATTTGTAAAGCGCACCATCACCTGTGAGGTTATCCTGCCGCTGAGTGTGCCTAACCCTTTATATGGTAGGTTGGTTAATTGAAAAGCTGGGTCTTCCGCTTCTTGTGGAATTTAAGAGGAGGCGGCTCTGTCAAGTGGGAGGCCTGTCCTGATCTGGTTCTCTGTATGCGTGGGATGTGTGCGAGTAGCAGTCCTGTGGAGATGGTGACTGTTCAGCTAGGTGGGGCCTAAGTTATTTAGAGTGTGTGTTCCCCCCCTACCCCCCGTTAGGTGTGATGCAAGTTCTATTTGAGAGGTTGAGGAGTAGTCTGGCTGCCAAGTTCTGGGAAGTTTGCACTCTTCAAGTGAGTTGCTTGGTGATTCCCAGCTTAGTGAATGCTCCCTCAATCCAATCTGCTGGTGACTAGGGTGTGAGTGACCGTTATTCTAGTGTTGCTCGGGAGCCATTTGAAGATTATCTTCCTCTTCATTGTGTGGAAGCAGAATGCGCAGTGACTGCGTTGACGTGTGCTTTCATGTCCAGTTTGCTGTTGATGATTATTCTGAGGTTCCTGGTGTCGGTGAGGATCAGTTTGACCAGCCCCATTTGTAGTCCCATGATTAAGTGTTCTTGGGAAAAAATCACCACTTCTGTCTTGTCAATGCTTAGCTTGAGACAGCTGGCTTTCATCCAATTAGTGACTTAGGTCATGCTGGTGGCTAACTTGTTTCTTGTGTTCGGGGACTTCTCCGAGATGGAGAGTAAGTTGCATGTCGTCCGATAGTAGAGGATGCTGATCTGTGTGCAGATGGCGTTGGCCAGAGGAATCATGTATGCGTTGAAGAGGGTGGGGTGATGAACCTTGAGGCATTTTGTAGATGAGTTTGCGGGCTTCCAAGGAGTAAGGTGTCAGGATGACAGCTTGTGTTCTATCCATTAAGAAGGAGCAGATCCAGTGGAAAGCAGGTCCATGGATTAGTGGCGGCTCCTTCGTTATTGCAGAGGTGCGTTGCCCCACTGCATGAAAACGTGTCAAAGTGATGATAAAGCAATTAGGAAAAATGCTTTATTATCATTTTATTTTACAATACAGACCAGAGTCTTGAGGGTGGGGCCATCCTCTGACTGCAGCAGCAGGAGGAGTGGTGTGCACAGGGCACTGCAAGTGTGCATGACGGTTTGGTCGGGTGTCTTAGGACAGCCAAATCGACATGCGCACTATGCTATCTCCATGCTGTTGCATGGAGCGCAGCAGGCATAGGCTCTCAGTCCTTGTTGAAGCTTAAAACCAGCCTACTCCTGCCAATCCCGGCACTTCTCTCAGGCTGTGTAAAAACATTTTTTTTTTGTAAAAATCCTCATATCACCAAATATGCGTCTGCAATTCTTATAGAGCCGCACATCTGATCTATGCGCCCGCGTCCACTGCATTCGCTTTGGTCTGTAAACCAATCCAGACCTGCACCCTTTTTGGTGGCTTGGTGTAATCATTGGACCATGAAGGATTATTAGAGTCCCAAACCTCTACACCACAATATAAATGCCTGCCAGATATCAAGGCGATACTCTTTCCCTCCTCCCTGATCCAGACTAGCCATTTTAGAAGCAGCTTTAACCCAATCTTCCGACTTAGTGGGCAGAGGGTCTCTCCATTTCATACATGTTTCCCTCCGTGCGATCAAGACGAGATACAACAGTAGACCTCTATGTGAATGCTTCATCTTCTTACTTATCGTACCATCATCCCCAAAAAGAACAAGTGCCACATTCAAAATGATTTCCATGCCAAAAATGTCACATAGGGCTTTCTCGATTCCGCTCCAATAAACTCTCAGCCTTGGGCAATCATAAAAAACGTGAAGGCCATTTGCTTTTATAAGATCGCATCTAGGATATTTGGGGGTGGGAGATGAGAAACTTCGCTATCTTAGCCGGAGTCCAATACAGCCGATTAATAACAAAAGTTATTCTTCTTGAGGTTAGCCCGTTTTACATACTTATAAAGAAGCTTCAAGGAAAGTTCATAAGTTGCTTCGGTATCACACTCCAATAAAACCTCATTCCATACTGTGTTGTGGGGTTACTCCTCATCTGCCTCAAGGACTTCTTATACCATTTAGCAATTTCCTTACTTTTAAGATTTACATCTTGAAGGGATTGCTCCAATTCCCAGTCACCACAAATTTCATTTTTCTCGGCTGTGGACCAAGATACTAATTGCATATATTTAAATCTAGAGAAGTCCCTTCCAATCCTAGCTTTTAGGACCTCCCATGGATGGACCCCCTCTGATGTCATCAGGTCTGACCAAATTGAAATGCCCTCCCTTCTAATTGAAATAGCTAGGCTCTTTAAGGCATAACGGGGTCCCTGGGGGTTCCCAGATTGGGGCAAAATCAGAGTAGTAACCTACCCCCCCCCATCCGCTTCTACCCTTATACCACAAGCTGAGGGCAGACTTAAGTACTTTTAAACCTACTTTTTTGATGTACCTTGGTGCCCCAAATTTGTACAAGAATCCGTTCCCCCCCCCCCTTCCTGCCTTATAATTTCTGTCAGAAGTCTTCCCCAAGTTGAATCAGGCTTCATAAGCAACATTCGGATGTTCTTAAATTGAAAGGCTACTCGGTACCAATTGATATGAGGGAGAGCCAGTCCACCTTTGATTAGCCTGCGTCTAAGCTTTTTCCAGGCCAGCCTAGCTCCCTTATAGGCCCAAACAAAACTCACTAGCTTACTCTGGATTTTACTAATGCCCAGCTTTGGAAAATTGAGGGGGATGGCATTAAACAAATAAGTTAACTTGGGGAGAATAACCATTTTAACTAGGTTAACCCTTCCATAGATTGTTAAAGGAAGGTTTTTCCACCTTGGCAATATACAATAGATTTCTTTTATAACCCTATTTAGGTTAATCTGCGGGATCTTCTCGATGTCTCTAACGATTCTAATACCCAAGTATTTAAAATCTTGACTTATTCTCCCTCCCCTCCCCCCCAATAACCGATATTCCAACACATCACCTCGGTTTTAGAGGTGTTAGCTAAGTACCCCGACAGAAAACCGAACTCTTCTAACAAGGTGTCAACCCTTGGAACTGCCACTTCAGGGTTATCCGTATATAACAGCAAGTCATCAGCGTACAAAGCAACCTTACTGCTATAATGGGATTTAAAGGGAGTAATTAAGACATCTGCGCTTATTGCCTGTGCCAAGGGCTCTATATAGATATTAAACAGGGGCGAAAGGGGACAACCCTGTCTCGTTCCTCTAAGTATGTTAAAACTAGATGTTAAAATCCCGTTCAATAGTATTTTGGCAGAGGCCCCCTGATAGCAATTTTCCAAAGTCTGGATAAAGATAGACCCAAAACCCATTATTCTGAACACTTCCCAAAGGTATACCCAGCATACTCTGTCGAACGCCTTGGCCGCATCTAGTGCCACCACGGCCAAGGGTTCAGATCGAGTGATTGCCAAATCTGTTACCTATGAGTTGCTGTGTTTGTTCTTGAATATACCTTTTAGGGATAAATCCTTTCTGATCGGAATCAATCAGCTGTGGAGCGATTTTGGCCAGCCTCCCTGCTAGAATGCTCGTAAAGATCTTATAGTCCGCATTCAGCAGGGAGATCGGTCTGTAGGAATCGGCTCTTAAAGGGTCCTTAGTGGGCTTCAGAATGAGCACTATCGTTGCCTCCTTCCAGGACCTAGGCACCTGGCCCCTACATAGTAACTCTGGTTCGATCTATCCAACAGGGGGTCGAGGAGCACATTAAAATCTCCCCCGATTTATTATAGGGGAAACTACTTCCATCAAGTTCCATTGTAATTTGCATAAGTGCGTAGGGTCATCTATGTTCGGACCGTAGAAAGATACACATGCTAGCTCTGATCCACCAAAGTCTAATTTGGCTATAATCCATCTCCCAGTTTGATCTGTTTTAAATGATTTAATTATGCATCCCGCCCCGTGTTTTATCAAAATAGCAACCCCCTTACAGTGGGCTGTCTGTTCTGATGTACAGAAATATTTTATCTAGGGGTACTTTGAAAATACAGTACGACACTCTGAAAGACTCAAATGGGTCTCCTGGATTAAGCAGATCTGGGCTGGGCTTTGCTCTAACTATTTCATTGCTAATCTGTCTACGAAAACCTCTTAAACCATTGATGTTCCACGAAAGGAGATTTAGATCTTTAACCCCCCTCGGAAAGGATCATCCATTGACGTGGCCACCTAGGCATATCCACAGCTGACAAAAAAATAAAACCCGGAACATGCTAACTGGTATTGAGAATGTGATGGAGGATTATTTTTATTTTTTTAAAAAAATTCCCACTGCTCCCCACCCCGTGATCCACCCCGACTTCCCACCCACGTGCCCCCCCAACCCTCCGGGGAACCCTCCCTACTATATTGGGCTTAAAGCTTGGTAAAACTAGCATGAGTGCATCGTCTGGATTGGCGCAGGGGAGTCTGGGAGCCTGTGTATCGGGAAGAGCTCTGAGGCGGCAAGTAAGTTTTCTTTTTTTATATTCCCCGCGCTGCCCACCACTTTTCTCTACTAGCAGCTGCCACTTCTGGGATGCCATGCTTGTGCAGGCACCCGACTAAGGATAGGGTGTGAGCCTGTGTCTAACTGCTGCAGAACGGTCCAGGAGAATGAGGCCTGCCATGTCTGTGCTCATCCGGATGTTGTATGTGGCGGCGAAGTGCTGTTTCTGTAGTGTGGCTGGGCCTGAATCTGCACTGCTTGGTGTAGGAGTTGGTAGTTGATTAGTTTCTCGAAGACCTTTGCTGGGTGTGGTAGGAGGGAGATGCAGGATATTAATATCCCCATTTTGGCTCCCATAGGGATTTTATTTAAGACTACAGCCCTAATTGCACCAAATTTGGCAGAAATCTGGCTCTCTGTTCCAGAAAGCGTGCTTTTTGTGATTTGGTGTAAATCCGGTCAGTAGTTTGACATTAAACAAAAAACAAATTTGTATATCTAGGGGCGCGGATCTTCCGGATCGGACTGTCCCAGTGCTGAAATCCGATTGGCTACTAACACGTCAACCAGGAAGTGTTTGCAGCCATTTTGGGACTCTGACTCAGTCGAGTTGCAAAAAAACGTTAAAAATAAAGAATAGGGGCAGGGTAGGAATACCCTGACCCCTATGTCTGGTGGTGGGCTGCCACAGGGACCCCGCCAGAGTTAGGGTAAACACTTTTTACCCTTAAATTTTGCAGTGAAATCACTGGTGGGTCTGCGAATTCATGTCAAAATTGGGGGCGGGGGGGACCAACAGAGTGCGGTCTTTCATGCTTATTTACACTATAACCCCCTGGCAGACCAGGTCCCGGGGGCATGTGGACATAAAGAAAAGGAGGTGGTGCACGGGGGAGGGGGGCTCCTAAGGTCTTTTTAGCCCCGGGACCACCACCTCCCTGGGGCTTTATTTAATATATTGGAGGGGGGGCGGCGCTGTCAGGCGATAATGGTGAATTGGGAGTTTTAATAGTTCGTCTTTAGTCACCGAAATTGTTGCTTGGTGGATTGAACTATGTAGAGTATAATGTAAATTACATGGCATGTTGTGAGATTGAAGGCATTTTATTTTTGCCTTTTGTGTGGTATGACACTAAGTTGCCATGGTTGATGCGAAGTTGACCTCCATGCTTTAGGAACTTAGATTCCTAATAAAGAATGCTATATACATTTTGCAAGTACTATTTAGAACTCTGTTCACCATAAATTAATATTCTTTTGTGGAATCCCAACCAAATTTTGTTAAAACTGCCATCTCACCCTCCCATATTGAAATGTCGCACTTCACAGAACACAAATGTACATGTACAAACGTCTTCTAATAAAAGATGTATATTTTTATACCATGCCTCTCAGCTATTCAGTACCGTTTTCCCAGAGCTAAGTGTTTGGTTATTTTTGAGATCATAAGGAAGACACCGCCCCATTCCAACAAGAATCTGCCACAATGCTATATTCTGCATATTTGTTTAACATTATCACTCGAAAGATCTTTAAAATGCATAAGGTTTGAGAGTGTTCTAAATTGTTTTTATGGTTTTGCAGTTTAAATATTAATTAGCGCCCAATGTGAAAATGTTGTGAGAAAATTATTCTTCACGTCCATTAGGAGTATTAACACCATGTGGTCATAATTTCCACTTCTCAATTACTTAATAAAGGCTTTATCCTTTCGATCCACATTTTTTTGTTGACATCGAAGTATTGTGCAGACGGGAAAATATGTAGAAAAAGCAAAACGGGGATTCTGTTGTGGAAAACGTTTTTAGCTGCATAATTCTAAGTGCCCTTTTTGTAGTGCAGAATGGTCCAGGATTTTAGCTAGTATGTAATGCTGTCCATGTTCTGTAGGAAATTAAATGTCCGATGCCCATAATTGCCCCTTCTCCAACTAGTCTCAAGTTTGCGGTCGTAGAGGCTTTGGCCCTGTGTTGGTAGCCCCATCTAATTTTTGCTTGTTGACAATTGGTCCCCATCTGTCGCATTGACACACTGTTTACATGTTAATGTCCCATTATCAATGTCTATCACTAGGTGACCCATGTCAGCATATCTGTACCTGAGTGCCCTAATGTCAAATCTCCAGTGTCCATTCCTTTCTGAAGCAGTCTTAATGCTGAAAGGGCTACACAAGTGAAGTAGAACAAGCATTTTCAAAGTAATAGGTCTCGCATTAGTGAAAAAGTGAGCTATTGGCGTTGCAAATACTAATGTTTTTTTTTTTTCGTTTAGAATTATGCCAGCAGTAGCAAAAGAAAAGATTCCACTAATGAAGGAAAGTGTGGAGTACCACAGGCTGTTACCAGCCTGTGGTACTGCACCCTTTAAGACCTAATATTTGAATTCCATTACCCAGTGGCTTAAGGAACGAGTGCAAGCATTTTTTCCTTCATTAGTGGAATTTCTTTTCTTATTGCAAAGGCTACAAAAGCCTTAAAGAAAAATGCTCACTCATTCCTTAAGCCACTGGGTAGTGGAATTCCTATATTGGGCCTTAAGGAAAGGGTGCAGTACCAGGGGCTGTTACTAGGTGCCGCCATGTTAAAAAGTAATGCCGGCAATGATGTAAAGGCGGCGACCTGCCTATGTTGTGCACTTATTTACTTTTTTAGCATTGACGGCATGGCGCTTTAACTTTAAACATTTAAAGTTAGTGCGGCATGCCTAAAAGGCTATAAAACCCTAAAAAATGCTGTGAATCTAAAGCCTGGTGTTTGGCGACTGCTAGAAAAGTAAATAACTAAAAAAGAAAAGCGATCGGCCCCAGATTTTTAATTTTTTTTTATTAATCTCAGCACGCCGCCCCGCAATTAAAGTAAATCTGGTCGTGTCGGGGAAATGTGGCGCTTTGCCACTATTTGGATTTATTGAATCATGAGGCAAAGTGGTGCAGATGCGGTAGAGCGTGTACTGCCGGCAACAGCAGGCAGGAGAAAGTAATTAAGAAAAATATTGCTCATAGACTGTAATTAAAACATCCAGAGTAATGCATGTAACTGGGGCAGTCCTCATGGTAGGTTACAACAGGAGAAAAGGTGGTACTAAGGAGGGACTACTAAGCCTATTGATGAATCAAAAGCCACCATTTACAAAAGTTTTTAACAGGAGCCAATTGAAAAGATGGGTGAAAAATGGTTTGAGCTTAAAGTCTGTAACTGAATACAGCATGTCTCGAAGAGAGCGCGCAAGCGCTGCCTAGACTAGACCTAAAAATAAGTGAAAATAGGCCTAGAAACCTGACTAAAAAAGTCATGCTGGGGCCAGATAAAAAGGGATCTGGGTTGATAAGCACTTACGGAATGCAAAAGCAAAGTTGTGGAATTTTTTGTAAATTAACTAGAAGTATAGCTGGCAAGTATCATACAAACATTTTACTGATGTATACACGGCACTGACCACTGCAGCATTCTTATTGCCATATTGGATCCTGAACTCGCCAAAGTAGTGGTGGATGACTGTCCAAGACCAGGTTTCTATGTTTTAGTCCTGCTCAGTGGGAAAGTTTGTTATATGATTTCTGACTGTGTGATTAATCCACACAGTGGGCAATCTAGGACACTAGCACACCATGGACATCCACCCAAACAAGGCTACGGCGCCAGCTAAAAGGGTTCAGAAAGTCCTTAGTAGTCCATTCGACTGATAGATGTTGCATGTCACAAATTGAAACAATTCTTCGGGTTTCTGGGGGCTGACAATCCCAATTCTTTGAATTGTCACTCACTTTGGTTATGCCAGGTTCCATCCTCCAGTCTTGACTGCACAGTCTGACACTGTCTAGAAATATTCATATACCTTACAATGCATTTCCGCACCTTTTGTATATTAGAAAAGTGACAGTTTCTTTCTTATTTTTTTTCTTTTTTATTGTGGAACTACTGTGATCTTCAGTAGGGATTCGACTCACGAGTGTGTTGTGCTCAGCTCAGACATCCCATGTTCTGAAGATTTTAACAGCAGTATGCCCTGAGCGTTCTGCTTAGCCTTAGCTGAAGGCCTCTGGAAATATGCAGTTCTGGAGCTGTGGTGTGTTCAACTTTTCCATATGATTCAGCCCAACTCCTGCTTCTCTGCTAAAGTTAACTAGTTATCTTTTTCCTGTTTATTCCATTCAGGCACTGAGCCCACACCATATTGGCATACTTCCAGAATGGTTTGAAAATCCCTAACGGACAAAAAGATTGTTTTTCTCTTGAAAATGTTTGCTCAGTGGATGCTACTCGTTGCTTGCAATGCAGTGTTCTGATGACAATTTAGAAGCTTCTCATCCTTTTTGCTTTTTAGAGAGACCATTATGTAGCCAATATGTAATATATATGAAACTTGCAACAGCAGCCCGATAGGGAAGCAGTGGATTGGTCTATTGTATGCTCCTTGAACAGGCTACTCCGTTTTTTAGGTCGAGCATTCGAGACCTCTTGTATCTACTTTAGTATATACTTATGTTATGTACTCTGTGGGCTCTGGAGATCAGCCCTAGGACTTGTCTGTTTCCGCTTAGGGACTTTCTTTTTATGTTCAACTGTCTCTATTTAACTGTCTTAATAGAAAACGACCAGTAGAGGTCAGTAAAATACCATAATTGCTTTCTTCTGAGGGACTTTATATTTTTTTTATTTTTCTGGCGGTTGCCTCCATTTAAATTTCTTGATGGAAAACTACCAGCAGAGGTCAGTAAAATACCAGAATCACTTTAGCATTCTCTAGATTCCAGTCCATAGAAATTGTCTTCCACGAGAACCCGTAGACTATATTTTTTCCAAATCTTGTATTTTCAGGTGTGTGACCACCGAAGGCCCTGATTTTATATTAAAAATGGAGCTTTGGACTATACCATTTCCTGCTGAAAGGCTAGATTTCTCTCCATGTGTTCCCATACCTGGCGTATCACGCAGTTTGGTGCTTACTTTCCCTCCTTGTTAAATAACAGTAGATGTTTCAGCACCCAGGCTAATGTGCTGCATAGCTAAATACATATAAGGTCCCAAAGGCGAGACCGATTGCATTGCAAGTCTCTTTTAGAAATATTCAGGCTTACAGAAAACTGTACTCGGGCTCTGACCCTAACTGCCCTAGTAAGGTATCTCGGTCAGTGGAAATGTTCCACAAGGACACACCCTTGTCTTAAGTCCAGATCTGAAGCAGGGCTTCGGGAGAAAAAGGCCTAGTTTCATTTCATGAAATTCCAGCTACAAAGAAAGCATGGTTAGATGCAATAAATACCCATGGGTTCAGAATTTAAAACGTGCAGTTTTGTTTTATTATACACATTGCAAGATTTGTATCCGGAATGACATTTTTTTTTAACTCCCTAAGAAATTATTTTATTTACCAGTATAGAAATAGTTAGCAAAATGTTCCCCATTCCAAATTTTATCTGGAACCCTCACTGAATGAGGGATCTGAAAATGGCACAGAACAAATATTAATTACCTTTTCTAACTGTGATGCGATTGTTGAAAGGATACAGATATAGGGGTGAAAGTTTACCTTCCAGCAGCTCTATAGTTAAACACTTTCTTCAAGGCTATCCTTCTGTGGACCTGAACACCATTTCAGTTGTGCTGATAGATGTTGCTAGTCAAAAGTAGGATTCTAATCCGGTCAATGATAAGTGGTGTCTCCCCCCCAGTGATTGCTTGGTGGGCAAATCCAAGTGTCTTAAAATGAACTTTTCTTAACAGAGGCCAGTGAAGGCTCTGAATAAATAGCGCCTAACGATTAGATGAACCTCACAGACCACTTGCAAATTCTGTTCCCTTTCAAGGAACAAAAGTTTCTTCTTCGAGCGACTGCTGCCATGCATGAACTGTGACGAGAGTAGTTCAACTGGTAATGTAAATCCATACAGGGACAAACTCCCTGTACATTACAGTACAATTCGAAACTAAAGGTTACCCCTTGATTTCACAGCACTCTTCATATGCATTAAAAAAAAGTATTTGACGTTGCTTCGTCTCCTGTACCATTGTTTGTGGCCACATTGGTAGTGATAAAATGGCAAGTGGGAGGTTCCTGAAACCTAACCTAGAACTGTTTAGTAAGATTCTGCATATTTTGGCTCATTGGCATCCATCGTTGCAGATCTTGATGGCAAACAAATCTTGGTGAAAATGTTGGTTTTCCCATCGAGAGAAGTCTATAAACTGCATGCATAAGGAAATGTAAATATGTGAATGTAAACCATTTCCATGCACTACACAAAGCAAAATGTGTGAGGTTAAAGTTTAGAATCTTGTAACGCTACGTAGTTCTTAACTAGCAACAAATGGTCATTTTAAAGTGCTGAAATTGATTGGGGAGGGAGGGAGGAGAGGAACCCACTGGAGCTCTGTCATGGAGAACCCTGCCTTTGAGTCGGTGAATGCTTGAACAGTATTGAAAGCTGCAGAAAGATATCATTGAATTACAGGTCTCGTGCCAGAGACTTCACAATCTTGGAGGATGGCCAGCATGGCAGACTTGCCATGATGTGATTCTGATGTAAAACCGCCCACAATCATGCACTTCACTCCACCTTTTTGTGGTCATTGTATGAGTTCTCAATATTACATGTTATATATACATTTTTTTTTGGGCAGCTTGATCTCCATTAGCAGTTCTTGAGCTAGGAATGAACAGTCACAGCAGCAGAATGATGGTCTTTCCTTGGTCCCCATCATTTGTCTGGCGTGTTGAATTTTGAGAAGGTTTTTGATTTTAAGCTTGAACTCCATTGCTAGAGCCTATATATTTCTTGGAAGCCTATAGGACTTTTTTCCTATTTCGTGTCGGAGGTTTGGATTATTATTGTAGGTCGAAGCCTACCAGACTGCGCGTCTGTCTGGTTTGCAAAGACTTGTTGGGGACATTTGGATAGCTTCCCCGGGAATGCGTTCTACCCACTGCATAGCATTTTCTCTTTGGTCGATAATTCGCATTTGCCTTCTTTCGATCTGCTGCCTTTATTTGTTTTAGGCTGTCCAGCATGTATGTCTATTTCGTGGAGCATAGCCTGTTTACTGTATATTCTTTCACGAGTACTCTTTCTGTAAACAGGCCTTTAAATGTTATCTTGTCACATTTGCTGTGCATTGAAAGACCAGTCAAATGTCGGGCTCTGTCTTCCGGGGCAGCTTGTTGTATACTTCTCTTGCTTGGACCCCAAAAAAGAGTACTTATGTGGCGATAATGCCAGGCTCTGGGTGTGCTGAAGGAAGGCTATACAATGTTTTTTTTCTAGCATACAACTAAATTTAAATGGCAGTAAATGAACTATATAATGTTTCAGAATTAAGAAAGCACTAATGAAGCACATTTGTTTTTGTAATTCTGAAGTGTGGTAACAAATATTTTCAGAACAAATGAATACACTAGGTGATGCTATTTGCGCACACATCGTTTCTGCACTGTATAGTTTTATCAGTAAAACTGAAGGTATGTGCAAATGTAATCGTCATTTCAGTTGAAAATTTGTCTAATGGCAGTGTGCTACCACACCATGCATACAGCACTCTACTCCCCAGCACTCGACGCCCCTACCTTTTAGCCATACTGATGTGCAACATGCAAAGCCAATAACTCTTGCATATGGGAGACCTATTGGCTTTACCAATGCTTATTTATTTTAGGGACAGTTCTGGCGGAACGTTACACCCAGCAGATGTAGGCATTTTCATTGTGCTGGTTCTTTTTTGTCAGTTCAGTAACTGGAGACATGTTAATCATTCTAATCAGATTGTCTAGTTTAATTTTGAAATTTATAGTTTTTGTTTTCAATAAGAAATGTGAAGTGTCAATTGGTGCGTTTCTTGGAAATAACGAACACTATAATTCACGCTTCACGTTTGCTCACATGTGCTTTGTATGGCTTTCTTGATTGAGGTTTGGTTTTGGGTACCATTGCCTTTGAGTAAGATGTAGTCCTTTAGAACAACGCACAATCTTTCTTCACTGGCTAGATCTGCGGTCTTGACATTGAGCATAGCTCAGGCCCACCATTTTTTCCCTACTGCGTTTCTTACCTTGGCCAGGCACCTCCTGACTGTTGCTTGATTGATGATTAAAAAATAAACTCTATGCTTTGGAGGCCCAAGCGATTGGCAGGCCAGAGCAGAGTTTTGTTGGTTTATATTTTAAAGAATTTCAATTGTGTGGTTTTTAACCAATTGGGACGTAGCTTATTCAGCATAGGTTTTAAAATGGGTGGCTTTTCATTTAATTTCTGTTAAGCATTGTTCAGTTACTCAGTTTGTCATTGCAGGCTTAAGCTTGGAAACCATATTATGAAGGGTCACGCTCAAAGGCGGGGGGTGTGTGTGTGTGTGTGTGTGTGTGTGTTACGTCTGTCCACTATTTCATTCAAGGCTTAAATAAGGAATGCCCTCCATATCCTGGAACAGACCGGATTATAATGCATTGTTAAAATCGGTGGACATGCCTAGGATTCCATGGAAAGAAAATCCACAGTAGTTTCCAAGGTGCCCGATAGTTAAAAGAAACCCAGTCCTTTTTAGCCCGTTTGCCTGTAACCTGGTTAAGTGGGAGTGTTGAAACTTACCAACTTACCAACATACCATTCAACAAATTATAAACTTATTGAAATGGGACTAGCCACTTACTGATAACTCTAACTAATGGTTTCTCTTTTTATGCTCTACAGTCGTGTTCACTACCGTTTTTGCAAAATTTCAGTTTAATGGGGAGCATCTTTCTGCCATTTTTCTTGCTGTTTATCAGTTCTCTGGGTTTTAGCAGATTTTGTTAGCATGGAAGTTCTAAGAGCAGCGCCATTTTTCGGGGGGTGGGGGGGAAGAGGGGGAGGCAAGCAGACTCTCTAAACTGCCAGCGTCACACCGTTAATTTACTGCATTTGTGATTTTGCTATTCAGTGTGACATTTATATTATTCAAAAACAAAAATGGGGATTCTCCAAATGTTATGAAGGGAGAAACTAGATTTCACTTAAGATACAGAGACTAAAATATTGCTTCAACATTTAAAAGCCTGCTCCATGCAGCCACCTAAAAAATTAACTGTTTGTGATGTATTCTTTAAACTACTATGCTACACAAGTATGTGTATAACCCAATAAGTACCTCTTCCTCTTTTATAAGTTGCAAAGAAATTCCTAAGTACCTCCTGACATTTATCCTTGTGTCACTTATTGGCCTGAAAGTCCTTCTTTCAAGCATGATTTTCTGTAAAAGTCTAATACCATTTTCATACCTTCTATAACTCCTTTTTCTAAAAGGAAGCATTAACTAGTACTTTTTTTTTAATCTTCCTTTAACAAAATATATATATTTTATATATAGTGCAGTCGTGGCCCGTGCAGGTAAGAGCAGTGGGGCCGGGGTGGAGGTGTGGGGGGGGGGAGGGGGGCATGGGGGATTCGACAGACTGCCATGAGGGAAAATGAAATAATTTTTCTTTGTCATCTGTCAATCCCCCACCGATCTTACCTGCACGTGCCGCGGCTGATATAGTGCTTAATGTGACAGATATATAAACATACCAGGTTCTCTTCCGGCCTCCACATCCGGTTATGTGAGTGGAGGGTGGGATAGTTAATGTCTGTCTTTTATGAATTCTAGATTCACTCTTCATAATTTGGAGAATTGCCATTTCTTTACAGGACCGGAGGCTGCCATTTATCCATGTTAAAACCGCTGTATTGATGTATTTGCCACATGCTCAAGTGGTACTCTGCAAGCACACTTAATTTGACCAACCTGCCACTCTTAAAATCTCATTTAGATTTCAGCCACACCAAAAAAAGCCTTACTTGCCCACCACTTTAGAACAGTATGATCCAAATCTCATCCAATTCACTCTAGCATCGCACATCTCACCCATCTTGCCATTCTAGCTGAAAGAAAACGCAGTGTTTGGTTTAACATATGAAAACAACTTATTACCTGGAGCTCTAAATTCAAGCATCTTTTTCTTGTATGTTCACATACATTCGACCACGCATAGCTTTCCACAGTGTGTAAAACTCTGATAGAACACATGTTCAGGCATCGTTTAGGACTCTTCAGGTCAAAAATTGTCCATGAGGACCATAAAACTTGTTTATCTCTAATGCGTTTGCATCTGCAGCTCTTCTGAAATAAATTAAACAAAGCAAAGTGGCCAACTTCTGTGGCAAGGGAAAATTTTCCCTGGCCACAATAGAAATTGAAAATCAAATTCACATCCCATACGAAATCTTAACAAGATGTAGGTGGTCGTCTAGGTCTAATACCTTTCGTAACTTAATCAATGTGTGGCTAATAGCTCGTCCGTTTCCATGTAATTACCTGCTGGAATAGTCTATAACCATTCACGGTCCAGTAACAGACTTTTCTGAAATAACTACTAAGAAATTTGACATCTGAGCTATAGGAGCCTACAAGGGATCCATATCTCTCTCTCCAAGCACTAACCACTCCCGATTCTCCATATATCCTTCCATTTTCCTCGTTCCTGGAGCCCAAGGTTCATCGTAGTTCCTTAGCTTTCTCTTGAATGACTTGAACATCCCTGAGATTTCCACCCTCTCCCTGATGTCCTCCAGACAAGAAGGTTCAAAACACCTGACAAAATCAAAGGCTATTCCCCTCTCTGGGCCTATTAGTACACCTTGCCTCACTGGTATTCGGAAAAGTTCTTCTATTGCAAATTCCGACACCCCTGGAGCCAAGGTTGTGATGTCCAAAAAGGAGTTATCCGTATTAACTGGCATTGCTACGATCCAGAGGGCTTTGATGAAGGCGAGACTAAAGCTAACCGGGAGTGCATGACCTTACAAGACTCCATCTCTGTTGAAAAGTATTCAGTACACGTATCCATGGGGTGAGGCCTCTAACTGAAGTAATTTTACATTTTGAAATGTAAGCCTGCTTGCAAGCAAGTCTGCGTCTTTTGGACCCAATTTCTGCAGAATCCTCCTGAAGTAAAAATAACTCTACCTCCAATTGCTGTAATCTCTTGTGTGTTCTGAATTCCAGTTCGCTACCTGATTCTCTATTCCTGGTAAATATTCTGCCCTTAATGAGGCTTTTGTGACATTTCTGTTCAGAATACGAAATTTCTTTGTCTGCCAATTTTTGATCTGCTCCCAAAGAAACTGTTGATGCAAGTCACACCAGACACATTTTCCAGCTGAATCAAAACTGAAACGTTTCAAGATTTCTTTGGTAGGCAACTCAAAGCATTCAAATCTGCCAACCGCTCCAGGGAATTTATATTTTGAAAATGGTCACTGTCCAACAACCGTCCCTAATCTAATTTCCCAACTGAGCACGTGAACCCAGGTTGCTCTAGTCGGTCTCTAGAACATAATCTGCTGTAGAATCGCACAAAAACGCCCATCCATTCAAACCCTCTAGCTTCTCTAACCACCAAATTGATTCTTCCTCCGCTTCCTTGGACAAACAGATTTTCCACATACCCTAATCCTTTCCTTAAACCTCCTGACTTTAGTCTCTGCAGCAATCTGTAATGTAAGGGACCGGGAAGAAATGCCTGTATGGATGAAGATGGAAAACCAACCACTCGAGCCAGATCGGAGACCATATCTCCTTTTATAAAATCAAGCAAATGTCTACTTTATTTTTTCGCCCTGGGAACAATCTTGCCCAGGTTGTATCCACCTGAAATTCCAGAAACGCTGGAATATGGAACGGCATTAGAAAATACTTTTCTAAGTTGGTAAAACCTGATCTTCCAGCAAGGTCAAGTTTACTGAACTAACAACTGAATGATCCTGAGAAATTAACTGAGCAAGGAGTAGGTTTAATCATTTATCTTGACATTATTCAAAGCCACCACTAGATGAAAAATCTTTCTAAAACGTCATGGAGACTAAGATTGTCCTGGAAGACAGCTGAAAAATTGGTATAACAGAACCCTCAATCTGAATCAAACCAATTTCTGACTACTTACCCATTGCTACTGTGAAGTGAGCATCTTTCAAATCCAGCTTCACAAACTAATCATTTTCTTCTAAAATCTACCTCAACAAATGGATACCCTCCATCTCAAAAAGCCTGTAAACTAGAAAACTGCTTAGACTTGGTGTTTGTTCTTTTCACCAAAAATGTAGCATTCACAAAGCCTTCCCCAGGAATATATATATATATTTTTTTGATAGCTCCCTTTTGCAACCTTTGCCTCCCTTCTACATCCACTAATTCCATCTGCTTTTTGTCTAACTGTTGGTTCTGACTCCTTAAAGGGAATTTCAACAAACTGTTTTGAAACTTTTGATGGTCTCCAGAACCAAAGGATCCCTTCTTAGCCGCTGCCATCTCTGATAGTAAACGTTAGATTTCCTCCTACCTTTCTTTGGGGAAAACCAGAAAGATCTCCATACTCTCGTTGTGATCCCCGAACTGCCCAGCTTTGTCCCCAGTTTTCTCTGCTCCCCTCCCCCCCCCCCCCGTCCTGCCAGTCTGTTCAAAAACACTACTGCCAAATATTGGTCTTTTATTTGACGAGTTCTATGTAGAGCAGTAAATGTTGAAACCTACTTGTCTAATGATCCAACTAGACCCTCCCCAAATGGCAAACCTTTCAGTTAATCAGTCTTCCCTTGTATTGATATCTTCCATATTAGTTTTTGTTTTCTTTAAAATAGCCTTGCATCTCTCGGATATTAATCCACCATTTGCATTCCCCAAAAAGCAAATTGCTCTTTAACTCTAATCTCGAACTAGATTTACATCCACCTCATCCCTTTCAGGTCTCTCCTCAGCCATATCTAAGATACAGGCCAATGTGTCTAGAACATCCTGTAATTTTGTCAGGTTTTCAAAAAAATGTCTAGTCCCTTACTCCCTTCCCAGTTTAAAGAGGAAGGAAATTAACAGTTTAAATTTGGGTCACACAAACACTCCACAATCACTGGTTTAGAACATTCTGCATGAATCCTATGACCTGCTTCCTTCTCCACTGGCTTCCTTAGCTATCCCTTATTGAATTTTGCCACATCCTGCCTTGGACACCAATCCGAACTATATGGCTGCCTTGACGTTCATATCACATTTGGCCTCTCCTCGGATCTTTGAGCACACCCTTCTCAGCGTCTCCTAAAACCCTCATCTAATCCTTCCAACTCTTCAATCTCAACCTGTAGTTGCAGGACATTATCATCTATGTCCTAACCATCTTTGTTTTCCAACACCCCAAATGCTGCATCAATATCAAGACTATAGTCATTTTTGTGCCATCAAATACACCTTGCTTGTTTGTGTGTTTTTATTAATATTTTGTGTTGACTCTCTCCCTCTTTTTCTCTCCCTCTTCAAGAGGTTTTTTTTTTCTGTAAACTTTACCTCTTAACCTTTATTCTAGAATAGTCATCCTCTAACAGTCCCAAGCAGCCGTGGCTGCTGCAGGTAAGAGTGGTAGGGCGGTGGGGCCGGCTGGGGGGGGGGAATTTCGAGAGACTACCACAAGGGAAAATTAAATAATTTTCCCTTGTGGTCATCTCTGGAAATCGCCCCCCCCCCACCCCAAGCCGGCCCCACCGCTCTTACCTGGTTTCCTTAATTTAGCCTCTCAAGCCCTCCTCAGTATAACTTTTTTAATTCTCTCCGCACTGACAAGTTCTAGTGACCCCCTGAAATTTCATGTTCCATTTTTTTGATATTTGAAATCCAGCAGTGCAAAAAGGAAAATTTAGAAAAAAATGTTCAAATATACTTCGTAATCTATTTGAAGTAAAATGTCTTAAATAAAACCTCCGGTCTTTATACAGTCTCCACCTGCCTAGAAAAATGTGGTTTACTGAAATGGTTGTCTTGGCAACCTACGTGTTAAAACAGCAACTCTGCAATTGTAAATAATGGAATCGTGCCCTATCAAAGATGGTACCCAAATCTTGCACGAATTGCAGTCACAATTCATCACCAGTCTGCAAGCATCAGATTACTCGCGCTAGGCGTTGTGCGTTTGTGTGTGAGGGGGGAATAAATATATAAACCATACTATTCGGTACACAGCATGAAGTCACCGGCCCACAATCTTCTGACTTCTCCGACTTGGGCAGTGCACATGTGAAAAGCAAACAGTCTTACTGAAGCGCACAATGGAAGTTCTCCTGATGCCGTGATCAAAGGAAATACAAAGGTATTTCTTCTCCAACAAACCTGCCTGTACACTCCCAAACAAAGGATTGCATTCACAAAACCGCTTCCGAACCCTTAAATGTTAATTGATCGAATTTAGATACACCATACATTTCCCAACTAAAAACGGTAAAAAATAAAGGCCTTCATTACGATGGCAGGCGGATCGCCACCGAAAGGCCATTGGTGGCGTCCGCCTGCCATCTAGGGAAGCGGTCTGACTGCTGCATTGCAATGCAGCTGGTTGGACTGCAGGGGGGGGGGGGGGTGTAGTACCGCTGCCTCAGAGTGGATCAAAGATCTTGTCAGGACGGTGGTCTGATTCCTAATCCCTACAATGGGGGCGGGGCCTGGGCAGGCACCAACATAGGGATTAGGATATCCCTTTCTGACTGCCTGTTCATGGCAGTCCCTCTGCCATGAGCAGGCAGCCAGAAATGGACTTTGGGGGCCCCTAGCAGGGCCCCTGCCCCCCCCCTGGCCTCCATTATGTGGCCAGGGGGGGCAAATGTGGTGCCCCACCTCCCCCAAACATCCATGCAACCGGCACCACATGGTGCCTGGCACATGGTGCATGGGTGTTTTGAAAATATCGCTTTTTCAATTGCCGCAACTGAAAGGGATGTTTCAGACTGCCTACACGGTGGCCGCATCCTAATCTGGTGGGTGGGACCACCGACTACTAGTCAGTCTGTCCCAATCCTGCAATGATGGCGGTCGGATGCTCTTCCGACAGCCATTAAAATGACCCCCAGAATTTCTATAAATTGAAAGATGAAATAATATACATATCTCGCTCAAGTGAGCCAATAAGAGGGTAACAGAGGTTTGGCTGGTATATTTGTGTTCATGTGTGTGTGTGTCTATATCAATTATAGAAGTTGATTGTAATGTATTCTTTAAAAGGACTGCATGGGGTTAATAAAAGTTGGCGCATAATGGTAGCCTCTGGTCTTGTAATAAATTGCATTGCATAACAGTGCAAAGGATAAAAGTTTCGCATTAGCCAAAATATCTTGTGCAATGTTGAGGCATTCTTTCCTTGTCAAGTGAAAGACTGATTATGCAGTTAAACCCTGTTGATAGTCGTAGGCTTGGTGTATGCTGAAGAAAATATCAAACATATTATCCTTTCAACAATAGTTAAGAGTGCGGACCTGCAGCTCTCATGGATAGGTAAAACTTTTACATGTGTTTTAATACTCCTGAATATGATAATTTTATGTTAATTGTAATTGAGAACCACTTTGTGCAAAATAGCTTAGTTCCCTGTGTTTCAATTAAGATGTTTTTTTTCTAGTTCTTAGAAATGTTAAGATTTGTCTATTTTCACATACTTTTACCATCTAAAAGTTGGAATGGGTATACTCCCAGAACTTGTTGCTAAAGTTATGTATATGGACTATTTTAGCCTTAAGATCTGAAGACATCCTTGTTAGTGATCAGCCTGCATTCTTGCCATTTAGAAGCCTACTGCAAGTGAGCCCATCTCTCCAGGATTCCACTCCCATACATCAAGCTGAAGATTTCAAGGGGGCAGAACAGGCATCCCTTTTGGAGCACAATGAAACACATTTTTTTAGGGTAGACACGAATGGTCTGTAAACTAGGGTTATTAGGGGAGGGCTGTCTGCAGAACACATGGGTGCTGTGCATTGCAAAGGATCCTTGAGCTGTTGGTAGATTGTTGGCCATCTTGTGGCAAAACATCGAACTTTGCATAGGTGTCCTGAATATTCAATGCGGTTAATAAAAATTCACGTCAGCATTTGAGGGTTGACCCACCTCCCACCACTGTCTATTTGGAATTAAGTTTTCTGATAAGTAACAAAACCTGAGGGCATGACCTATTTACTCCTCATATTACTAGGTGTAAGGGAAATACTGTTTCACCTGACTTTGTGGGACCGTCTTAATACTGAATCTGCCCAGCTTGGGAGCACAAGTACATATTTGGGGGAGGAGGGTGGGGGGGCAAATCTTAAGATTGGCTTGTACCACTTTCAGTGTTGAACCAAAATACTTAGATGCTTAGGTTGATGTATATATGCATATCCAAAATCCGCTGTAGCAGATCCGAGGCTTTCAGTGAGCTATAAGGTCTTTCAAGAGAAGTTATCAACCCTTCCTGTAGAACATAGCCAAGGCTAGTCCTGGCCATAGAGGTCTATCTGCTGTGGAGCACCTGAGAAACCGTCAGTCCATTGTCTAGCATCTGTACCTTGCAGTAGCCCTTTTGACAGGATGTAAATAGTGCATCACTCCCTGATATGCTTTTCTCTCCATATTAATGAGGCATGCGTTAGGGAAAACAATATTGCTGATTTCCATAGTGCTGTTCTGTCTTGCAACGGAGGATACCGCCTCATTAAATAAACTGGCGAAGTTCTCCACAGGGTTCATCCAAAATTACAGTTCGGGAACAATCTCTGCATGCAGGTTCACAAAACGGTGGGAAAGTATCCTTGCACTGCTGTGTATAATTTGCCCACTATGTGCAATACTGGTTTAGGAGAATAAACGCTTTAAGTTGTTTGATGGTTGTGGATCCATGATGGATGGTATGGTAGGAGTGTATTGTAATTGTATTTATATAGCGCTTACTACCCCTGACGAGGAGTCAAAGTGCTTTTTCGGCGAGTAGCACGCTACTCCGGAACCCATAAAGGATTAGTGGTGAATTAGTATAGTGAAATAGTAAGTAATTTGAGTGGTGGATATGTTAGTCTGTTATTTGGATTGAGAAGGATAGAAGAGGAAAAAGGTTTGCATTTATATAGTGCTTTCCACCCCTGATGAGGTGTTGAAGGGCTTTTCGGTGAGTAGCACGCTACTCCGAAACCCAAACAGGGTTAGTGGGAATTAGTATAGGGAAATATGCAATTAATTTGAGGTGGACGTTAGTCTGTTATTTGGATTGAAAAGGAATAGTGGAGGGATAGAAGAGGGAAGGAGGGATCAAAGAGGCAACGGTCTAATTTTTTTATTTGGAGTTCATAGCAGTAGGAGGGGGTTTGGGATGAGTAAAGGGGAGGTAGAGGGGGGGCGAGTCGGAGGTAAGCCAACAAGCTTGTTTGGGAGATCTGAATAGTAAGAGGTGTGAATGATGCAAGGAAGGGTAGAGAAGGGAAGAGTCTAGAAAGGGTTATTTTGGGGAACATAGTGGTATAGGGTTTGGGATGAAAGAGTGGAGGTAGAGGATACATTGATGGAGGTATAGGGTGAGAAATGGGGTCGTGCATTGGATATGCTGAATTAGAAGAAAAATAATAAATCTATAGATACCATAGTTGGTGTCCATTCTTAACAGACCACTTGTTTTCCTACCACAGCCACTTAGATGACTAATTAAAAAAAGTGAATCAGTTGAATCTGTAGGATAAAAAAATCCACTAGTTTAAAGTGCCAACTCTAAATTCTCATTTTTCATTTTTCCTTGCAGACTTTGACACAGAAGGCTCATTCAGATTCCGGACATCGAGACTGTATCAAAGGCGGGCTGTAAGGTAAATAATTCTCTATACATTATAACAAACAAATCTATTTAGAAGTGATAACACATTTGGATTTCTACATTACAAATCATTGCTGCTATTTGAGTTGTATTTTTGATCCTGGCTTTAGTTTTGTAGGTTTGAAAAATGTGTAATTTCATAGACTAGGCAACCACCTGTGGTCCAGTCAAATGACAAAACCCGTACAAATACCAAAGTATAACTTAAGTGCCACTGGAAATGTAAAAATATAGGATGACTTTTTGAAGCTGGAGAACTATTAACTAATTTTCTGGGTAAGTTATCATTTACTATTAGGCTTGGCAGCTTCATTCTTGCGGTGATTGTTGTACTCCTTATATATTATCTTACAACTAAGAGTGCGTATTACTAATAATTTGCAGTTTGCAATGGCCTTTTTGCTTTGATTTAATACCTCTCCTATGTATTTATTTTAATTTTAATAAACATGTCAAAATTTAAGTCACTGGGCATTGAGTTCTCAGCCAGCCATCAGAAAGTGTATATTGAGAAATGAAATGTTTCATAAATTATTTCTCTGAATGAAAACATGCTAGCCATAAATATGGTGAGGTGGACTCCTCTTTCCACAGACTCTAAACATGTGTTTGCGACATGGGCTTCCCATCTTGTGGTTCAATTTAGTCACATTGGTGGAACACTCTGCCTACCCAGAGAACCCACATTCTATGCAGCCAATGGTGTCAAAATATCTGCTTAGTGTTTTATCCTGATATCTTTAGTAGTCCTAGAGTCTACCTTTTTTGGGTGATACGGTCTTAAGGCCTCCTAAACTGAAAACACCAAGTAGCCTCAGAATGGTAACTAAATTTGTTTTGGTGTTCACGGCAGAGATTAAAATAACTGAATTTTCATGCAAAGTAATGTTCTATGACTTAAGTAGTATAATGTCTGAACAACATATCCACGAATCTGTGCAAAATACAGATAGGCTATTGTTTCATGAGCAAGAGGGATTCAAAGTGTATTGGTGTCTTAACGCATGAAGGATTATAGTAGTGGTTTAGGTTTGGCAGCAATTATCTTAGTGTAGGAGGCTGGCTTAGTATATGGTGCTCACTTATTTAAGTGAAGCACCCTGCATTAATCCAGACAACCCTTACGGTGATTTTAGAGGTCTTAGACAACCATAGAAAGCTCTCCAAGTGGTAGCTGTGGAGAGCAGTCTTCAGGCTTAGTCCAGAAGGAGTGTAAAGCAGCTTGTTTTACCAGAACTAATTATATAGTGTAGGTTAAACGAAAAAGAACCACAGTGTAGTTAAAAAAAAAAAAAAAAAAAAAAAATGGGTATATTTATTATACATACTCATTAACACCTTTTTATAACTCCTACCCGGAGTTATCAACACAATACACACAATACTCCAAATGTAAACAGGTTTGTAAGCACAAATACACAGTCTTCTCTAGAGATACCAAACAGTCTACAAAAGAAGTGGAATGTGAACTTTGACCGAAGTCGGGACTTGGCCCATAAGACTCAGAAGAGCTGGGGACTCAAGGAACCACCCGAGGTAAGTACCCAGGAACCCCACGGAGGCTGTGTGAGATTGGAAACACAGCCGTGTACTCGATGCAAGTCAATGGGAAAGTTGCAGTTTCCAAGGGCCCTTCCCAGTGGACCCTGAAGAAATCCAGTGGAAGATGGAAGGTTTGAGAGTCACCCCACCCGTGGATGCCCCAGGAACCAGGATACCTACACTAGGGAAGCCGGGTGCATAAGTGCGAAGTGACGTCGGAAACTACCGTAGACCACAATGTAGGACTTTAGGAAAGATGCCACTGGTGAAGGTAGAATCGGGTGGAATCCAAGGATGGATTGTGGAAGAGAGAAACTGCCAGCAGAGGGGAGAGAGTCTATGCCACTCAGAGGTGACCAGGAGGCACGAAGAGCAATGACCACCAATGACTGAAGATGCAGGAGTGATGACTGTGACCTTGTCGCTGCAGCTGTGGGGGACCAGGCGACGCTGTGGAAGACCAGGAGCCGTTCACAACCTGTCCACGTTGGGAGTCGAGAACCAGGGCCCCTGTGTCCAGCAGGAGCACCAACAAGGATTGGCAGCAATAACACGTGTTAAACGAAAAAGGTGCAACGTTGGGACCAGCAAGGTCAAAAGGATTCACCAATTGCAGGAGAGTCAGACCAGGCCCCGAGCAAGCAGGGGAACCCACTGAAGCCAAAGAAGACCCTCAAGAGGACCCACAGGCCGAAGACACAGGAGTCTCAAGAGAACCTTGAGCAGCTCATAGATGCAGGCCCACGGTGCAGAGGTTACAGTGAGGACGATGATCTTGGACAGGAAGAGATGCTGGAGGCTGGAGCTTCTTGTAGCCCGAAAATCTCTGGAGTACAGAGCCAACAAGCCTTGGCAAGTCGACGCGGTGCACAGGGGTTCTGTTCCAGCGGTTCAGACTAGGGATATGGCCTCAACTTTCTGAGAGGCCCGGCCTCGGGAGTTGCAGAACTGCCACCTGTGTTGCTGAAACTTTCGGAGTCTGTGGGACACCAGGAGCAGCAGACCGGCGAGCTTCGTTGCGGTGCCTGCAGATGCAGGGTTGTGACTCCTTCATTCCAAGGGAGATTCCTTTGGGTGTCTTTGCCCACAGGCCTGGAGAGAAACCTGGATGAAGCACAGACTACTAAGACTTGCAGAACAGCAGGAGCAGCAGGGTTCTTTCTTGGTGCAGTCTCTGTTCCAGGCAAGGTCCAGCGGAGTCCAGGTGCCCAGATGGTTGAAGTAGTTTCAGGTTTATAGAGCCACCCACAGGTAAGCCCTTAAGTACCATAAAGAAACGGTTTGGACGATTAAAGGGTCCCTGCCAGAGGAGGGGCTAGACAGATGGGAGGATACTCCCATGTCCTGTGTCAAGTTTCGCGCCAGAGTGGAAGCCAAGGACTCCTTGAACTGGCTCAAACTGCTTTGAAGGCCACATTTGGTGCCCTCCTTGCAAACTCCAGTCTAACGCTGGCAAGTGCCCCCACCCCAATACACTTAGTCCTGTCTGGGAGGTGATCACAGCTCCCTGTGACAAGAAACCTATTGTTCTAACTTCCCCTGCTCGAGCTGAGCAGCAGGAGGGCAGAATAGTGTCTGGGTCCAGACGCAGCACTAGCTTGCTGGCAGACTACCCTGGAAGGCTGTTACCGGGAGTACTGCATGGAATCGGATCTCCAACACCGGTAACAGTGTTTGGGTATGATTCCAACATGTTTGATACCAAACATGCCCAGGTTCGCACAGCCAATATATAGTTGGCGATCGCGTAATGACGCATGGCCACTATATGTATCAAAATGGCTGACCGCACTTGCAAAGCCTGGAGAATCGACTCCGGGGTTTGTAGGGGGTGTCCTGCTCATGCAGGGCACCCTAACACTTTCAATCCTGAAGGCAGGGTGCTAGGTTGTAAGGCCTGCCTTAGGGGTGACTTACAGGTTTTAAGTGCAGTGCCCTCCGATATAAGGATACGTAGATCTGTTGTAAGTGGTGCAAGCACCAGCTAATACAGGCTGCAATGGCAGGCCTGTAGTCGGTTTGAGTGGTGTCTCATGGGTGACATAATACATCCTACAGTCCGTGGGAGACCCACGGTGTACCTATGCCCTGGGTACCTTAGTACCATATACTAGGGACTTGCATGGGTACACCAGTAGCCAATTGAGAAGGTACCAAAGTACTTACCACTGTCAAATTTAGGGAGAAAGCACAGTGATTGCGGTCCTGATTAGCAGGATCCCAGTCAAACTAGTCATAAAACAGAACACCAGCAAAAGATGAGTGTAAACATGAAAGCAGAGCCTACTTTCCTACACTTAGCAACTGAAATATTTTATGTTGGCATTATTAAAAGCAAAGTTTACATGTATTTATGCTATGTTAAGAATTCATTCAGAAGAATGATATTGAGGAACAGTTAAAAGAAACCATAAATGATATAATGTTGTGCATGTCTAGCGCTTTAGGCCTTTTAATAGGAATTCAAAGTGGCAGAAACGACTTGATTAACTTTAGGAAACTAGCTTAAAGTGAAACCAACTACATGGTTATACACCAACCTTGTTATAGCTAGTAAACTGTGCTGCTGCTGCATAGGACTGTAGTTAAACACCTTACCTCCTGCAGATGTATTATGCATCACTCCATACCTCGCTCTCCTATCCTTGCATGGCAAAGATGTTACTCAGAAATCTGACACAGATACTTCACATGCTGCTTCCTCACTACCCTCTTAACATACTGTTCCAAACTCCTCACTGAAGTGCATGCTTCTAAATGCTCAGTCCGCATCAGGCATAGCACAGAAATAGTGTACCTTATTGTAACTCAAAACCGTGACCTCTTATTTCTAGCAAACTAGCATCTCCAGTTTCTTCAACAGTCTGATTCTATTTCCAGTTTGGGATGACACTCCAGAAAGACAGACTGGTGGTGTTGTCACTGTTACCTTTAACACCACTAAGCTGCTGCCTTACCCGCTCCATCTTCGGGGCATCCACAGAAAAGTTAAACAGGGTGGCTTTCGTGAGGGGAGCCAGTAGGGGAGGTGGAGGGCGGCCTGTGCCCCCTCTGGCTCCTAGGAGGAGAGGCGGCAGGAGCCTTGGCCCCCTCCAGTCCCAATCAAGAAATATGGTGTAGGGTGCTCCAGGTGGGCACTGTGACACCCTAGTTGATTAAACATTTTAAAAAAAAAAGAAATTGGCTCCTGCGCGGCCCATGAGACCATGGGGACCTGGGGCTTCCCATGTGGCCCTAAACAAAAATTAAAGATGTAGGTGTTTTGGGTGGGCATTGGGACACCCCAAAAATAATTAAACTAAATGAATAATAAATGCGCGGCAGAAGCTACTAATTTATTCACTGCTCCAGCATGGAATGCCTCACAATGCCCGGCAAAGGCTTTCTATTTACTTTTTTATCTTGGGAGTCCCTTTTTAGAAGGGGCAGTGGCACCTCCAAGCATTTATATATTTTTTTTTTATGGTGGGGGGAGGTCTGCAGGAAGCGCAGAAGAACCCCAGCAACAGTAATTAAAAAAAAAACACACAAAAAAAACTAAGTCTTCCGGGTCAATAAATCCATGACCCCAGGAGAGCTTAGCATAATTTTTTTAAAGCATTCCGAACTGGAGATGTATGTTCTTCTGCTGAAGTGCAGAGCCCTCTTTTGGTTGTTTTTTTAGCAATTAATTTTGTGAGTTAAAAAAAGTTAAGGGACTCGGACAACTTTACATTAAACTTTACATTGTGTGAATTAATGAAATATTCATATGATTATTGGTGATTTTTGGACACTGATGAGATGTCTGTTATATCAGTTAATATGCTGACCCACTGATAAAGCTAATATACTCACTTTTTAGGTCTCACCTAACTGAGCGCATGCGCTGTTGCTGTAGTGGATATTGTATACAGTAAAGGGCTTGGAGCTGCACATTACTTAGCATTTGCTGGCTTGATTCTCATTCTTTTTAACTGCCTCCTAATTGACCTTCATATGCCTCGTGTCACTTCATTTTATTTTGCTGGAGCATGGACCAAGTACTAACTGATTTGATTAGTGTCCTTCCGCTGCTCACGCTGGGATTCGGTACCTTTTCTTTTTCTAAATTATTTTCACTTTCATGCAACACCTTTGGGTTGCTTTGAACTTCTATCCTACAGGTTTGTTGTTTCCTTAATATATTTTGGAATTCACTGCTTCCTTTTAAAGCACCAAACGCATTGCATGGAGTAGTAGTGGCTGTTTAAAGTGCCTCAATTTTTGGCAGTGCTGCAGTTCCATTTCTTCTTAACCTATGGCTTCCGTCTTGTATGTATTCCATCTCTTCTCTGCACATGCAGAGTATGTGTGTGCTGCTCAGCACAAAATTGAAGCGCTTTAAACACTTACTCCATTTCTCCATAAAACCTGTGCCCAAGTCCTCGTTCTCATTTGTATTGCATCGAAAACTCTTTCAGACGCCCTATGTTCATATGCACTTGGGTGCAAGAGATGTAGCCTTACGGCCACTGCTACACTCAATCTACCTGAATCCAATCCACTCCAATCTAACTCACTCCACCCTACCCGACTCCACTCTACCCCCAATCCACTCTACCCCAATTCTCTTCAATCTACTCCACTCCAATCTACCCCAGTGTGCCCTACCCCATTCCAATCCACTACATTCCAATCTACCACACTACAATCTACCCCAATGCACACATTCCAGTCTACCCCACTCCACTCTGCCCCAACCCCATAACTTTAGCCATGCAGAACAGCCATTCTGGTGTAAAACATGGCGAAACACATAGCCAAAACCAATAGCTCTCGTATAGGCTGGACCTGTTGGCTTTGCTAATGCTTGTTCTATATTGGTATTGTGACCCTTTGATAAACTCAGTAAGTCTGCCTTACGTAAAATGGCACCTTTTACATTGTTACATCACATAATCGGCCTGTGCCCAAGCCTGTGCATGGCAAAAGGCAGTGCGCAGTGGGGTGGTAGGGTGCCAGCGAGGGCCTGGGTGCCCAACCGTACGCTGCGCACAGCCAAAGGCTTTGCCCTGCGGGGTTAGGGCAGTCACAGATGTTGGGCACCCAACCTCAACCCCACATCACCACCTCGGAGCTGCGAAGATCTCCATTAAACCATGAGCAAAAATTCAGGTTAACTGAAATGCTGTCCTGATTACCAGAAATTACATCGAGCAGAGTTACCAGCAGGAATGTTAAAAAAAAGACTGTCAATGTGTAATGTATTTACTTGGGTAATACATAACAGCCTTAGCTGCAATGCCTCTGGCACCCAGGTAATATTACTAATAAGTCTCGTCTATGTGGCATGATTTATCATTCAAATATCAGCTCTCTCTCTATATATATATATATATATATATATATATATATATATATATATGGCATATTTATCCAAAAGTCGGCTTCGGAGTTTTGCAAATGCACACATTTTCGACTCTAATGCACACTTTTAAATGTTGATATACAAAGGTTTATTAAAAAAAAGCAAAAGCTTCTAGGTTAGTACACTGGGCTGCACACAGGAGAGCTTCTATGTAGCTGGAGAAACCTGGTCTATTATATACAGCAGAACCCAGACAGCATTATTCAATATAAGGATGCTTTGACCAGCTGTGGTTAAAGAGCTCTTCTCGCCTGTTGAATCTGAATAACTGATGATCCAAAATTGTTGCCCGAAAGGAGTCGGAAAGGGCGTATTCTTGGAAGAAATCTTTCAAAGAGAAAGACCTTGCATTCAGCTTTATTTGCAGCTAACAGTAGGAGTTGAAGGTTGACAATAGCTTAAGTGTACTCCGTTTTGACAATTAATACAGCGCCTTCTACATGGAGTTGGACACCCTCTGTCTATTGGCCTATGGGTTCCATATAGTTTATAAAAATGTTAGTGTAAGCACCAAAATGCATTCCTGTCTGAAGCTCTCGACGGTGCAGCAATCTGTCTGGTTCTTCTCCAGTCCTTGTTCCCACACCCTCCCCTAGAACCAGACTTTCTTCCGCCCAAGTCCCAGACCCATACTGGACAATAAATATTTTATTTGGTTCTGTGAACATGGCTCAATTATACCACTTTTTAAAACCCACTCCATTAAAGATCACTTAACTGTAGTCTGTCCACATTGATCAAAAGTGATTACTAGGTTATGAAAGGCCAATGACAGCCTTCCGTTCCTTAAAGAGACACTTCATAAAGTGTAATAACAGCCAAAACTTGGAACTGGTACTATTGAGGCATCTGACCCTGCTTGTCTTTCAGCCATGTATTCTTCCAAGTCATGAAGTCTTGTGACTAACACCTTGCCTAAAGTGTTCGCACCCTTCTCAGCTGGGGCATTGATATATTGTTACTGCTGGGAGAGTTGGGGTGGGGGGGGAGGTGAGTCATACAGTCTCCTTTTATATAAATTGGAAAAGTTATCATACTTTGCAATAATGGTGAGGCTGAACCCTAGGCATGGCATTTTATTAAATAAGTATGAGTACAGCTGAATATATTGAGATTGTGGGTGAAGAAGGTGGGGGCTGTCTGGCCCAGGATTCAGACCTCCCTACTCCCCTGATGAGTGTTGTCCGAACTTTTCCATTAGTTAATGCTGGTCCTCCAGCCATTTTACGTCCATGGAGGTGGGCACTGTGGATATGCCTGGGAAGAACAGGTGTTCAATGAAGTTACCATACTAGTCCTCTTCAGGAAAACCATTCTTAGGCTGTTAAAAAAAAAAAAAAAAAAAAAGGGAAAATACATTCTGGGAGCTGTAGTCGATCAACTGAACTGAAAGGAAAGACCAGTACTGGAATATGGAGGTTCCTGATGCTATGGAGTCATCTAATCTTAACTTTTTCTATATTGGCCAGGATAAATGCTGTTTTTTTTTAATAGTTATTAATGAAGGTGGGGTTGGGATGGAAAAGTTTCTTGCATGGTGTTTGACATGTACCCCTTCCCTGAGTGCCCCTGGTTTTTGTTGTCATGGGCGAACATGGATCGTGTGTGCCATAACCTAGTTCTCTTGTAGGGGATTTCCGTGTATAGTCATAATCATGTGAATAGTCCCGTCCATGTGCGTGGACCCCGGAGCACTTAATTAGATATCTTCTGTTGTCGTCTTCTGCCTTTCTTCAGGAAGGCCTGTATAGACACTTAAGAAACAAAGACAATAATGCAGCCTAACCAACTAGGCTACGCTGGCCATTACTTCATCTTGAAGAGAAAAACGATAGCCAGTTTAACTTTTTAAATTTAGCAATTTGCTGAGCTTTACACATAGAAAACTCTCCTTCACAAAACTCCTCTTTTTTCATGATAGAGATGAAAAGGAATGGATAGAGAAGCCCCCATAGGCTGCCATTATATGTATGCAAATGGATACCGTGCCTTTAAGAGTCTCCAGAGACCCCCGGTATCCCATAATGCACAGCCAGAGGCAGTTACTTTCAGTTCTTTTTTCTGGCTCCTGCTGGCAGGACCCTGGAGCATTGAGCTCTACCTTTTTTGGTATTACATTACAAACTTATATATTTGGAATTTTGAAGTTTCACTCCACGTCTTTGGCCTTTATCTACCTTCTGCTGTAGTTTTTTGGCAGATTTTCTGCAGTTTTCTTGTCATAATACCATCCCTATTTGACAAGTGTCCTGACTGTGGTAGGAAGAAGGCCAAGTCTGATGCTCAGTCTGTATTCTGTGTTTGCCTGTGTCTCGTGCCTGACCTGTTCTATTTGTAAAACCTTTTCCAGGCGCACCCTGCGTGACCGGGAGAAAATTCGGCTCCAAGGGTTGGAGCAGAGAAGACAAAAGGCAGCATCTTCAGCCTCTGGGCAAGGACAGGGTAAGTCCTCTACCAAGACCCATGCTTCGACCTCTGGGGAGCTCCCCATTCGAAAAACGACGCCGGTCCCGATCGACGTCGAGGACGTTGAGAGCAGGTATGACTATATGCTTTCCGTTGACTCAGGGCTCTGGGTCGAAGTGACGTCTACGTTCAACGTCGAGGAGAAGAACGGCGAGGTCTCGGACGAGATCGCCGTCGCGGGTTTCCCCGCGTTGGACGTCGACTCAATGAAGATCGCCGTCGAGGCATCGTCTATCGGAATCTCATGGACAACGGCGGTCACCGTCGATTCGCCGCTGATCGCCATCGACGTCTACGAGAAGGTCGACGTCGAGGAGAAGATCGAAGTCGATGGGAAGGTCGACGTCTAGGGGTCAACACCGACGTTCGACGTCCAGGTACCGCTCTGGGACTCACTCCGTAGTGAGCCTGTCGTCGACAGGAAGTTCGCGTTCCAGACTGTCGACGCTCGCCGTCGAGCAGTGGATTGACGTCGAGGGGGAGGTCTGAGGTTGAGTCCAGGGTCACGTCCTCTCGGCCAGCCCGAAAACTGAGGAGGTTGGTCTCTTCAGGTTCGGAATACTCTCGTACCTATTCACCATCCAGGACACCTCCTGCTCCTCGTCAACCGGTGACACCTCCACCACCGCCAAGTCTGCCTCTGCCTCCGCCTGGCCTCTGCCTCCGCCTGGCCTCTGCCTCCGCCTGGCCTCTGCCTCCGCCTGGCCTCTGCCTCCGCCTGGCCTCTGCCTCCGCCTGGCCTCTGCGGCTCCTCCGCCTGGCCTCTGCGGCTCCTCCGCCTGGCCTCTGCGGCTCCTCCGCCTGGCCTCTGCGGCTCCTCCCGCCTGGCCTCTGCGGCTCCTCCGCCTGGCCTCTGCGGCTCCTCCGCCTGGCCTCTGCGGCTCCTCCGCCTGGCCTCTGCGGCTCCTCCGCCTGGCCTCTGCGGCTCCTCCGCCTGGCCTCTGCGGCTCCTCCGCCTGGCCTCTGCGGCTCCTCCGCCTGGCCTCTGCGGCTCCTCCGCCTGGCCTCTGCGGCTCCTCCGCCTGGCCTCCGCGGCTCCTCTGCCTCCGGTGCCTCTGCCTGGGCCCACTGCTCCTCAGCCCACGCGCCCTGTGGAACCTCGAAGACCTAGAACACGGTCTCGCTCGAGACATCGTTCCCATAGACACCACCGGTCTTCCACACGATCCCGTTGTCATCAAAATGAGAGATCTCGCTCCCGGCATACCAGGGATACGTCTTCCACGAGTACGGGGAGGTACTCGCCTACTCTAATGGATTCTCCCCCCTCTGAGGGTGTCTCCTGTTGACGATATCTCCACCTTCCAGGAGGTTCTGGTCCGAGGGGCTTCAAAGCTGAACATTCCCCTGTCTACTCCTGTGCCGTCGACATCAGTGATATTTGAAACTCTCCAGCAGAGACAAACATCACGTCCATTGCTCCTGTTGGTGCCTGGTTTGGAGGAACCGGCTATGGAGCGTTTTTTGACTCCATCTTCTATAACATCTGCACCTTCCAGCTTACAGCAAAAATATCGCCCACCTGAGTCGGATCCTGCCTTTCTCCAACTGGACCCCACCCCGGACTCAGTCATAGTGGTGGAGGCACGGAAACAGCATGCTATGGCTCCGACTTCCACAGTGCCACCGGATAAGGAAAGCCATAAGCTTGATTCGGTTGGGAGAAAAGCTTGCATCACCGCGGCTACATCCATGAAGGCGGCCAGCTCTACTGCCTTGCTGGGCCGTTATGACAGATCCCTATGGGAGTCCCTTCAACAATTTGTGGATCTCCTGCCCAGAGACAAGCGGGAGGATTTTCAGGAGATAGTGAATGAGGGCCTGATGGTTTCTAATCAAGTCATCAGCGCTGCAGCGGATTCTTCACTCCTGGCAGCCCACAGATATTGCCACGGAATTGCTCTACGGAGACCTGCTTGGCTTCGTCTTACTTCTCTGAAGCCGGAGGCGCAACAGCGCATTTCCAATCTTCCGTTCTCTGGCACGACTCTCATTGGCTCTCATGCGGGCGACGAGATGGCCCGTATGAAGACTGAAATGGAGACTTTGAAGGCTGTAGGTTTAGAAAAACCTAAAGAACAGTGAAAAACCTTCTGCCCTTTCTAGCGGCGTTATTCCTCTTAAAGGTTTCAGCAGTCTCAGGGCCGTCAGCCAACCAACAGCAGTTTCAGCGGTCTTTTCAGCCGTTTCTGAAACGCCAACAGCGAGAACGATCCAACCAGCAGTCTGGACAAGGGACCAAGGCTCCTGCTGGTTCCAAGCCCTGAAGGGTTTCTTCCCCCTCGTCCGTTATCCACTCCGATGGGGGGAAGCATTCAAAACTATCTGGCAGAGTGGCAGAAAATAACTCAGGACAATTGGGTGCTGAATATTGTTCGCAGTGGATACTCGCTACGTTTTACAAGTCCTCCTCCGATTCCTCAAACTCGGTCACGTTACATGCTACGCGAGTTGCAGAGGGAGGCCAACACCCTCTTACAGAAAAGGGCGATGGAACCGGTTCCTCTGGCACAAAGGAACAGGACAGTTTTCTCGGTTCTTTCTAGTCCGCAAGAAAGACCAGAACAAGTTCAGACCCATCCTCGACTTGCGACAGGCCAACAAATGGGTTCGCAGAGAAGTTTCGGATGTTGTCCTTGCATCAAATCTACCCTCAACTTCATCAGGGAGACTGGCTATGCGCAATAGATCTGCAAGACGCATATTTTCACGTGCCCATAGCAAGAAAGCATTGCAAGTTCCTGCGATTCACCGTAGGCTACAACCACTGTCAATACTCTGTACTTCCCTTCGGCCTGAAGTTCACGCCTCGGACATTTTTTAAATGCATGGCTGTAGTTGCACATCTAAGGAAGAACAAGGTGTTAATCTAGCCATATCTAGACAACTGGCTGATCAAGGCAGCTACGTCTCAGGAAGCGCAACTGCATTTCAATTGGACTTCCAATCTCCTTAGTTTGGGCCTCCACATCAACCTCACGAAGTCTGTCTCGACTCCTCCTGTCCAATGTCTACAGTACCTGGGAGCCACCATCGATACACGCACAGCAAACGTGTGTCCTTCGGAGGAGAGACGCTTATCGATCCTTTGGAAGGCTCAGGCTCTCATGACCATGCCCTCCCCGACGGTGAGGAAGGTATCTTCTCTCCATGGCCTCCTGTATCTTCCTCACTCCAAATGCACGCTTCCATATGAAACCCTGCAAGAATGTCTGGAGGATCAGTGGGACCAGAAACTGGGGGATTGGGAAGACTGGATTCAGCTGTCACGGCAGGCCCTCCAGTCCATCCGATGGTGGTGTTTTCCCCGCAATCTCCTCCGGGGGATTCCCTTCCACAAGGAGATACCGACACGAACCATAGTGACGGATGCGTCTCTCCACGGCTGGGGTGCACATTCCGACCACCTTCAGATACAGGGCACGTGGTCCAGGAAAGAGGCCACGTACCACATCAACTTCCTGGAACTTCGAGCAGTTCATCTGGCGCTGAAAGCCTTCCAGCTGTCGTTTCACACCAGTTCCCTGCTTGTTCAGACGGACAACTCGACCACAATGTTCTACCTCAACAAGCAGGGGGGCTCGAGATCTCGAGCGTTCTCGGGAAGCCCAGACCATCTGGAACTCTGTTAGCCAGGAACCTGACCATCACAGCAACTCACCTCCCAGGTGTTCAGAATGCTCAGGCAGACTCGCTGAGCAGAATCATTCACGAAAATCACGAATGGGTCTTAAACGACGAAGTGGTGCGAGACCTCTTCGAAAGATGGGGTACTCCAGAAGTCGATCTGTTCGCTACCGCGGAAAACCCCAAATGCCGCGACTTCGCCTCCAGGTTTTACCAACCATGGACTCTGGGGAATGCACTATGGATCAACTGGTCAGGCTGCTTTCTCTACGCTTTTCCGCCAATTCCCCTGATCCCGACAGTACTGATCAAGCTCTCGCAATCACGGGCCAAGATGATCCTTATTGCTCCGGAGTGGCCCCGTCCGTGGTGGTTCACAGACCTACTCCACCGGTCTCTCCTGCCACATCTCCGTCTTCCATGCCGGCCGGACCTTCTGACGAAGTTCGGCGGGCAGATGGTGCACCCCAACCTCTCGTCGTTGAATTTGGCAGCATGGCTCCTGAGTTAGTACAGTACGGACATTTGAATCTCCCTCAGGACTGTATGGAGATATTGAAGGAGGCCAAACGACCAGCCACACGCACGTCCTATGCATATAAATGGAAGAGATTTTGCATGTGGTTTGCATCTAAGAACGTGGATCCTACCTCCTGCAAGGAAGATGTCATCCTTCCTTACTTGCTATACTTGGCTCATTCTGGCCTTCAGTTTCATTCGATCAAGGATCAAGGGGAGAGGGAAGGGGGGGGGGGTGCTGCTACTGGTCGAACAGCCAGGTCTTGCGTAGCCTTCTGAAGGTCAGCAGGTCTTGGGTCTGTCGTAGGCTTAGTGGAAGGGTGTTCCAGGTCTTGGCGGCGAGGTGTGAGAAGGATCTGCCGCCGGTGGTTGTTCTTCGAATGCGAGGGACGGTGGCGAGGGAGAGGTCGGCGGAGCGCAGCTGGCGGTTGGGGACGTAGAAGAGTCTGAGGTAGGCTGGGCCAGTTTTGTGGAGTGCCTTGTGTGCATGGATGAGGAGTTTGAAGGTGATCCTCCTGTCGACGGGGAGCCAGTGCAGGTTCCTCAGGTGGGGGGTGATGTGGCTGTGGCGTGGTACGTCGAGGATAAGGCGTGCGGAGGCGTTTTATATGCATTGCAGTCGCTTGATGAGCTTGGCCGGGGCTCCCGCGTATAGGGCGTTCCCATAGTCAAGTCTGCTACTGACGAGGGCCTGGGTGACTGTTCTTCTTGTGTCTGTCGGGATCCACCTGTAGATCTTGCGAAGCATGCGGAGGGTGTTGAAGCAGGAGGATGAGACTGCGTTGACTTGCTTGGCCATGGAGAGCGTTGAGTCGAGGATGACTCCCAGGTTGCGTGCGTGGTCGGTGGGTGTTGGGGCTGCTCCCAGCGTCGTTGGCCACCAGGAGTCGTCCCAGGCTGAGGGGTTGGAGCCGAGGATGAGGACCTCCGTCTTGTCCGTGTTCAGCTTTAGTCGGCTGATCTTCATCCAATCGGCGACGGCCTTCATTCCTTCATGGAGATTGGCTTTGGCGGCGAGGGGGTCCTTGGTGAGGGAGAGGATCAGTTGGGTGTCGTCGGCGTAGGAGATAATGTTGAGGTCGTGCTGTCTGGCGATGCGTGCGAGCGGGGCCATGTAGATGTTGAACAGTGTTTGGCTGAGGGAAGATCCCTGGGGTACGCCGCAGATCTCGGAGGCTTCGGATCGGAAAGGTGGGAGGCGGACTCTCTGGGTTCTGCCGTCGAGGAAGTAGGTGTTCCATTCCAGGGCCTTGTCTCGGATCCCTGCGTCGTGGAGGCGTGCGCGTAGAGTGCGGTGGCAGACAGTGTCGAAGGCGGCGGAGAGGTCCAGCAGGATGAGGGCTGCGGTCTCACCGTTGTCCAGCAGGGTCCTGATGTCGGTGGCGGCGATGAGCGCAGTCTCAGTGCTGTGGTTGCTGCGGAACCCCGATTGGGATGGGTCCAGGATGCTGTTGTCTTCTAGGTATCGGGTTAGCTGTTTGTTGATGATCTTCTCGATGACCTTGGCTGGGAACGGAAGCAGGGAGATGGGCCGGAAGTTCTTGAGGTCTCTTCGGTCCGCCTTGGGTTTTTTGAGTAGGGCGTTGATCTCTGCGTGTTTCCAGCTCTCTGGGAAGGTCGCGGTCTCGAAGGAGAGATTGATAACGTTGCACAGGTGGGGTGCGATGGAGCTGCTGGCTTTGTTGAAGATGTGGTGCGGGAAAGGGTGACGGGGAGCTGGAGTGTATTGTGCCCATGGTCTTGATGGTGTCATCGATGTTCACGCTGGCCCAGGCTGGCAAGGGGTCATGGTCGATGGTGTGCGGCGGGTCTGGAGTATCTATCTTGGTGGGGGATGTCTGGGTGTTGAAGCTGTCGTGGATGTCGGCGATCTTGCGGTGGAAGAAGGTGGCGAGGGAATCGCACAGGGCTTGCGACGGCGGGATGTCGTTGGAGCTGGTGTTGGAGAGTTCCTTCACGATGTTGAAGAGCTCCTTGCTGTTGTGTGCGTTGTCGAGGCGGTCTTTGAAGGAGATTCTCTTGGCGGACCTGATGAGGTGGTGGTGGTTACGGATGGCGTCTTTATGTGGTCCTTTCACGACTGATGAGGGAACCGTTTGAACCCATTCATAAGGCCTCTCTTCAGCATCTGTCTTGGAAGACGGCTTTCCTTGTGGCCATAACTTCTGCCCGCAGGGTTAGCGAACTTCAGGCATTATGTTGTAAAGAGCCTTATACAGTCTTTCATTCCTCTAAGGTAGTTATGAGGACTCAGCCTAAGTTCCTACCTAAAGTAGTTTCAGAGTTTCATGTGAACCAAACTATTACATTGCCTACATTTTTTCAGAATCCCTCTTCTCCTGCTGAGGTCGCTTCATTCCCTGGATGTTAGGAGGGTCTTGAAGTTCTACTTGGATAAGACTAAGGATATCCATAGATCAGACCAGATATTTGTAAACTATGGCTCTGTTCGAACTGGTCTAGCTACATCCAAACAATCCATTTCTAGGTGGATTGTTTCCTGTATTCAGCTGTTTTATCAGAAAGCCAACAAGACTTTGGTTAGTAAGCCTAGGGCTCACTCTACCAGAGGTAAAGCGGCTACTGCGGCTTTACTTCGTAATGTACCCATTTCGGAAATCTGTAAGGCTGCCACTTGGAAGTCAGTCCTTACATTTACTAAGCACTACTGCCTAGACACTGATGCTAGGGCAGATGCTCAGGTCGGGCAGGCTTCACTTCGAAATCTATTTGCACAATAGTGCGGTTGTTCTCTGTTTCTTCCACCGCTGGAGAGTTTTTTTTGGGGATGGGCTTGCTAGTCTAGTCACATGATTAGGACTATACACGGTAATCCCCTACAAGAGGAGTAGTTTCTTACCTGTAACTCCAGTTCTCTTGTAGGGGTATTTCCGTGATAGTCATAAGCAACCCGCCCGCCTCCCCGGTGGCAGATAGTTGTCCCCAAGTCTCAGCAGGCTCTGCTTCTTTACGCCTTCAAAAAGAACTGAAAGTAACTGCCTCTGGCTGTGCATCATGGGATACCGGGGGTCTCTGGAGACTCTTAAAGGCACGGTATCCATTTGCAGACATATAATGGCAGCCTATGGGGGCTTCTCTATCCATTCCTTTTCATCTCGATCATGAAAAAAGAGGAGTTTTGTGAAGGAGAGTTTTCTATGTGTAAAGCTCAGCAAATTGCTAAATTTAAAAAGTTAAACTGGCTATCGTTTTTCTCTTCAAGATGAAGTAATGGCCAGCGTAGCCTAGTTGGTTAGGCTGCATTATTGTCTTTGTTTCTTAAGTGTCTATACAGGCCTTCCTGAAGAAAGGCAGAAGATGACAACTTAAGAAGATATATCTAATGAAGTGCTCCGGGGTCCACGCACATGGGCGGGACTATTCACATGATTATGACTATCACGGAAATACCCCTACAAGAGAACTGGAGTTACAGGTAAGAAACTACTCCTGTCTCATGGATTGTGGTTTTTTGGAGCTAGAGGGTTCCTAAAGTGCTACTCAATGTGGTGAAAGGCTACTTACTGCCTATGTCGGGAGTTAAGTAGCACAAGCGCAATGGTGCCAGCATTCCTTGTAGTGATGAGTAGAAGTGAACTGGCCTGGTTATCCGCATCACTGGAGTGATACCTGCAGGCTTACTCATGTACATCAAGTGTGTGTTTTTTGCGTGTGCTGGGTGTGTGTGTGTGTTTTTTGCGTGTGCTGGGGGTGTGTGTGTGTTTTATGCATGTGCTGGGGGTGTGTGTGTTTTATGCATGTGCTGGGGGTGTGTGTGTGTGTGTGTGTTTTTATGCATGTGCTGGGGGTGTGTGTGTGTTTTATGCATGTGCTGGGTGTGTGTGTGTGTGTGTGTTTTATGCATGTGCTGGGTGTGTGTGTGTGTTTTATGCATGTGCTGGGTGTGTCTGTGGAAGGTGCAATACATGGAAGATTCTGGGTTCCATTTTGGGATACCCAGGGCTGAATGGAGGAGCGTGTGGAGGTAGAGGACCCACCTGACTCCTCCCCCGACAGATCTATGGATTGCTGCAATTCTGTGAGCAGGGTGAGGACACACTGGAGGAAGGCAAGACTGCCTAGCTCACTTGAAAGGGTGCTCTATGATTAAGAGATTGGTCACCGGGAAGGGACCTGGGCACATCTCAGGAAGGCGATTGGGCTGATAAGAGAATCGTAGAGTAGGGCTGAGGCCCTAGGGTAACCATCACTGGCTGGCATCCGGTATGAAGCTCTGGTCACTCATGGCCTATGTTGTGGGCTGTCAGATTCGGAGTGTCTCCTACTGTGACACTGCTTTCTGGAGGAAGGGCAGAGAAGTGGTCACTTCAAAAGGAAGCAGAGCCCCAACAAACTTCAGACTCTGACCCTAATTCTCATTTGGTGTCCGGCTGTGCGAGGAGGGGAAAGCTCTGCAAGATTTCTGCCTTTTACCAGGGTGGAGGCGAAGGCCTAGCAGTCTAGTCTCTCTGCTGGGTAAGGGGGACACCCAAGACCACCTGCGCCTGGAGCACCAGTGTCTGCCTGCTTGTCAAGACTGGTGGAGGTGGTGCCATCGCCGTGAGTAGATGGCGTCACAGCGACCTGTGTGGGCCCGAGCCCCTACTGAGTATCGGATTAAAGAAAATGGTGACAATACCCCTCCCCCAGCCCCTCTTTTTGGGGAAGGCTAAATGAAACTTACCGTAGTATTGGAGGCACACAGAGGTCACCCAGCCATGGCCTCTGCAGCGCTGTGTGTGATGCTCATCGAGGCACCCGCAAGAGACCCTCTCAAACTGCGTTTGGACAATCCCTGCTAATGTGGGTAAGACTAACTTATAGGCCTGAAGGCCACAAGGGAACTTCTCTGCCAGATGGTGTTTGCGCTGGAACACTTTTGACTTTTCTAACTGAGTCGGACTCCTGAGATGCACACTGCTAGTGGGGTCGAACCTGAATGTCACCTATAGTGTATGGGGAATAACCACTACCACTATTGAGAAGGAAGTGGGACTCTGGGGACTGCATTAAACGCTAAAGCCCTGACCTCATAGGCTGCATATGCTTTGTGTATGCCATATTTAATTTGTGCTTGTATATAAATACTCCTTTTGTTATAAAAGAAAGTATTTGACTGGACAATCATTTATTGCTGCTATGGAGTATATTTTGATTTGTAAGCCTGTGTTCTCCTCCTGTGTATGCCTCATACCACCCTCCTCCGAGAAGCCTTGGACTGTTTGACCTGGGTTGTGCTGAAGAGGTACTTGCCCCGTTGCTCAGGATACATAGTGGGTCGGGCCCTGGGACATCAGGAGTAAAAGTAATCCACCCCCACGGTTTGGTAGCATCTGCTTGTCGTGTGGCCCTCTGAACGGTGTACTTACTGCAGGATTTGCCCGTCATTATGCAGGTACTCCTGATCTATGGTTCGAGAACGTTTTCTGATTAACGTGCTACTTTAATATGAGGTTTTAGATTTCCACTCTGTATGGTAGGCTGTGTTTTGGGTTGCTTCCCGTTTCAAGCTGAAGGCTGGCTAGTTCAGCTGTGCACGTACATGGGCATCCGAAGTCGGGTAGTTTATGCATTCCACTACAATGTCAGATCTTTAGTAGCTAGTTGTAAATATTGCCTCTCGAATCTTGCTTCCTTGCCTTCAAAGTATAGAGTGGCTAAATGGGATTTAGTCTGCATTACCTAAGCAAAGTATTACTTGGAAAAAACTGTCAAATATAATTCTTGTGTTTTTAAAGTCGTTGTGTACCGCAGTTGTTATGAACATATTATAACCTTCTCCTGCAGCAGAAGAAACTTTATCCGTGTATCCTGTCACAAAAATATCCTGAAGCCATGGCTGAAGACCTGTTTTGAAACGGCTTTCCTAATTCGGTTCTTGCCCTTGAAAGAACAAAGTTGCATTAGTAGAGCCAGAGTAAACGGTTTGGAAAGAGCTCGGCTGCCAGGAATACTCGTGTTTACTTTTCCATCTGATCGAACTTGAACACTGTGACCCAACAGACTTCACATATTATACAATAGTCCATTCCCTGCCAAATTGCTTGATAATCTCTAAAGAAAAGGGAAGGCTTAGTAGGTGTGCAAGAGAACTTGAATGAAAACTGAGTGCATAATGTTTTTGTGGGCGGTCTGCAAAGGAGCAAGAGAGGAGGAACGAACTGGATTTACCAGCATTTAAATGTTTACAATTCTCTTGCATTTTAAATCCATCTCGTAATGCTTTTTCCCGGTGAAAGAGCCTTGTCTGCATGATTCTGCAAGGGCAAGGTACTCGCCTGTTGCCATTCTCTGGTGTAAGATTGCAGTTTTTTTGCAGACAAAAAAGAGGCAGAATGCGTGGATCTTCCCATTGAATTAGGCTATTGTGGCCTGTCTTAAACTTCTGACTGCTTTCCTTGCGTCACGGGTAGATGCCTTATTGCAGCACGCATGCACGAATGTTCTTTAGCTTTTTCTTGAACAGATATGGGCATTTAGTGAAAACCGTATGCGTTGCAGTTGGCTGTTTAACTGATGGTACTGAATAAAGCTGGTAGTTGGGATTCTAAACTAGGGCCCTTTGTTGGGCTTTTCAAGGAGCTCTGCTCTGAGGCTCCTCTAGCCAGGTTGAAGAGCTCTCATCTGACCTAGAGCCTCTATTGGACTCCGGCTATGAAGGAAATGCTCAGACATAGCGAGTAATGCTTCAGGAAGCATTCGGATTGACTGGTATGTAGAAGGGAAGATCTGCTTTAGTGTGGTACGAGGGCCATGCCTGCAATGAATGCTGGTAGTAATGGATGTAGTTGGATCGCAATCTGCTTGTAGGTGGAAAAAAGGCGGCTCTTTCATCTAATCGGGCTTGGGTTGAAATTCACTTCCACTAATCGTTCACCAGCACCATGTTTTTTAATCCATTCTCTTTCTGTGAATGGTAGGTGTGGCAACAGATTCTGTAGTATCTATTGCATAAGTGTTTATTTTATACTCTATACGGAAATGAATTGCAGCAGGTGTTCTGGTACACTCTTGATTGTAGTGTGGATCTAAAAGCACAGTGAGCAAATTGAGAATGGGCGGTGATCAGTGATGTTTGCAGCTATTCAAAATAAACGGACTAAACATGGTGGTTTTTTTAAAATTATTTTTTGTATTCTTTTTTTATGATTTTCTGAATATATTTACAATGATGGAATATTACTGACGATAAGTGTTTGTTCTGGCCCATCTAATAGTTCTCATTTTCTAGTTTCCAGAAAGAATTTACAGTTGAAGTCCAACAGAAACCTTCACACTCAACCGATATTGATGATAACCTACTCGCAGTCCTCCCTAAAGGTAGGGCCGGAAGACTGCATCTCTTGTGCCTTGCTCTGTATGTTGTACATACTTGTATATTGTGCATACTGTACTGTAAATGTTCATTGTGCCATTCTTTGCACAACCATAGTCGTATTTTACTTTATTTCATTTTGAACATTCCAATAAAATCTTACCTGATTACTGTGCTTGACTAATAACGAGCATTCATCCTTGGCTTTCAAACCAAGAACGTCCAATATGGACAAGTAAATGAAGGTGTGTTAGACTCTTATTCGAGCAACAGTCCTTTATTTAAATGAGGATCATTTTGAGTTGTAGGAGACGTTGACTATTTTAACGTTTTTCAAGAATTCCCACTTTTTTTAAATGAGGCATTTTGACTTTTGTCAAGAATACAAAAGAAACATTCCAGTTCATGCCTTCTCACTAACCAGAATGCCGGTCTTCATATTCCTTTCTGTTGGGTCTGAGCAGGAGATTATGAATGGTGGTCAGGGTCTAAATGGATGGCAGAGGCTGTCTTCTAGTTTAGGAGAAGAACGATATGACTGCTGCAGCATCAAGGAAGCATTACCTTCATCACTGCTATTAGATCTGGCATTAGTCGAGACAACCGCCATTTGGTGCTATGTCAGATGTGCATTCCCTTGCGTGGTCACCATCTTCTCATTATTTTTTCCTCCGTTGGGGTCTGGAAGCAACTGCTTAAGTTCCGAGGGTGCTGAGAGCAGTTTTGCCACAAACATCTGGATCGTCTATCAAACAGACAGGAAATGACAGAAGGTGAGAACACCAAAAAATACAGAACACCGAATAGGTGACAGAAGTACACCGGAAGCTGCTTAAGTTGTTGACCACGTGGTTGGAGAATGCATGAAAGGGGAGAGAGAACCTCCCCGGGACATGAAGAATACTCCCTTTAGGTTCTACTCCTAGTGCCACCGAATATTTGCCCAAAAATACCACCACGAGGTCTGCAACCTCTGCCTGCCAAGGGACCACGACACTAAGACCTGCAAAACGTACTCTGAATTCTGGCCTAAGACCCTGAGAGCGCGAGAAAAATAAACTCAAGTGAGGAAGAGGACCACGTCCAGAAGTGGTGCAGGCGGAAGGTTTAGACGCTGAAGTAGGTCGGCAAAACCGAGAGCCCCCCATGGAGGGAGATCCTCGAAAGCCGGTCGAAGTAACGTCCAAAAAACATTCCGGGGCAGAGCTGAAACGTTTGAACTCAAGGCTGCATAAAACTACCTGGTGACTAAACACTCCATGTCCGAAGGGAAGTAAAGGCCAAAAGAACCCCATAGGTCCCAAAAGGGAGGCACCAATGGCGATCAGTCCTCAGAAAAACCTTTGACATCGAAAAGCGAATGAGCGAAGTAAAGGCCCAAGGAGTCAGCGGACTTGCTGGACTCAAGGAAAGGGTCATTGGAAACCATCGGCACCAAAGATCGAACCCTCAATCAAGAAGAAGAAAAGACTGCTCAAGGCAGAAATGGCAGCGATACTGCATAAAAAGGATTTTGATGCCGCAGTGAAAGAATGCAGGATTTCCTTAACCTGTAGGGGAGGAAGAAGAGCATGGCAAGTTTTAGCCATCAGCAACCCCGGAGCCACAAGAGGAGAAACCAGAGTTGTTCCCCTATGACTAGGAAGACTCAAGACCAAGAAATCTTCCAAGATGCCGAAAGTGGCAATGAAAAGTAGCAGGACCTTGACCATCACCGCCCCACGACATTGTTATATACAATGCAGTTATAGAGAGCAATGGACAAGTATGGGGCACAACAAGATGAAGAGAACGAAAGCCCTTTACTCCTAGAGACACTGCTACCATCCCAGTGCAGTATCCATCCCAGACCAATATCTCCCCATTCTGCCAAGCATCCTGATTCAAGGAAGAGAAGCTTTCAGTGAACCAGCATCATGCAAGGCAGCAACATCAAGAATTGAGGAGAAATACAAATACTCCTCAAAAGACCCCACATACATAAGGAAAATGCAGTAGCAGACTCAGTCATTGTGGCTCCAGTGAGGGAGAAGGCAACGTACCAACATCCACAGGCCCCCCTCCGAAGGAGAGTAAAAAGGTGGAGATGGTAAACCAAAACGTCGAGAGGATCTGCGACAGTGGAGAATTGCAAACTCTAATGCACTCCTCCATTAAGCCCACAGCCAGTAGGAAGATGTCAGAACTTTTAAAACGCCTCGCAGAGCAATTCCAGAAACTAGGAGCAGCACTGGTGGAAGAGTTAAAAGTAATAGCAAACACTTGCTTAAAGTCTGCCTTTGATGTGTAGGACACGGCCAGGAGACAAATGGCCACAGGGACATTAATGAGGAGGCACGCCAGGCTGCAGGTGTCCAAATTCCATAATGAGGTTGAAGTGAACATCCTAAATAAAACCTTAACTGTAGACAGCCTGTTTGGACCAGCTGTGGACTACACCCTCAACAGTTTAAAAAAGACAAGGCCACAGCAAAGGTAATGAGGGTGTTACAGAACAGGGGTCAACCCAACAAGACAAATGAGCTGACAAGGGTTCTAAAGCACAGCAACACAGCCATCCTATCAACAGACAGCTCTCCAGCAAGGTCCACAGAAACAATGGCAGTTCCAACAAATGCAACCACCAGACATTTGGGGCATAACCATGGGAAATGGGCACCCCTCCTGAGGAGCAAGATTCTGCAACAAGTGACTGCACCTACTAAATGCCCCACCACATATCACCAGTGGGTTGGGGGTTAATTCTGTTCTTCCTGCATGAATGGAGGAGTGTTGCCTCCGTCAAATGGATACTCCACATCATCCAACACGGCTACTGCATAGAACTCCTATAGAGACCACCGGAGACCAAACCAAGGACCGGACCACACACTGAGGAAGAGGGGCATTGCCTTCAACAAGTGCAGGAACTGCTGGAAAAGAGAGCACCCATAGCAGAAATCAATCAAGGAAACTACTCAACATACTTCCTCATACCGAAGCCGGACAAGTCTCTAAGACCAATCCTGGACCTTTGCTTCCTGAACCAGTTTATGAAAACAAAAAAATTAAAAATGACCACACTGCAAGAGGTAATTGTGTGACTGCGGGAAAAGCCATAGACCTCCAAGACACCTACCATCACATTCACATGAATCACAAACACGATAAAAATCTCCAGTTTGTTGCCTACAAGGACCACTACCAATTCGGGGTGCTCTCCTCCTTCGGAATCAAGTCGGCACCCGCAAAAGCCTAGCATCAGTAGCCACTCGCCTGATGTGAGAGGGACTACATGTGTATCTGTACTTGGGCAGCTGGTTAATAAAGGCAAGCTTTTGCACATAATGCGAAAAGAACACCAGTACAGTCATAAACACATGTCACAGACTGGATTTCATTATAAACCTGTAAATGTCTTCAATGAAGCTGGAATGAAAAGATCTTCCAAGGAGCAAGAATCAACACTGCTGGGGCGAAAGCCATCCGTATCCTCAATCGAGCAGTGACTGAGCAAGCTCGCCTCTACCGCAAGGGTGAGTCTCGTATAGTGAGAGCTGTGGGAAAAACGATTGGCATGATGGCCTCATATATCCCACATGAAACTACACAAGACCACTGCAATTGTGATACAGAACCAATGGTCACAGGGAACTGGGAGTTGGGAAGATCTAGCGTTTGAAATGCAAAGAGTGGAAGAGAAGATGACGTGGTGGAATAAGGACAACACGACCGTGGGAAGACCTTGCACACAGCCAACAAACAGTGGCCATCTCCACGGATGCGTCCCACCCAGTATTGGAGGGCATATATGGGTTACTGAAAATCGGAGTGCTGTGGAATGGAATGCATAGAAGTGATCCAGCACATAAATGTGCTGGAGCCAAAGACAGTCTTCATAGCCCTAAACACCTTCACGACAAGGTGAAGGGAAAGACAGTACTAATTTAGACGGACAACACCTACCATGATGTTCTACCTGAACAAGCAGGGAGGAACAGTCGGACATGGTTTCCAAAGTAGCCTATGATATATAGAAATGGGCCGTCCACAGACAAATAACCCTAATAACAATACATCTGCTAGGTGTAAAAAATAGAGTAGCAGACAAACATGTCTCCGTGAATGGGAACTGAACGATCTAGTGCTCCAAAATGCCTTCCGCCTGTGGGTACCCCAGATATTGATCTATTTGCTATCCCGGGCAATGCAAAATGCCCAGACTTAGCTTCCATGCACCCACACTGCCGATCCCAGGGGAAAGCCCTGCTGATAGACTTGCCAGGGAGATTTGCATACGCATTTCCATTACCCCCCCATACCCCACCCCCAATACCTTCCACAACCATCCCCCCTCCTATACCTCTGGTCACAAGCAAAATGTCACAAATCACGCTGATCCTAATCCTCCCAAAGCGGACAAGACCAACTTGGTCCTCAGACCTAGTGGAAATGGCACTAGGAAATGTAAAAAATTAAGAAAAAAGTTATCAAACACGTCATCTCGCCATTAAATGGGGAAGAACCACCACCTAGAAATTAGCATCCTGAGCTTGGTGGCCCGACTCCTGATTACATGGTGTTGGATACTTGAACCTACCTAAACAATCCATGGACCTCCTCAGAGGCCAGAAGGGCAAGCACATGGACGCACTACACAGAAAAATGACAGAAGTATGTCCTGTGGTGTAGACAGCAGAGCATTCCACAGCAGAACAGCGGACACCACAATAAGATACCTCACTTACCTGTTCGATAACTGACTAACATATGCCTCACTGAAGGTACACCTAGCGAAGAGCACAGAAAGGAAAGCTAGTTATTCACATCTTTTGCAGACTGGGAAAGGCGCGCATGACAAATGGCACCATTGTGAGGTGGATAGTGCAAGCAAACAATCCAGTTATGCTACAAAACAGCAGGCATGTGTGTGTGGGGACAAAGCCCAGAGCACACTCCACAAGAAAGAAAGGAGAGACCCCAGACTTCATAGCGAGCGTGTGTTTTTTAATGTGTATGGCGGCCCCATAGTCAGCAGCTCACACCTTCATCAAACACTATTGCGTGGGCATACATATAAACAAGAAGTCAGAAGTAGGGTTAAGTACTGAAACCTCTGTTTGCAAGCTCCAACTCATCTTTGACACCACTACAAGGAGTGATTAGAGATGCTGCTACAAATCAATGCACCACATGTGAATTTAGAAAAGGATTCAAGCTGCAAAGCAAAATGGTTGCTTTGTTGTAGTAGTTTTGCAGCCTGAAGAGTTTTCTGAATTCACATGCGACCCTCCACCTCTCCAAGGAGCAGTGAGGTGAGACAAAGAAGTAAGGGCCTACGCAACACTGAAGAGACAGAGGAAGCCAACGGACAGTCACCAAAGGAGCAAAAAAAAAATCTGAAGATGGTGACCACGCCCAGGGGCTTCCGGGGTGCGCGTTTGATTTCATAGGAGGATGGACATAGCACCAAATGGCTACAGACTAAGCCCAACAACAACAAAAAGAGTACGACTAACCAGAAGAATCTGGACCCAAACCCTAGATGGTGAAATAATGCACAACATGTGAATCCAGAAAACTCTTCGCTGTAAAACTACTCCTACTGGTACATAACCATTTCAATATTCTACATCTGTACAGGGACTTCCAGCCAGCCCCCTTCATCAATTGGTCTCGTGTCATTAACATATTTCTTCTGCCCACTACCCCATTCAACATGGGATAATGTGCAGCTGACTTCAGCTATTATCCAATTTCACTGTGAATAAAGCATTCTTCCCTTTCACAAGGTGTACATCCGACCCCAGAGTAGTTCCCTTCATTGCCAGCAACCACTACTGCAGTGTGGGTGTTGCTTTTATTTTTAGGTCAAGCCTAGCGGCAGCACGCATTCACTGCTCACTCTGTGAGGCTGCTGTAGTACAGTATGGGAGAGAAGCCGCGCCCACTCCTCCCATATTTTTCATTGTCTTGTCAGTCTTTCGTAAATGCTGCCTTCGAATTCGTTAATAGGCTTGTTAGTTCCTCCTTAGTACGGCCTTGTCTTCATTTGTACCTTCCCATGGCGACTGGCCCTTTTACTTAAATTGTTTCACGGGACCGGATATTTAGTCTGTAAGCACTATTTACTTTAGGAGTTTTCCTTACTGCAGGCCGGACATGCGCTGCTTCAGCTGAAACTGCTTGTGTTTTTTTTAAGCAGCATGGTCACCCCCGTAACACGGGCGCCTGCTTTCAATCAATTTAACATTATCTTGTCTGTTTCAACCCCCCCCATGTAAAATGGATTTAGAAATGATTAACAAATTAAATCCTGTGAATTCCAGGTAGCACATCATACTGTGCTAATGGGCTGAAGCTGGCAACAGCACATGCCACATGTCATCTGTACTAAAGCCACCTGACAGGTTGTTTTCAAAAGCCTGTTTTATTAACAACACCACCACCACCAATATCACCACCACTACCATTACCATTACCACTACCATTACCACCACCACCACCACTACCATTACCACCACCAATACCGCCACCACCTCCTCAGCGCCTCTCGCTCACTAGTAATAGCAGGGGCACTGTACGAGGCTGGAGCTGCAGCCGAGACCATCCCTCCATCCATGCCTGCCATAAAGCACAGCCCGCCCTGCACCAGGAGGTGAAGCCAGGGCCCTACTACAGCTGGAGTGTTTTTTTTATTAGGCCAAAGCTGGCAATGACATTATGCAATGCCACATTGCACACTCCAATCACGGAGAGGGCAGGAAATAGCCCCCCACTCTTCCTCCTGAGCCGCGACCGTGTAATCACAGAGCGAAAGGTGTTTGAGCGCTTTGTTATTGTTTACAGCTCAGATCATATGTAACTCACTTCACACTTTGTGTCTGTGTAATTTACAACACTTGCACATCTTCTTCACTGCACTATTTATCGCTACTTTGAAGACGTCGGAGGCCGGTCTCTTCCTTGGATATTTACAATCTAACAAGCGGTCGAGCAGGCCCTTTATTGCAGTGCAATAGGTCTCGAATTTGCGAGAGTTTTAAGCTATTAGTATAGTAAATGACAATGCCTTTTATTTATGTTTTAAAACCCAAAACATAAATAAAAGGCATTGTCATTTACAATGCCAATAGCTCAAACTCGCATGAATGTGAGACCTATTGCATTGCAAATGCTTGTTTTTATTGGTGGCGGCCTTGCTCCAAATGGGCTTTGTGGCTCTTCCCTACACTTCCTGTCATTACAATAAATGGTCCATTGACTTAAATTTCAAAAACGCTTTGAAATTGAAACCTACAAAACTGAATCAAAGGTAGGAGTTACTCCCCACACTGTCCATATTTCTGTATCTATTTACTAGATCTCCCTGCAACCTTTGTCACCACCCACATATTCCGTTTGATTGCCTAGCATTATCATTTTCATCAAAGCTTTATTCAATTATTTAGAACCAATCATAAAAGCATCGCAGATATTAAATACATCACAATACAAATGTTACAATCCTAAAACATCCCAGATAATTACATCACAATATGAATATATTACATATAAAGATATCCAGAATCATTAAAGGGACCTATGTTTAGAAACTGCAGATTTTTAAAAAACTGCCCACACTAAAACCTGAATATTGGGCAGCATTTGTAAAAAGTAGAGGGCAGCTTCCATTGTTAAAATGAATACTTGTTAAGAATTGGTTTTTAAAACATTCGAGAAAAATAAGTGTAGAAATCGGATTCCAAGGCTTTAGTCTGCATTTTACGAAGAGGCCAGCAGTTGGAGGTCTGCCAAAGTAACTCGTATTTAATACAATTTGCGCGGGTGCACGTAATCACAGCCCTAGGATGGCTTTGACCAGAGTGGACATCGTACAAAGATCTGCAACTTTATTTATGCAGGTTGCACGGATTGGGAATGTGCCAAATATTTACAGAAGGAACAATCCCTGATTAGGTAACGAGTATGGCATGTTCCTGACGGGCAATCGTACAAACTAGTATAAATGTTACAAGTGGGCATTGCTAGTTCCTTCGCACACATAGACCGACAATCTAATAAATAACTGTAAAAATTGACATGGACATTGCTTGTCCCTTCTCATACATAGACAATCGCAATATAAACATTACAAATGGGCATTGCTAAGCCCTAGACGGGCAAAGAGCAGGTAGGACAACACAGGTGTGTAAACACCATGATCAAAACAAGACTCTTGGTGCTGACTTGAAACGCAAATAGAAAGGCACCAAAGTTCGCAGTTCAATCATCTCTGGAAAATACAAAATGGAAGAACTGATGTTCAGATTAATAGAGAAATGTTTTTCACAGAAGCATAGTATATACAGAAGAAAGTAAAGTGGTTAAGAGTTTGCACAGCAGACTTATCACATGGTCAGACAAGCACAGCACATGATCAAATTGACCCGGCGGGAGAAAGTAATGATCTATTAGTCCCTAGGCGAAACTTGGATAGGAGTGTGCGTTCCCAAGGGTTCACAACCCACCAACTCAAATACTGCTTAAGAGTAGGCGAGAATTATATGCTTGTGTAGTCCTGCATGAGTTTTTCGCAACTGCTCCTGTTCCCTGGAGGCCCCTCTATGACGCAAAGGTTTTAACCTTGGATATATCCACTTTAGTGAGCAAGGTCGGAGATAAATACGTATCCTCCCATCCAATTTCTTTAGCCATGGCTCACATAGCTAAACCATGGAATTGGAGGACCCTTCTGACGTCTCAAGCAATCTGATAATTTCCCTATTAAGGAAGGTAGCCTCATTTGCCCAAAGAGAAACCAAAAGGGCCACCCTAATCTGATCAGCTGCATATGGGATGCCAAACTCCTCATGTGCGGTCGAAAGCGTTACCTCCGAATACGGCGGCAGAATTGATTCTCCACCTGCATCGATGCAACATCCTTGTAATCCCCAGACCGCTGCACCATATGTTAAGACCAGTAGGCACTTTTGTGGAAAGACCTCCAGGAGGGGCTGTTCTGGCCTATTGGCCACTCTTGGAAAAGTCGAACAATGTGCCCTCAGAATGACTAATCTGTAGGCACTGGTTAAATATGCAGGGCGACCATCTAGGTCTCATCGAACACAACTCCCAAGTACAGGAATTCTGTAACCCTTTCAATACATTAACACAGCATCGTCTTTGTAGAGCAGAATCGGAACAGAATCTGACTTTATCGTGGGCATGTCCTTCCCTGAAGCTACTAAGGAAGCATTTAAGTCGGTGTACAGTAAAAACAGGATAGGGGCCAGGACTCCGCCCTGGCGGCGGGCATCTCGATGAAATACAGAAGCGTCCATGCATTCTCCGTCTGACCCAGCTCTGACAGAAGCGCTGACCCCACAATGTAGCCCCACAAAGAAAAGTAACCAAATCCTTTCCCAGCCCTATGGTCAAAAGAATATCCCAAAGTTTATTGCGGTTGACCCTATCGAACTCTCTAGACTGGTCCATAAACGAAAGGAATAACTGGCCCCTTTTAGCAAACACATATATTTGCAAACAACTAGATGGAGGTTAAGGCATTGCTCAATAGTGCCAAGTCCTTCCAAAAACCCAGGTTGTCGGGAGATTACCTGGTTGGTTCTAGATCATTTCTTCTGAGGACTATGTGCCCGATAACCTTAGCCATCGAGTCCAAGAGGGAGATCAGCCTGTAAAATCATGGATCATTTTTTTCATCCTATTTTTGTACACCAGGACAATCTCAGCAGTATGCTGTGTCTTGGACATAGAGATGCATTATTGATCACCGCTGTAATAACCAGGGCACAGAACTCCACTTTCATGTTGTACAAGTCGTTGGGACCCCATGTGGCCTGGGTGCTTTCTTGGATGGGCTCTCCATGATCGCCTCCCAAACTTTCTGCTAGTTCAAACTTTGTGGATAATGGGAAGAATGAGGATCGATCAGTGGTCCTACTGTCTCCAGGGCCTTCATAAGAATAAATGGTCTTAAAATGGTCAACCCATTTGTCTGTCAGCTGGCTAGGGGACCAACATTAGTACGGTTTCCATAAGCTTAGGCCTGTTAATGATTTTCCAAAAGTCCCAGAATCTTTGTCGAAAGGATGCCACCAAACCATCCTATATCTCTTGCTTAACGGCTCACTTTCTATTCCCAATTGCTGTTCTGTATGCAGGTCGACTCAGCCCTACCTTCAGCATGTTCCTTGAGGCTGATGAAAGTGCTTCAAGCAGGCGCTTATTAGTGCACCAACTCTTTATCAAACCAACCTGGTGCAGTTTATTTAGAAGTCTTCACCTGAATCTGAAGATTACATTCAAGGATTGAACATCCCCCCCCCCCCCCCAACTAATCAAAATATTGAAAATGGAGGACATGAGTGCGTACCTTCTCTTTAGACAATGTAAAATAGAGAACAAGACCTCTAAATTACTTGAGGTATCGTTAGGCCCCACAGAGTTATAAAACATTAGACACCAATTAAATGAACCCTGGAAGCACCACCCACATAATCTGTATCCCTGGATGATTAAAGGGGCCTGGCCCGTTGCAATACGAAGAGCTCGACCCTCTTGGTTTCATCCTTGGGCAAGCATATGTCTGTGATTAAGAACCTATATTATCCAGAACCCCCTAATTAATAGGCATCCCTAGGAGTATCATCTGCACTGATGATCCATAATGCTTAAATGATCCCTCTGGCCAGATTTTTTAGGAGGCTTACATTTCTGTTACCCGGCACACCGCAAGCAAATGCAACATAATCTAAAATAGGGGCTTAAGAGATGACAATGGAAACATTTCTGAAGTATAATCTAACTTTGCCTTATGAGCACCTAAGGTCCTATTGGACCTAATGCCGCCCATTTATCTAGCCAGACTCTTTGGTTCCACTATGAACTTTAGAGCAAATGCTATGCAGCATGGTTTCTTTGTTCGCCACTGTTCTGCAGTTCCTAGTAGAATGCAGTTACAAGAATGAGCTTCTCTATCTCAACTTAAGGTGGGAAAGCCCCTCTTTCCAGCAGGACTTTGATAAAGTTACCTTGGTCCTAGCTGCCGTAACCTCCTATTTATTTTAATGCAATGACATTTAGAATGGTCTAACAACAAACTGTTGTAAAATCTGTGTCCTGCTGCCCTGCTACTTCTTTGCCTGGTGGTGTCCAAATATGATTTCTGCACTGAAGCCTCTATCCTGGCTTTGTGTCGAAGAAAGAATTGATTTAAAAAATCTGGCCACAAGCCAATAAACAGCCAATTCCCTCCCCAGGTTCGTTCCTGGACTATCGCTCAGCCAGCCTGGAGCCAGATAGCTACCACATTAAACGCTTTTCACTATGCACCCAACCACTGCCTTAGCTGCAAACATTTGGTTAAACAATATCCACATCTTTAGGAACCAGACTTAAAATGTTGTCCCTCACACTGTAGCCATAAAAGGAAGCTACCCAAGGTTTTCTGATGCACCGCTTTCAATATGCACACGACCACAAAACTTGTGCTTTGAGTTTCTGATAAGCCTGGAACTTCGGCTCTCACTCTGTGGGGCTGGCTCTGTGGTATTCCCTGCCTGCCAGGAGCTTAAGAGTTCCATCTGCCCATCATGACTGATGTCGGGGGATACCCGGCTGTGTTGTCATCACTCGTATAATTGAGTCTGATCTGACACCGTGCTTCAGTCCTGTTGGGGGAGCAGCTTTAACCATTTGTTTGTTCATTCGTTTGCCCAGTGTCGCACCCTCTTGTACAACTACTTGTGGCTGTCCTGATGAGGAATGAACGAGCTAGCAGAAGACTAGCAGTAATCTCCTGCATTTCTCTAGTTTAGCAGCCTTCCCCTTCCCAAGTATGCAAGATTTGTGAATTTTTCGATATCTTTTTTCACAATGGTCATGTGTAAGCAGTTAGTTTTTGTAATAAGTCTGTAGTCCAGTTTGTTTCAATGAATGGTAAGTGACTACCAACGTTTCTATAATAACTCAATTTGGTTTTTAGTGAGAATTTTTGTTTAATAGTTTCAGAACTTCGGAAGCTTTTTGAACCAAACAAGAAAGCCAGTTTGGAAATGAAAAGGTAAGGGCTCATTATCTATTTAAAAAAAAAAAAATATTTGTGGCCTATTGTGTAGTTTTTATGAACAATGTTGCTGCATGTTCTTTAGCATTTTGACGATCAATCCTAATTAAAATGTATTGGTTTTTGTCAGGTATTAAATGGTATATTATGTTTTGGGAAAGCTATTGCACCACATCTTTTTTTTAAATGGCTTCCTACTGTTTTATGGTGCAAGGTTGGGAACATGGAGATACTCATTCAGCAAAAGTTCAGAGCTTTTTACTAAGTAAAGCTGAATCCCATCTATGATCCTGCTGAAAGAATATTAGTGGTTTTTCAAAAAAATAAATTCCATTGGTATAAGCTGCTTCTCCCAAAACGTCATTACCTGTCCCAAATTGATATTATTGAAAGCATACTTTAACTTGCTAGACTCCTGCCAACCAGTGGCGGCTGCCTCTGTGCGGGGGGGGTCGGAAAGGGGGGAGGGGCGGAATGGGGGAGGCATGAAAAAAAAAAAAAAACGTTCCTCCTTCGCTACCGCACGTCTCTCCTCCATCCTCGCTCTCTGCCACAGGAAGCACCCAGGCTCCTGGACCCTCCCAGCCAATCAGTGTCGTGATTGGTCTGAGCAGCCTTTTTGGCTGCTCAGGCAGTCCCTGGGAGGCTGGGCATGTTCTGCGCTGTGCAACACAGCCCAGTGGAGAACATGCCAAGGGCGCATGACTGTTAGGCCAGCCCAAGATGGCTGGCAAAGCTGTCATGCGCACTTGGGGGGGAGTGCAAACCACTCCTGCTCCCTCTGACTGTGGCGAGCCCCGCCCGACCTGGCTGGAGTCCGCAAAGAAAAATAAAATGATAAAAATTTCTTGTTATCATTTTATTTTTATTTTCCACTTCTCAATGAGCAGTGGGGCGACGCTCCTCCGCCTTAACGGAGGAGACGCCACTGCTGCCAACAGGTATGTATATTTTTAAGGATGAATCGGTGATCTTTTTCTTCCCTCCAGTTAGCTTCTTGCTGTGTGAATTTTTTTTGGGGGGGGGGGAGGGAACAGTCTAATTTGAACTACCATGCAGTGTAAAATTGCATTTGTGTTTTGTCCCTGGTAGGTTATTTATATTGAGTGCAATAATCCCCCCCCCGCTAATGCACATCACAAATTCAATTCACAGAATTAACAGAGATTAAAGGTTAAGGCAAGTTTTTAGTTTTTTTTTAAATAACACTATCAAAGCAGGAGCGCAGATGTAATGGTATCTGATTTTGGAATTGTGGAAAACGTTAAGGGGCCAGAAAAGAGGAGCTGCCTCCATGTATGGCCATGCGTATACGCTGAGGATGCATTACAAGTTGCTTACTAGACCTAAGATTGAGAGTTGGAATGTAGGGCAGCAGCTTGTTTTTCAGATCACATGGTCCACTTCCATGTAAGGACTTGTGGACTAGACAAACTTAAAGGGAGGACGCTTTTTTATGGGAAGCCAGTGCAATCTTAACGTGCGTTCAGAAGGAGATCGAGGTGGTAGGTTGCAGACCAGGCAGGCAGATGTGTTGTGTACAACATGGAGCTTAGCAAAAAGGCCCTCCTCCATTGCAACCATTAGGGAATTTCCATAATTCAGGTGACTAGCAAAAAGTGCCTGGGTGAGTGATTTCTTGGTCTGTAGAGGTAGCCATTGGAAGGCTTGCCTAAGCATATGCATCAGGCCAAAGCATGATCCAGGGATTGAATTTGCATGTTCTTTGATTGACAGGTTCTCATCTATCAAGATGCCTAGATTTTTAACTCCCTCTTTTGGGATCGGATTCTGCCCCAGTTCCATAGGCCACCAGTCATTAGACTAAAGAGTGCTCTTTCTGAAAAAGAATTTTTCTTACTGGAGTTCAGTTGGAGGTAGTTGGCTGACATCCAGGAGGCAATCTTGTTCATACATTCCCTTAATCTTAGTTTGGTGGATTCTGGGTTAGGCCCCACAGTGATGACAAGTTGTGTCATCTGCATACGAAATGACTTCAAAGCTGCATGATCTTATCACTTTGACCAGGGGAGCCACTTCTATATTAAAACGGTAGGGCTCAGATTATCCCTGTGGCACCCCCATGTCTAAGGCCATGTAAAGATCTAGCTGTACTGAGTGAGTTCAATCAGTCAAAGTTTTTTAGGCAGCTTAGTGATTTACCCCCGACACTAATCTCCTCTAGTCTTTGGAGTAGGGTTTCATGAGAAATGGTGTTGAAAGCTGAGGACAGGTCTAGTAGAGCCAGCACAACTGAATTTCCCCTGATCCAGAGCAACCCTGATCGAATCTAGAGCTTCTATTAGTGCGGTTTCCATTCTAAAATAGGCCCGGTAAACTGACTGGGAAGGATCTAACAGAGTGGGTTTCTAAAAAATGAGTTGTCGATTGACTAAAGTCTCCAGAACATTTCCAAGAATGGGGGGGCAGTGATAGTGGTCTATAGTTTGCCAACTCTAAAGTATCCGCTGTGGTTGTTTTAAGTATTGGCCTGACACAAGCGGTTTCCCTTTTTACTGGGAAGGAATCCGTGCTTGACGAGATGTTAAACAGGTCAGTGATATAGGCGAGAAGGGCTGGGGCCAGGGTGTCCATGATGTGAGGTGGGTCAGGATCATCTGGGGATCCAGATCTGATCCTGTTAATCAAGGCCAACGCTTGTTCAGGAGTAACAGGAGTAAAGGTTTTCAGAAGCGTGGCGTGAGCAATGACCAAAGAGTTGCAAGGAATCCACCCTTCTAGGTCTGAATTGTTTGAAATGGTTTGGTATATCTTGGAATTGTTTTCTTCAAAGTGATTTGCGAGATCATCGCAAAGAGCCCGAGAAGATGGGATTGACATGACATAGATTGAGGGTTTGGTAAATACTTCAAAATCTTATAAAGTTCTTCTGTTGAATTTCCAGCATTATTGGTCCTGTCAACTATGTGGGTCTTTCTTACTACGTTAATATTTTTGTGGTAATTTCCTAACACTTTTTTAAATTTTGTCCCCAGGAGATTTTGTAGTCCTCCACTTATGTTCTAGATTTCTGCAAACTATTTTTACCCATTTTAGGGACCCTCATTATGTACATAAAATTCAAGTGAAATTGGGTGCTTATCTTTAGTCCAGCGATACCGAATTTCCCCTTAGCATGCATATGAAAACCATGAAGTCTTTTCTATTTGTCCTACGTCGACTAGTAACGATACCATTGAATTCATTTGTAGCCTGAAGTCAAGTCTTAGCAGCAGAAGTGGGTCCCATTTGTCCATGTCGTCTTAAATAAGGTTAAATAAAGGTGGTCATGAATCGTCAGCCTTTCTGTATCTGTTTTTCAGAGCAGGAGTATTTTAAGTCCTATATTCCTAATGCATTGTTTTAGGGCGAACACCTGCCTGAATTACAGCATGTTTCAGATGGGCATGTGTTAAAGATGCTCTAAAGAGCTTCTTGACCAAGAATGTGACCGTTATTCAGCAAACAACTGCATGCCCACATGGGCCACCTTTATACATTGAATTCTGCTTGAAATTTCTCACTAACTGTTTCTAAGGTATTGTAAATTAGTGGAGGATTATATGGTGGAATTTCTTTATACTGCCTACCACACAAGGGAATAGACTCCTCCACCTTTTATGTTGCTTGCCATATGCACATAAATGTCTTTACTAAGAAAGATGCTCAGCCATGATGTATTTGTTTTGAACCACTTGCTAAGCTTACAGGCTACTTTCTTTCATAATTTCCATTCCTTTTCATTGGCAATTAATAAGTCGTAGCTTTAGCAGATTTTGTTGTTGTGCCAGACTCACTAAGGAATTCTGCCAATGGTTGTTGGCAACTGAGTGTTCCGTTTATGGAAAGGTGACCTCTATACTGCCGAATTACGGGATCAGTTATGTCTGTAGAATTTCTAACTGGTTTGCAGATATTCCGTTCTATATTATACATATTCAGTGCTTCCAGGGAAGTGCTCCATGCAAATGTTGTGAATACCTTCAAATTTCTGAACTGTGCGAGCAGTGATTTGTGGTTTTCAACCAAACTGATAGGATTGTTATGGACATTGCTATTGCAGGTTTTGGGTAGGTAAAAAATGCAGCTGTTCAAAAGTCAAGAATGGCTGCGATCCAGAACCTTCTAATGAGATGCACAGTTCTACCTCACACATGGCAAAAACCTAGGTTTTCCAAAAAGGAAAAATTACAGTGTAAATAAAATTTGAAAAAACCATTTTAGTTCATTTGAAGGTTAAGACCAAGCTCAAACACTGCACAAATTCTTCTTTTCCTCCTCCTATAACTGCTACAAGGGTTCAAATTCAATATAATTATTTTTAACATGAAAGGGGTAGACCACACTTGCAACTAAAGCCACTTTTCTTGTGCCAGCAAGAAACAGCTATGTAAACTGGGCCCTTCTGATACAATTGCTTGAAAAATCATTTTGACAGACTGCTTTATGAAGCAGTACCAAAGGCTAAAGAGGAACAAAACTATTGCCTTTAAGTTTACACCCTGGTGAGGAGAACTTCAGAGTGCATTGCAACCCTACACGTCCGGTTATACAGGCACCTGGTTGGTTTCTATATGGTAGACTTGAAAGATGATCATTTTCAAATTCCCATCCATGAGTCTGGAGGTGTGAGACTCATCTGTCGTTCCAAGCTCTGGATGTCCCAGTAGTGTTTACAAAGTGCATGACTGCAGTGGTGGCTACGTGTTTCTCTTCACCATCAAAGATGATTGATTGATCCATGGCACTATTCGGATGCTGCTCAGAACAGGACTGTTGTCTTCTGGTCTTCAGTCGCAGAGGATAATTTTGTCGTGGCAACCTTCAAAACAATGTCAATCCAGTGTTAGCAAAATCATAATAGACCTTTCTTGCCTCCCATTTTCAAAGGTGAGCCTTGGGCATAAAGTCATACTTTGTCTAATGTCATCCTGCAGCCTTCTCGTACTCTGTCTGCCAAAGCTGTCTACTTTGAGATTAGCTAGAAAACGTGGCAGGATGTGGAAGGGCAGCATACTAGACATCCTATCCAAAGCAGTTGTTTTGTTGATGGTTCAGTGTTAATCATTGGTGGAAATGGCATTCTTGATCCCTCAAGAGGTTATTAAACTAGTGACTGATATGGTTTCTGCAGTTGAGGTGTGCACCTTAAAATCTAATGGTGAGTTACTGGTCACAGGGCAAGAGGTGTTTGCATACAAGTATGCTGATAAGGATAAATGGCCTAGCTCTCCATTGCAGAGGTTCAGGCAAAGACCTTCTGGATCGGGCAGTAGTACAACCATGTTTTCTATAAGAAATCTGAGATGCTCGTGAAATCTAATATTTCTCATTAACTTCAGACCATGGAAATGGGCAGTACGTAAGGTCAAAAGTTTGGCTCAGCAACTTCCTCACTTGATCAATCTGGTGGAAGCCTTGCATAGCCATAATTACAGAAAATGTGAGCTGGACGGGGCTCAGTTGGTATACACTATCTGGTTTTGGTGAGACCCTGTAAGCTCATTTGTGACAGAATGTGAAAGACTGAAGTGGATTAGATTCACTGCTGCAACAAACCTAGGCTTTTCCGCCCATTCTTTGATTGCTCAGCTTGATTCTGAAGTGGACCTCTTGGGAGATGATTGCCCTAATACCGGCGGTGCTTGTGGCTGGTATCCACAACTTCCAAGCACGCCAAGCCCATCTGCTTACCTGCTCTAGGCTCATGGCAAGTTGCTTATGGACAGCAGGTAATTCTTACAACATGCCCTTCAACTCTGAACTTTCCAGCACGAATATTATGGCCCTAGAACATGGCCATCTCAAATGGCCAAGGGCTGCTACTTCAGTGTACAGTGTGCTTCACTGCAGAGAGGTGTGGTTGGTAAGACTGACAGAACAAAGATGGATAGACTATCTAGTATTTTTATGCTTTGAAATAAATATTCTTCCCCATAAGATTTTGCTGTTACTGCAGATAACAAAATCGAGCCTTGCGCTGACATCCAGGAAAGTAATCATAGCAGCTGTTTAATAATAATAATAATAATACTGGAGCTTATAAAGCGTGACAGCTACCCCAAGCAGGGGTGTCCCGGCGCTGAAGCAGCAGGTAATAGTGACCAGAGCGAGCACCGGGGTCCATCGAAACCCTATTGATCTGCCATAAAGAGCCACGTTTAAGGACAGACGAAAGAGTACAGAATCTTAGCAGTTCTTGCTACACTTCGTGAAGGGTCTAAACCAGATTTATCTATCTTGAAGCCAACCTGCACCTACCTGGGAGATGAATATGGTTTTGTCAAGAGTAATGCTTAAACTGGGGGTTTGCAAGGCAATTTCCCTATCAAAGTGGCTTCCAAAATGCAAACTTTCATCTGCAGTGAACGGATTGTAATGGGGATGTCGGTGTTTAAAATAAATAAATAAATAACATTTATGCCCACGGTAACCACCGCTATTAAAATTAACCAAGACTGACTTGCTAGGCTTCTTTGCAAAGTCAGTAAGCGTGAACGAGAACTGTGAACACTTAAAGATCTTTGAGATATTGTATAGACACAACAAAAGATTAAAGTAACTGAATCATTTGTAATCTATGGTTCTGCACTATTCATTACCAAAACGAGAAGCTCCTAAATTGGGTATCTCCTGCATCAGACTGTTGGCGAATGGCAAAATGGCCTTTACTTCGAAGAGCTACGGTTCATCCATCGAGAGGTATGACTGCAACTACAACCTTCCAAGTGCCCGCACCATTAAATAGATTAGCGAAGCCGTGACCGGCAAGATGCAAAGTGCTGCCGACAAGGTACAAACTCAGTAGCTCAGACTCAAGTGAGACTGGCGGAGCTGGAGACTCATTGAAGCCACTTGTTCCCACTAACCCAGGTGTTTGCAGCTTTGTGTTTCTGACTCCTGGTATGTGGAGAAGGAATCCAGATTCTAAATGCAGGTCTTCGGCATTGCTAGCTGTCAGTCACCTGTGACCTACTCGCTGTCTTCCTTGAGGTTAATCCTCAGTACAGTAGTACTCTCCGCGCTACTAGAACCCGGACCTAGCCCGCTAGGGAGGAGTTACAGGCTTATACGGTCACTGAAAGAAGCAGTCCTATTGACATGGTGGACTGCAGTTTGAGATATTCCATCACATTTAAAGCTTCTGCACGTAGGTCTGTGCTGGGAATTCTCTCCCTGCCTAAGGGGAATATTCAAAGCATGCGAGTCAGATGCCAGCACTGGAGAACTGTAGCTAAAGGTAAGTAACTCTTTCCGTTCCGTCTTGTGTTTTTCGGAGTTGCTGAAATTCTGATCAAACTTGGCAATTGATTTTTAGATCACTTTGTTTGTGAAATACCCTGTCATTCAGCTTTAATGTAAATAGATATTATGTTTCTTAAATTTCATGATGTGCTCATTTGGAATGCAAAGCATCAGGCTTCGTATAGACATGAACAGACTGCTTCTTATAATCCTTCAAGTGGACAGCTTTTTTTATTTTGTGTGGTGGTAGGTGAGGGGAATCTCTTGTGGGCTCAGATAGTATAGACCACTGGAGTGGGGGGCGGGGGCAGGTCGGTGAAAATCAAACTGGGCATTGTGGCACATTTTTACAAAGCTAGGCAGAGTTTGTTTCAACAGGTATTTTCGTTCTTCCTGAGAGTGCATGAAGGACATGGTAAAAATTCAGATGACTTATAGCTGCCAGAGTCTCCACACCAGCCCCACCACCCCCCCAAAAAAGTCCATTTATGACTGCTTTAGTTACAGCACAATTTTATATAGAATATATCCTCTTCAGGGAATAAATGGCAGTTTCAAATCCCTGTAGGGATAATACAGACTGAGTAATGTGTTGCATTAAGTGCCTATGTGAAAGAGTGGTTACACTTACATGCATGCAACAGTAGCTCTTTGGATTGTTCTAATACAGCTTTATGCTTTATTTAAATACAGGAAGGAGAGGATAGCCAGGCGTTTAGAAGGCATTGAAAATGAGGCACAACCAGTCCTTTTACCTAGCTATCCTGGCCTAGTCACCCACCGGTTACTGGAGGAAGATGCCCCAAGGTATACCCGTGCTTCTGATACACATGTTTCTCACTTAGGTAAGCCACTGATGCGCGTAATACATGTATGATATCATTCTAAATACTGCATTTCACGATTTCTCTTTAGGTGACCTGATACTGTATTTCATGACCTGGACAGCATAGGTGGTCTTAGTGGTTAAAGGATACTATGGTTCTATATCTGCTGCATAAGTTGTTGCTTCGAAGGAGGGTTTTTGATGTGGGCAAGAAACCATTTTCTTAAGTTTGACAATTTGGAATTCTGAGAAAGCTGGCAGTTTGAGCTTTGCAAGGATCTGTACTTTGTCGTCACTAAGCAATAGCGGATAAAAAAAATGTCAAAATGCGAGATGGTAGTACAGACCTATTCAAGCTATTTCAGCTAGGGTGTCAAAATCCCAAGTGCATTTGGTTGCATGCCTATTTTATGATGTCAGCTAAAAGCAGCAATCGTTATGCTGCCATTTCATACGATCGGTATTTGGTCAAACGCTATAAATCACTCCTGCTGGAGGTATCGGAGTGTAAAGTGGGCGAACCAGCAAATTAACATGGAGAGCTGAGCCAAGGGTCTGGCTTGGCTCGAGCAGCCTGTTCAAGATCTGAGCCATGGAAAAGTTTCGCTTCGCTTTCAAATCGTGCTAAAACGTAAAAATATGATGGTCTCTTCAAAACTAAAAGCTTGTAATTGTGTTTTATTTTTTTGCCTTTCACCTTAGTACATCAGATTATATCACTGCATTGAAGGGGATTGGTAAAGTGATAATTTTTTTAACATCAGCTTAGAAACATTCAAGAAGCCTCCCCCTCCCCCCGACTTCCCTAACAATGACCTCCTTGAATTAAGAGGCACATCAATTATGTGCGCCTTCTGGCCTAGATTTCTGTTACTTGTACTAACATTCTAGTATGTTAAATCAAGCACGAGAGGTTTTTGCACAGGACACATCTTGACCGTACATATTTCAATGTGACAAAGAAGGGACAGTGAAATTAAATATTTACCTTGGATCACAGTTTGGTGAAGCGGGGAATTGATCCCAGCATTTCTGGTATCGCATTGTGCACTTCCGCCACTAGATGGTATTACTTTTTCTCTTGCTTTTCATTGAAGTTGAATGCTTTTTCTCTAATTCTTGGCGAATAAGGTTAGATTTTGGGTGGCAGGCAGAAACCACATGAAGACCGTTTTTTTAAATTTTTTATTTTTTTTATTTTTTTATTTTAGGCTCGAGGTTTCAAGGGCTCTCTGGGCTGAACTGAGCCAGGCATCTAGCTCAAGCCTTCAGTGGCTCCACCGATCCCTGAGGTTTGGTTAGGTTCAGGTCCGCAGCAGGCTATAGTGGTAACCTTCACCTAACAATGGATTAAGTATAATAAGTGCATAAAGATGTCACCCATGAAGTAAACTCAACAGGATCTTAGTGTCTTGATTCTGAACATATAGGCTGAATTTTCCTTTGGGAATCAGCTTTGTAGTAGGTCTGGCAATCATAAACTTTTGTCCTTCAAAAAGGAAAGACTACTTACTTGCTCTGATAGCCGAAGATGTTAAAATGATAGCTTGCTCTACTCCTTATTTTACCTTTTTGTTTACAGTGGGCTAAGTGGAATTCTTGTTTGAGGACCTAATCCTTGGGGTTTTCTAAAGGAGTGCTGTCTGGATCTACCCTGTCTTTCTCAGGCTAAACACCTCTTAGCTCCTATCATCACTCTGATATTAGCAAGATATCATCTGTTTGGTGCTGGTTTTATGAACAATACTTCAGGCTTTTATGGTAGGTATTCAGAGACTGATTTGCAGAAGGCTTGATTTATGTGCAGGGCCAGTGCAATCTCATTGCTCACCTATGCATGTCTTAATCACTCTTCTTAGAAGACCTAGATAAATATTTATCTGGGCCCACCTGCCGTGCTAATATATTCCCTTTAATACAGGACTAGCAAACCTCCACTTTCTGGAATCTGCTTGCATAACTATATGTTCGAGGCATATGAGCTGTAGATTGTATGCTTGTGCATAGATCGCCATCTGGTGTTTGGCTTGGATGTTTGCACTTTGTTTTTTGTCTTGGAAGAAGTCTTTGTAGTAACGAGGTAGATGACTCCTCCTTGGGACGATAGTGCGCATGGGCATCGACTCCATCTCCGGATTGTTTTTTTTCCGCCATCTGGTTCGGATGTGATTTGCTGCGCTCCGGGTCTATCGGTTTCGAATCTTCCTTCGACGCGCAATCCCTCTCCACTCAACGGTGTTGTCTCGATCGCGTTTCCCTTTCTACGCACATCTTTAAAAACAAACTCCTCGATCTACATCTTCGACGCGGGCCGTTGGGCCTATCCACACCGACCACACCTGTAGTCAATGGAAAGGACTCCTTTCAAAAAATGCCCTTGGTGTGGTGCTAAGTTCCCACACGCGGACTTGCACGAGGTTTGTAATCTCTGCCTCTCCCCGGAGCACGAAGACCAGAACTGCGAGGCCTGTGCATCGTTCAGATCGAAGAAGACCATCCGTGATAGTCGGGCCCGACGTCACGAAATGTCTCGCGGGAGCGGCTCGATTCCAGACATTTTCGGGGCAGATCCCAATGCCCAGCCGGGACAACAGTGATGAAGAACATGTCTCCGAAGCCGACGACTCCGTCGAAGAGGAGACAGTCACGCCGGCTCGGCGGTCCGTGAGTACCGAAACTCACCTCCCCAAAAACAAACCTAAGGCTCCGGTAACACCTCGCCCTCGGTTCGACACCGGCAACACGTTTCAGACGCCCCGCCCTCGGGCCCGGCTACAAAACCTAAAGATAAGCCTTCCGGCTCGGGCTCGAGCCAACCACATTCCGGTGCCAAAGTCACCTTCGGCATCAAAGCACCAGACTAAAGATGTGCCACGCCCTTCTTCGTTGTCGTCAAACAACCTAGACACCGAAGCCCTCGGCGTCGAATCATAACAAACGCGCCCATTCGGACCCGAAAAAATCTTCGGAGCCGAAAACTGCTTCGGAATCCAAAAAATCGGAGCCGAAAAAAGTCTCAGAGCCACAAAAATCTAAAGAGTCCAAGACTCCACAGAAAGCCTCAGACACTCGGTCCAAAGAACACTCTAATACAAAATCTTCGGAACCAAAAAAATACTTTTTACCCACACGCCTCAGTGTTCGGATCCAAAACAAAAAACTCTTTTCATTGATCCACAGACTGGCAAAGTTTTCGCCAAGCCTCCAAAAAAAAGGAAATTGAACACTTCACAGGAAGATCAAGTACCAACACTTCCCCACCTCCTTCTCCTCCAGTTGATCCAAATCTTCTGATTTCTCCACCACACTCCCCACAACCTACTCGTTCACCTCAAACACCAGATACTGAGGATGATCATACAGATGGGAGTGGGAATATAGATCCACATGGGGATGATGATGATGCACATACCATCCCACACGACATAGACCCTTGGGATGACTAACACAGATCCTGACCTAAATAATGACTCGGACCTCTATCCATCTAGGCCATCACCACCGGATGACAACATTGGTTTTGCGCAACTGATCAACAGGGCTGCCCAATACCACGGGGTACAATTACATTCTTACCCCGTAGAGGATGATTTGTTACTCGAAACCTTTGCACCCGCGCTAAAATTCACACACACCCTGCCAATGTTAAAAGGCATGCTCAAACATGCCCCAGAAGTTTTCAAGGACCCTGTCAGGGCCAGGGTTATCAACAATAGAATAGATAAGAAGTACAAGGCAGCTCCCAATGATCCAATATACATTAAGGGTCAGGTCCCATTGGATTCTCTTGTGGTGTCCAATGCACGCAAGAGGGCAAACTCAGAGTACAGGCGACGCCCCCTCTCCTGATAAGGAGTCCAAATTACTAGACTCATCTGGAAAACTGATTGCGTCACAGGCCGCAAATCATTGGTGCATTGCCAATGCCCAAGCTTTATTGGCCAGGTACGATGGGGCTCACTATGACAAGTTCGAAAAGCTCATGCAACACCTTCCCACCCAGTACCAACAAAAGGCCCATGACCTTATACAGGAAGGGAAATTGATCACAAACGCCTCAATTAAATGTGCACTTGACGCTGCTGATACAGCATCACGCGCCATTAATACTAGCGTTTGTTGCGCAGGCACGCTTGGCTCCGAGTCTCCGGATTCAAACAAGAGGTGCAATCTGCTATTTTAAATCAGCCCTTTGATCAGGAACATCTTTTCGGGCCCTCAGTGGACACATCTTTAGAAAAGATGAAAAAAGATACAGAAACCGCTAAATCCATGGGGGCCTTACAATTCCCTTCTCCTAGAGGCTCCTTTCGCTGCTCCCTCTACAGGGCTGGCTCCAAAACCGTTGGTTCAGAGCATCCTTCGTCATCCTATAAAAGCCCCACTCAAACGTCCCCCAGAGGATATTTTCGTGGAGGCTACAGAGGAAACCATAATAAAGGAAGAGGTCGCGGTAACAACCGCACCTCCACTACCACTTAACAGTGACTTCCCTCCACTTCCCCCCCCCCCCCCCCGATCATCCCACTCCTGTCGGGGGACGTCTCTCACAGTTCCTAACTGTCTGGAATTCAATCACAACAGACAGGTGGGTAAGACAAATCATACAGTATGGTTACTGCCTGGAACTCACCTCTACTCCCCCAAACATTCCTCCCAGAGAACGTCCAATGTCCTCAGAACATTTAGCACTTCTCAAACAAGAGGTTCTCTCGCTATTACAAAAACATGCAATAGAACCAGTCCCCTTGCCTCATCAAAGCACAAGGGTTTACTCCCTATATATCCTAATTCCAAAAAAGGACGGCTCTTAGGCCCATATTAGACCTCAGACCGTTAAACCTCTACATTCAGTCGGATCACTTTCACATGGTCACTCTCCAACAAGTGCTCCCACTGCTTCAACAGGGCGACTTTCTCTCCACATTGGATTTAAAAGACGCCTACTTTCATATTCCCATTCACCCCGCTCACAGGAAATATCTCCGGTTCCTAGTAGATGGTCAACACTACCAATTCAAGGTCCTCCCATTCGGAGTAACTACAGCACCCAGAGTCTTCACCAAGTGCCTCACAGTAGTTGCAGCCCACTTAAGACCACACATTCATGTCTTCCCTTATCTAGACGACTGGCTCATAAAAGCCAAGTCACACAGCAGCTGTGTGCAACACACAACAGTCCAGCTGCTTCACCGCTTGGGATTCACGGTAAACCTCACCAAATCCCACCTCCAACCGTCCACCATACAACAATATCTAGGAGCTACAATAGACACTTCAAAAGCTCTTGCATGCCCCAACCCAGTCAGGATAACAGCCATGCAAGTTCTAATAGCAAAATTTCAGCCTCAACACTCACTACCAGCAAGAGTGTTCATGCAGCTAATTGGGATGATGGCCTCTTGCATTCTCATCGTCCCTTACGCAAGACTCCAAATGCATCCCTTACAGGAGTGTTTGGCACATCAGTGGAACCAGGCTCAAGGTCAGTTAACAGATCTGGTGTTGGTAGACGACCGCGCCCATCGCTGTCTGCAGTGGTGGAACACACAAAACCTTTCCAAAGGGCAGCCGTTCCTAGACCCGGTTCCACAGATAGTGCTAACAGCAGACACATCGCTCACCAGCTGGGGAGCTCATCTTCAAACTCATACCGTTCAGGGCATATGGACCCCTCAACAAAAACAATTCCACATAAATTACCTAGAATTGTTGGCAATATTCCTAGCGCTAAAATCTTTTCAACTACCTCCTAAACAAAGCTGTCCTCGTCCGTACAGACATGACAGCACTGTATTACATACAGAAACAGGGGGGGAACACTCTCTCCAGCTTTCACACCTAGCTCAGAGCATATGGAGATGGACCATTCCTCAAAACATATATCTCCTTGCAGAACACCTACCAGGAGTACACAATCAAATTGCAGATCTACTCCGTCGCCAAACACAGCAGATCCACGAATGGGAACTTCATCCCCAAGTTATACTTCCATTCTTTCAAATGTGGGGCCACCCAGAAATAGACCTGTTCGCCACACACCAAAATGCCCAAGCTTCGCATCCAGGTATCCTCACCCATTGTCCAAAGGCAATGCGCTATGGATGAACTGGTCAGGCAAATTTGCTTACGCTTTTCCGCCTCTCCCACTCATTCCGCTAGTGGTTCGGAAACTCAAACAGCATTCCCTCACAATGATCCTCATTGCCCCAATATGGGCTCGACAGCCATGGTTCACAACCCTCTTGGAACTATCAGTAGTTCCTCATCAAAAGCTACGCCTCTCACCCAGGCTTCTCACTCAGAACCATGGAGCGATAAGACATCCAGATCTCACTCAACTCAACCTTGCGATCTGGCACCTGAAGTCTTCGAGTTTGGCTACCTTAATCTCCCGCCAGACTGCATGAATATCATTAAAGAAGCTAGACGTCCTACCACTAGAGCTTGCTATGCCGCAAAGTGGAAAAGATTTGTAATTTACTGTAGAAATAAGATCAACCCACTAGATGCTTCTATTCAAAACATCATCCGTTACCTTTTGCATCTACAACAATGTAACCTAGCATATACGTCTATTCGACTACATCTCGCAGCAATAGCAGCCTATCTCCAAAACAGACCACACTTGTCTTTGTTTAAGGTACCAGCTATCAAAGCATTTATGGAAGGACTTAAAAGAATAATTCCACCTAGAGTTCCACCCTCTCCAGTATGGAACCTAAATGTGGTACTTACCAGACTCATGGGTCCCCCATTTGAACCTATGCATAAATGAGTTACAATTTCTCACCTGGAAAGTAGCTTTCCTGATTGCAATCACCTCTTAGAGTCAGTGAACTCAAGGCATTAACCATACAAGAACCATTTCTCCAAATCCATCATAACAGTGGTTCTTAGGACTAACCCAAAATTTCTACCTAAAGTCGTCTCTGCTTTCCACCTTAACCAGTCTGTAGAACTCCCAGTGTTTTTCCATCTACCAGACTCTGTAGCAGAGCATGCTCTTCACACGTTAGACGTTAAAAGAGCAACACTTTACTACATTGAAAGAACAAAATCCTTTAGAAACACTAAGCAACTTTTTGTGGCTTTCTCCCCACCTCATAAAGGCAATCCTATCTCAAAAACGGGGATTGCAAGGTGGATTGTTAAATGCATCCAAATATGCTATGCTATAAAGCCAAGCGCACCTTAACGGTCCCCCCCCCCCCCCCACCTAAAGCTCACTCCACACGTAAACTAGGGGCATCTATGGCATTCTTGGTGAACATTCCCCTAGATGACATCTGCAAGGCATCAACTTGGTCTACACCACACACGTTCACAAAACACTATTGTGTGGACGTGCAGGCAAAACAGCAAGCTAGTGTGGGCCAGGCTGTATTAACACTTTTTCAAACCACTGCAACACACAGGTAGCCACCGCTAAGGAGGTAACTGCTGTATAGTCTATGCACAAGTATACAATCTACAGCTCATATGCCTCGAACGGAAAATGCTACTTACCAGTATGCATCTGTTCTTGGCATGTAGAGCTGTAGATTCGTATACGCCCACCCGCCTCCCCGGATACCTCTATCTGTTCCAGTACTATCTTACTTAGATACATTACACATGGACATCCTTTTCTATTTTCTACTAACTCCATCATAACCCTCAATGGCAAAACAATCATGAGATGGAGTCGATGCCCATGCGCACTATCGTCCTAAGGAGGAGTCACCTACCTCATGACTACAAAGACTTCTTCCAAGACAAAACCAAAGTGCAAACATCCGAGCCCAACACCAGATGGCGATCTATGCACAAGTATACGAATCTACAGCTCTACATGCCAAGAACAGATGCATACTGGTAAGTAGCATTTTCCTTTCAGCATGTTCAGACCAACCGCTTTGGACCCGAGGTATTCTACCCATAGCTGGCGTCCTTAGTGTGAATACTCAAAAAATACATTGCTTTGCAAGTTTCCATAGGGTAAAGGGACTCTCCAAAGGAGGATGCAACTTTTAATAGGGTCTTAAAGATTGTTAGATTGTTGTAAGGGGACATTGACTGTGTACAGGTGGGTGCCACAATCTTTGTGCACATCTACCTATGCATTGTTTGCATCTTTACATCCTGGAAACCTACCAGGAGCATGCATTTGGGCTCCTCTTCCCTAGTGTTCTATCATTAGAAAATAAAGCAAATGCCATTTTTTGAGAAATCATGGAAAATAAGTCCAATATTCCTTGATCAGCCAGTTAGGGGATTCTCCTCTGTATGACGCCAAAGACTGAAACAACTGCGATGCCTATTCTGGATTTTGTTAAACAACTATATTGACCTCCAAACCTGTTAAAACAAAACATTTCATATGCCTGCACTCTAGAAACGGAGTGAAATAAATTCTAAGAGGTGAACTCACCTCCGAATATTCGCTGGCTGTCAACTTGTCACTGTATTTTATGCATGAATTCTTTACAGCAGCTAGAAAGCCAGAGGCCATGGCGAAGAATGCAGGCTTATCTGGCACTGGTGGTCATTACCAGTTCTGCGTGTTTGTGACTCTAGGGTACAGGCTAGTGGGCTGAAGTGGGTTAAGTTTCGGTCACTTTGCGTTTGGGCGGCATCTCGGCAGGCTGCAAGAGAACTGCAGTTTTGTGATAGGAGGTGCTTGTGGAGTGTGAGGAGTATTTTACAACTGTTTACACTGCACCATGGTGATAGTGTATTGTGGTGCAGTGAGTACTATCTTTACTTTGTTTTGTGTTGACATTTCAGCTAAGGGACCGTGCTCCTGTGTCCCACGCCCCCTTAAAATGTACTGAAATTTGCTATGTAGGTTCTTCTGCAAGCCACAACTTCTGTCAGAACCAAACATCATAGGAGTAGCTGTGTTGTGCTTCATTTATAAGCTTGATGAAGAAAGGCAAATGTGAAGCCTTTGTTTTTTTTTAACCTCAATTGCTTTTTGTCTTGTAAAATTACATTTGTATGGTTGGTGCAAAAATTAAAGGCCCATAGTGGTGGTCTTGAAACATTCTGTGCCCCTGAGGTGTGTGTACACTGCCTGGTAGTGAAGTGTTAAACTTCCCAAACAGCTAAGTTTTTAGTATTTAATCATTGCATCAGCAAGGTCAATTAAGGTTGGTTTTTGAAGTCTGGCCTGAATTTGCTGGTTGCAAGTTTATCCACCGGATTCAGCTCAGCTGAATTGAAAGTACGATTGGGCAGGTCGGTAATAAGCCAGAGTCTGTACCTCTTGGACACATGGGGGAAGGGAGCAACTGGAGGGGTTATGTGGCCTGAGATGATGCAAGGATGTGAGTGAATCAGAAGACACGTCGATAGTAGAGGCACTGATGGGCTGTACAACAGCCAGTGGCGGCTGGTGACATTTGAAAGTGGTGAGGCGTAAAACAATTGTACTTCACTGCGGCGAGCGATCAGAGCGAGCCTGAACCGCCTACGGTGGTTGTCTCCCCGAGAAATCTTTGACGCCCCCACACCCCTATGAAGGAGCCGCCACTGGGAGAGTATGTGGTTTACGTCCAGAGATGCCGACTTTGGAACTGGGGAACCAGGCTAAAGTCTCGGCGTCAGCTCAACATCCTGTGAGTCTGGGCAAATCACTTAATCTCCGCATGCCATGGCATTAAACAACATGAACGGGCTTGTGCAATGCAACTGTTGCTCATGTAAATTGCTCCAATACCTTCGGGTCGAGATTGGGCTATAGAAACTGCAACAACAAAAAAATCTCTGCCCTGGATGGTCACTATGTAGGCACCAAAAGTCACTGTGGCGGAACTATATACCCACAAGATGCTTTTTCAACTCACCAAACCTCTGAAATTTTAAATAATTAGCCCTGATGCATAGTTATCTACTTTGCAGTTTCATGCAGTCCACGCAAGGCCTGTGAGTGTCAACAATTTTGAGTGAATAATGACAGTGAGCAGAATACAGTTAAGCGGGACAGGGTTATATAGGCTTACATACGTTTATATTGAATACAAAGATTTGTGGTTCTCAAAAATATAAAAACATGTAGAAACAGCAACATCTCATCAGGAGGGAGAGTATGCAAAAGATTAACACGCCATGCGGCACATTTATTGGACAATAAAATAATTGGCACGCCTCTGGACAATAATGAAAATATAATCATTTCAATTCATCAGCGGAAAGTTCATCGCTATAATTGATTTGCATGGTATACAGCGATGTAAAGCAAATGTAAAGAGATGTGATCGCAGAGAGGAACTGTTGGAAACGTGCTGTCGCCAGTGCTTTATGTAAACATTGATTTTAAGTCTGTTGTGAATAAAAATAAATCATTAGCGTAATACTGGTTGTTTTACCACGCAATCAAGTCACCATGGAAGCTGGGATTGCTGTTTGGCGTATAAATACGAAAACTTTCATATTAAACTAAAGAATTCGAAACTTAAACACATTTTGGGATTCTGGGCATATCACTTGAAGAATAACTTCTGTACAGATAATACATTCAATTGAAGGTGCACCGAAAATTAAGTAGCACAATCTGGTGTTGGTTTGTTCAACTTTTTATTCTTTATTTCATTTTCTTTTGCGACAGACAGCCAACGCGTTTCGTTCCCACTTTACAGTGTGTGGAACTTCGTCAGGGCAGGTCAGTATTTTCGGTCGTATTTAGGTATAATTAGTGCAGGGTGAAAGGAGAAAGCGTCTTGAAAGCACAGCGTCCGTTGCGGTCTGGTGCGATTTCTTTGGGTCCGTCATCCGATTCGCTTTTACTGTCAACTTCTGTACAGAGTTCAGGTCGAAATAATTAATAAAGCATTAGCTTAGGGTGACCAGAATTTTAAAGCCAAAAACCGGGACTTTTCAAGGAAATAGAAGGACTACAATTTTACTTTAAGCGAGCAGACAGAATGACAGCGTTCCTCAGCAAAGAATTACGGAACATGTAGTTGGAACATACATAAAGCAATTTTTTAAACCCAGAAGCGTGCCTGATAATTAAATTGTTTTCTTGAAACAACTGATATCTTTCCCTGCTTTGTAAAACATTAAAAAGCACCTCCTGCCGTTTTCAGTCGACCCTCTCTAAAAACCGGGACAGGAGCTACATTCCCTGGAATCTGCCGGGACAGCTGGTGAAAAACCGGCACCGTCCGGGCAAATCCGGGACGCCTGGTCACCCTACATTAGCTGCCTGTAATGAAATGGGCTCGGAGTGCATTCCGCCAGTCCGAAGGTTTAATTAATTTGGAAAATATTTGGACGCAACATGGTTCGGCTCAATATCTTTTATGCATGAGGTAGTCGGATTCTTGTTGGTTCTGTTCAAACAAAGATTGAAAACTTCCAGGTATGTATGCCAGCGTGAAGGTAAAGGTCATAGCAGGGTCACTTTCCCCAGCTCAATGCAGAGTAAAATTCATCTCTCGCTCACTGGGAAAGAGGGGTGGGGGAAGATATGACCCATTTATGGCACATTCCAGTTAGTTTCCATCAAAAGCAGTTAATCTGTGAATACCACAGAAGGCAGAATTTAAAACTGAACATACTATAAATACAAATATCTATGTATAGAAATGGCGCCCCTCAAAGGTGTTCAGATGATTGTTAATCTCAATTATCTCCAATAAAATCCAACTCCATCCCAGAAGTTCCAGGGCTCTATGTGAAGGGCTGGCAGAGCCTGGGCAGCAGACCAGGGCAATCCAGAAACCAGGAAGCCAGTATCCTTTATCCTGCACCTAGTCTACACTGTGTTGTACCCCTACAGGGGCTGTTCTGACTGAGTATAGTTGTTTGATCACTCGTTTGTTTTACAGTTTTCTTGTTAGTTATAATAAGGAGGAATGTAGCGTTGCGGGCGAGGGGTGTTCTGTGCCATGCCCGCAGCCACGCAGTGGCATTTGTATGGCCCCACGGTCACGTAGCCAGGGGTTACAATAAACTGGCACTACTGTGCATAGGCGGCTCCACACCAGGCCATTACTAGTGTGCCCCATGTTTAATTTACAGCACCACACAGCCGGCACTCGGCATTCTGAGGCCTACCTCATCCATACTCTTCCCCCAGAACACAACAGCTTCCGGAATGCTGTAAGTCTCAACCTTTACAAACATTGTTAAAAACAATTATGGAAAAAGTAAATCCATACACCTATGAAGCAAGTTAGTCAAAAACTGCGAACTCAACACCTAGGGAAGAAGTGTGGAGTTCCCGATGCCATCCAAGGTGCCCTTTTACTTATCCGACCTCGGTCCTTACATGGGGATGTCTCATTCACCATGGCAGGACACAAGGCGGTCACTCGGGATTATCACTGGTCATGAATAGCTGCAGCAATTCGCGGCCGGCATGACAGGGGGAGGTGAGGGGGGGGGTGGAAATGGGGTCATTGCGAGGGGGATGGGGGAGAGGCGGGAGGGCTTTAATTAAAAAAATTTAAAAAAATCTAAAACTTACCGTCCCGCGCTTCTTAATGGCTCCCGACTCCCGCTCCCGCCGTCCTGCGATGTTCAATTCCTGGCCTGCAGCTCTCATCGCGACGTCATCAGCCAGGAAAGGCAGCCTCCCACCCTCCTCACTGCCAATCACATTGCTGCAATGGCAGCGTTGCGATTGGTGAGGTGCAGCAGAGCGCGCCCCACCCGGGCCATTTTCTCTATGTAGGCGGCTGCTGCTGCAGCAGCCTACATAGAGAACAAGCATTTGCAATGCAATAGGTCTCGCATTTACGAGAGTTTGAGCTATTGGCATTGTAAATGACATGATGCTGTGCTCTTGCACAGGTGGTGTAGTGCCCCCATTTCATGGCAGTGCCAGTCAGCACAGAGGGCTCTACAGGGACATAGGTCTTTTCACAGGTAAAAATAGGACTAATGCACAGGCTGTGCCAGACACCGAACAGGTTGTGCAGTAAGATGCGTCCTTGTGCAGGGCATGTAGTGCCCCTCTGCTCGTGGCACTGCTAGGTTGTGGAGCAGGCTGTTCAGGGAGCTATGTGCCGGTACAAAGGAGGGTCAGGGCAGTATCGGAAGATAGAAGAGCTGTGCATTGAGTTGGGACCCTGGATAGCGGAAGGATGCACAGGGCACCTACCTCGCAGCGCCTCGCGACACAGGAGGAATCGCATAAGACGCGTGCTGCTGGTGGAGCACCCCACGAGCAAGCAGTGCTCGGCAGTGAGAGGTGCAGTATTCGTGCACAGCTGAGTGGCAGTTGTGTCCTTGGAGGAGCGACCGCGCTCCGAGCGCGTGCCAATAACATAGCATTCTTGGTCATCCGAGGGGGCGCGGGGACCCTACACGGAGGAGTGTACCAGCTCAAAGCCCGTGCCAATAATGCAGAACGGGGCATTCTTGGGCATCCGAGGGGGTGCAGGGCGAGCCCTACATGGTGGAGTGTACCAGCTCAACGCCTGCACCAGTAACACAAAGCGGGGCATTCTTGGGCACACGAGGGGGTGCGAGGTGGGCCCTACTTGGAGGAGTGTCCCAGCTCAGACGTAAGAGCGCCACAGCGGGGGAAGGGGCAGCATCGAGGTTTAGTTACAAGTTGGGGGGGCGTGACCGGCCAGGAGAAGGAATTTGTAGATAAGGAGAACACTGGGGAGGGGGCTGACTATCAGCGAGTGGGCTGGTTCCTAAAGTCCCCCTCTGTGTGGGGAGGGGTTGCTCCAACAGGCACCGCGGCGTGTTGGTGGTGCTCCCCGGCCCTCACCTGGCGGGGCAGCACATAGAGGCTCTCTCTGGGGAGGGTCTCGGCGCGCACCACGAATAGCACTCTGATAGCCTCCGGTCCTGGGTTCATTAATCAAAAACAATAGCACTGTGTTTGCTCGGTCATCCCCCCGATGGGGTAGCGCTTGCAAAGCCTCGTGGCTTCTAGGCGCTAATCCATTGCACTCACCTGGAAGGGAGGCACTTTGAGGCTGCCACGGCCTCCTCACGGGGGATACACTGTGCTCGCCGAGGCAGGCTTCTGGGAGCAGTCAGACGTGTCCTGGAGTTGAGGAAGGCGCGCACTTGGGATCGCGGGCCGCCCGGATCACGGTGGGTCAGGTCGGTGGAACGTTTGGGATGGGGGGAAGTCGTCGGTCCTCTGCCCTCCAGGATTTCCGGTTTTGGTGTAGACCTCATGCTTAGGGAGAGGATGCAGGAAGCTGCTCGAGTTATGGGCGGGTGTTCGGGGCTCAGTCGTCATGCCCTCGGCCTTTCATCCTTCTGAGGCCGGTGGGATTGGGCGCGGTCTGGGACACTACCGGCAGGGGAGACATGGGGAGTAGTAAAGGCTGGGCCTCGAGGGGGAGGGGAGTTCACCCCTCTACCCGGGCATCGTAGGGCAGGTTAAGACAGGGAAAGAGCCGCCAAGGTTTGGGTATGGTTGAATGGGAGTATTTAGTTTTGGTGGGGTGGCGAGTGACGTTGCAGACGCTGGGAAAATGTGTTTTGTATTAGGAGGAGGAGGATTCTTACAGGGAAGAGCCAGCCAGAGGTGGATGCTTTGAGCAGGGCAGGGACAGGCACGGCAGACTTCAAGGGAGACAGCTCTTCAAGCAGACACTGAGCACCTCATGTTGTAAAGAGCTATAATGTCCTGCCAAAATGCAATTTTTAGCGGTATGCGATGGTCGGAGATGCACAGGGTAAGCAGCCACGGCCGATTGACAGCTGGAGGAGGATGATTGGGGGACGGGAGAAGAAGAACCAAGATAAGGACTTGATTTACAGCCATCGACTGATTACGTTCGTAAGGCCCAAAAAAATACAACACGGGAGGGAGCTCGGCCGCGACAACGAGGCGAAGGCACGTTCGCTTCATTGTGTAAACGTAGCGCGCGCGCACCACATAGGAGCGGGGGCTAGAGAGCGCGGCAGCAAAAGCGAGACGAACGCGCGCTGCTGCGCGTTCTGGCCACCGTCGGGAATGGGCGCGGCAAAGGCGGGACATGCGCCCGCCTTTGCCCAATAGCGTGCCGTTTTTCCCAAAACAACGCATGCTACAGCCAATGAGGGCTTCTGAAAACAAATCCACACGCACGAGCGTGTGGGTCGTTTTCAAAAGCCCTTTCTAGAGGTCTCGCGCTGCGCGAGCAGTGCTGCGCACTGCAACGCTAGGCGCGAGACCTAAAAAGGGAGAGTGGGCGGTCCTGCTCGAAGGCAGGGGGGGAGTGGCTTACCCACTGTTGTGGGTACGGACTGTTTGGTCGGCTTCAGGGCCGACCATACTGTCAGTACCCACAACAGTGGGCTAGCCACTCCCCCCCTGCCCTCGAGCAGGACCGCCCACCCTCCCGCCCCCAACCAGGCACTTCTGCTTTCTCGCAGTGCGAGAAGCAGAAACATAAAATGGTAGCTTTTACCATTTATGTTTCTGCCTTCTCGCACTGCGAGAAAGCAGTGGGGCGATGCCCCTATGGGGGAGCCGCCACTGACAACAGCAGTCCACTAAACGAAACTTTCCTATCCCTGATTATTTACTGGTTTACCTGTGCAATGTTGATTCCTCTAGCATAGCACAACATTAGTGTTAAGCCAATTCCTCATTGAGGTATAAATTAAAGAATTATCTTCCAAGCTTTTATACTTTTCTTCTCCTCAGCAGACCTATCAAATGGTAAGTGTGCTTGGACGCGTCTGTTCTGTTATGTCACAATTCACCACAGGTAGACTGATATTGTCGATGGTACAGTGGTGAAAAGAATTAAGGTTGTGCATAGCAGTCGGGTGGCTCAATTTCATATGCTTCTGAAAATGGTTCTGACTTTGTATGGAACTAAAACTATTAGTATGCATAGTACTTGTCGCTAAAAATCCATGCATGGCTGAAGCTATCTCATAAGGTGACCTGTATTAACTATTTTAGTCAACTTTAGGCCAACACTTTAAGCTTGTGCTATTTACAGGTATATGTAGTTTTTAGCCTATCAGCTGGCAAGATGGCACAGCAAGCTTAAGTTCATGACTGATATCTGATGTGGTAAACGGGTCACATGTTCAACCGTTGTAAAAGGCAGCCAAGTCTTCGATCCTTCTGAGGTAAGTAAGTTGACCGGCTTAGTACTGAAAGGTAGTTTCACTTTTTTTGTTTGTGCTTAGAAATGGTGGAGGTACACAATGAAGCTCTACACAAAAACCAAGCATTGATTTCAGAGCGAGATTGGTTCCGCCTGTTTTCACGGAGTGTGCATTTGCACTATGTTCATATGATGCACACTACCACTTGAACATTTTCACTATTTGTTAGTGTACCAGCAACACTAGACTGTTATGCAACCTATGCACATGGGACTAGAGGAGGTACCCATATGTAAAATCCTGTGTATCCCTTTGGCAACCTTTCAGATCGTGCAATTTCTTCCTAGAGTTTGAATCCTCCCAAATTTGCTTGGTGGCTTAACAATTGGAATGCCAGCATCCTGGCCAAAAATGGATCATCGAAAAGAGGCATCCAAAAAAATCAGCTAAGTTGACATTCGCTGCACTAAATCGATTAACCTATTCTGACCAACCAACTACAATTCATTTGATCCTATCACCTCAAAGCCAACTAGAAAATAGCACTATTTCAGCAGAAAATCCCAGGAGACCACTTCACGGTAGTAGGATAGTCACGGTATTGTCACATAAATGGATGACGGAGGAAGATCAGCACAGCAAGCCCTCTCATTGCCTCCCTGGGTTCCCTCCAATCGGGCAGATGATAGAGCATGATCTCCTGATCTACAGCAGCCAGGGATGCAGGACATGAGCCTCTGAAATGGATGGTAAATGAAAAAAAATTCCTTCCTCAATATACTGTCTCCTACAGAAAGCTTGTGGCCCAACACAACTACCACACAGAATGGGAGCCTCCCCTCCCAGTCCTATATGCTAATCATACATAAGGATGAGATGTTGATTGTCTAGAGACTACGAAGCAAACTTGAAATCTGGGGATTTGAGTTCCATTTCCGTGTCTGGCACTTGACTGTAAATTGTATAACTCTGGCCAAATCACTCTTTGCCTAAAATTGCAAATGTTTAAGAAATGTAATCCATTTGTAAATACGTGAAATGTAATTGTGAAATGCAAATGTGAGTATCCAGTTGTGGTCCAGCTAGGCTTGTGCTATTTAAATGACAGTACAATGCAAGAAACGGTCTCGAGTGTGAAAATGCTCTTCTCGTTCGGAAGCTAAACCTTGTTCTGTGATATTTGGGCGCAACAAAGTGGGAGATTTGAGACCACTGGATGAAGATACCAAAGTATTTAATGGTAAGACAGTGCTAAATAAATCGGTTAGGATAACTCAATTAAAACTGGAATATGGATTTCACCATTAATTTTCGTTGGAGCGGAGCATGAGCGAAATGGATGAGGGATCTGAAATAACAATAACACAAATAGTTTTCCCTAATTTGAGTGTGTCGGCAGGAATGCCCAGACCCAATTGTTGCACTGGAAGTCCCCAGCATGCCCTCTTTTACCTTAGGCACTTCATGAGGTACTTGGGAACAACAACAACCCAGAGACATGATGAAAAAGCTGTGGCTATCATGGATCAGCAAGCCCCTGAGCGAGGATCCAGAATCGAGAAACCATCTGCTTAATTTAGAACTTGGGTCTCTTTAAAGTTTATGCTAGGCTATTTCTTTTTTTTTTCTCGTGTGCGTTCCAAAACTCAAAAGAAAAAGTGGAAATAGCTCCACATCACTGGGATGGCATTTCCGTTTGTGTGGCGATTCATTTGCCAGTGGGATAACTAAGATGCAATATCCTTTGTATTTAATGAAAATGCTGAATTATTTAAAATAAAATGGGCTGCATATTGCAAAAGCTACTGTTAATAGTTTTCTCTTTTGTGACAGTTTTCCAGTATTGTAGTTGACAGGAAAAGGCTCAAATTTAGTGGCCGGGTGATATGGCACAGTTCAATGCAAATGATATCTTAATAATCCAACAGAAGTTTTTGGCTCCTTTTTTAGGTAATTTTGGCGTTGGCCAAGATCTTTTGATTTACTCAAATATGCATAATATACATGCATATAGAAGCGTTTAGCCAGCCATCTACATCCATTGGTCTGTTTATTGTCATTGACCTTTTTCTTGTGCCTACTTCAGCATGGGGAAATGTGCAGCACATTTTAGCCATTGGCTAACTTCACTGTGAGGGACTGCAGTTTTTTCTTTCACTGCTCACAAAGTAGTTTGCTTCAGTGCCAGGACTACTATAGCAATGGGTGCTTATATATCACTGGCATTGCTAGCACCACCAGTAGTTATTATTTGGTCTTTCTTTCCGTAGGAAAGACATTTTCTGTCTCTTTAATAACTTTTGTGCTGTTAGGAGAATCTGCACAAAACATTAAATTTTCTTCAGTAATTCCAGCAGAAGACTTTGCTCTCTGATACAGAAAAAAATTATCAATGGAATGATGACCGATTTGGCAGAAAGTTAGAACTTTAGTCTTGGCATTCTTTTTGTTATTTGGTGTAAATCTGTTCAGTAGTTTTTGAGAATTTGCATTTAAGAAGGTGTTCGGGAGTCATGAAGGCGTTAACCCCCCTGGAAAAATTTGTGATGTCTGGTACTGCAGGGCTCTAGCAGTACATAACAGTCCAACGTGTTTAAAAAAAAAAAAAAAATACTCACCCCACTGGCTGAGTGAGTCTTTTCTCCGATCTGCCAATGCTGTGTCGGGGACTATCCCACAGTACTGCTTGATCTGATTGGCCAGCCACAGCAGCTCAAGAATGTTGTGGCAGTCGTTACAGGATTCTGAGACTTTGTGCCCGTGTCCTTCAAAATATATTTAAAAAGGAAATTGGGAAATGAGGAGGAAGGAAGGGACACCCTCACCCCTAGGCAACTAGGAAAGCAAGCCCCCCCCCTCCTCTCCCACCCCCCCGTGCGACCCTCCTGTGAGGCACCACCTGTACTCTCATGGGGAGCCTGATGTAAGCTTCAGCCCCATGTTACCATCATACCCTGTCAAACATTCACCCCCAGTCACAGATCTGGGTTTAATCCATTGATTTATTTGCTCACCATGCCACCCCAGTCATATTCAAATCTGACGTGGGTCCCATGCCTCTGGATTCAAGCTATCTTGGCTGATGAGGGGTGATACCCCTAAACTGGTCCAAGGATGCTCGTTTCTGGTCCAGGGAGGACCTGGCCCAGCAGTTCGGGCTGGTCTGTTCCCATGGGGAGCAGGGTCAAGAATGATTTGCATGTGGCAGTGTCCAAACTGGGGTGGCATGGAGAGCAAAAAACGATGGATTTAACCCAGATCTGTGACTGGGGGGAATGTTTGACAATGTTCAGCATCTTTGTGTTGCTATAGTATGGCCTTTAGACAGTGCTTGTTTTCATACAGTGCATGCCACCATACAAAAAACATTTTCAAACAAAATAAGCATTTCGTCATGGGCAGTAAGCCTTCTATAAATGCAGTTTGAAAAGCCAAAAGGTCAGCACGCCAGAGCTGTTGGCTTTGTCACTGCTTGCTTGTACACTTTAATTTCACAGAAGCTTGGCCCAGTCCTTCTCTGGAAGTTCGCAATGTAGTTATCTAATGGTATGATTAATAGTTGTGTGGGAAAAATACCTTTTTAAAAGTTTTTCTGATTAAATTCATTTCTTACAGGTCGTTCAAATGAAGAGGAGGATAATTCAGATTCATCAGTAGAACCCCCCGCGAGGTCGAGATACCGCGCAGACACAACTGCACCTTACGCAGACTCTTCCCATGGTGTTGTAAACATGGATACGCAAAGCTTTGATTCCAAGGCGGAGAGGATTGCTAGGTACAAAGCAGAAAGAAGACGCCAACTTGCCGAAAAATACGGCATTGCATTTGAACATTCTGATTTGGATTCGGAGTACATGCCCAAATACGCCCGGGCAAGGCACGATAGTGATACAGCTGAGAAAAGCAGCATAAAGTCTGATAAGGATGAGGAGGAAAGCCGGGATCATTCATCGTTCACCTCGCGGACTGAGCACGCGCAGCCGAATGAGCAGGACGCTCACGAGGGTTACACCTCGTCCAATAGAGCGGTATTGCAGAATTTGGAGAACAGTAAACGAGTGCATGAGTTCAGTTCTATCGGACAGGCCCACAGCTTTGTGTCCACATCGGATGCGTCCACTTCTTTCTCTATGGTCGGGCGGGACTCTTTGCTCGGTGAGTTGCCAAGATCCCCAAAGCAACCTCGCAGGACTTCCCTTTCCTCCCAGAAGCATCCGTCCTCACCGGGTACCTCACACTTCGAGCAGAACCTGCACAGTGAGACCAGGCCGGGGTAAGCATGTCCTTTATATTTGATGGCTCGCTTTACTGCCAAATATCATAATGCTGTTTCTCTCTGCGTGCAGCAGGTCATCTTAATCCTTTAAATAAACCGCACAGAGCCCATCATCTTAATGTGAGTATTATAGGTTTGTCTGAGCATGATTGGTTGAGCGCAAGATTATGGTCTTGAGTGGTTTGGCAGGTTTGCATAAATACATTATAAGTACTTTCTTCAAAAGATGTAGTGACTCTGCTGTGTATTTAAAATGTCAGCTATGGCTCTTGGTAATGCCAAACACTCACTAGGAAAAATAAGCTTCACTTCATTTGATGCTGAAGGCGAAGTTTGTTTTACCTGGAAATCTTTTTTAAGTGCTTTGCAGTGTCTTTATTTTATCCTCTTGATCTTAGTCTTCAATTCTTACTCATGATCATGTATGTTCTTATAGATTTGTTTTCTGTGTTTTGCAAAGTGCAGATAAGAGTTTAAATGTAAAAAAGAAAGTCCTTCTACTGGAAAGTTTAGGATTTAGATATGCCAGGAGAGATGCTAACCCATAAAATGATCAGCACACATGGCCGCCTATGTCAAGTTTGATGCATAGGCCTTCTTTTAGCTGACTGATCCCACCACACCTGCTATCAGGACCAAGTCCATTAGCAATATACTGGAGTAGAAAGTGTTCTCATCTGCTTTTTTATTTTTAGTGTATTGTGTTCTTAGCTGTTCTTCCTAGCCCTTCAGTCTTCATTGAAAGGTGGTTTTCAGGAAGTGTTGTTGAGCTTTATTGGCACTATATTCTGAAGCTGTAGGAACTGATTTTAGTGTCTTCAAAACCTCCTTGGAATCCACTAATAACGAGCGCTAGTTTGATTCAGGCTTGTAAATTGTGAAAGAAAAATAAGTATATAGTATATTGTCGCCTTTGTGGGTCCTGCATGGATTTCTTGCCTTGAGTTCTGGTGAGCCAAAAAATGCAAATTATTTGGTCTTTTGCAGGAATGATCTGGCAATCCTGCCTCCTGCAGAGGGCAGCTTTTTTTTTTTTTTTTAAATAATTTCGGCTCCTAGTCTACAAAATATGAATTATAGAGGACATTCAGGGAGTGGGATAGTGGGAAATATGACTAGAAGTATGCGGATAAATTCGGATTGCTATTATTGGGGATTTGGAAATAGTACCATTAGCCAGATTAAAAGTGTCACATAAATGGATTGAAAAGAAAAGGGTAACCACCACAGAACGGGTGAATGTGCTGTGAGAAGAACAGAGCTCCAGGGGTGCGGGACAGAGCCTGGACACGGGAACATCCATAATGTAGTAATTTCGACCACACAGGGTACAAAAACTACAACTAGATTCAGGAACATAGGAAATGAGAATGCAGAACCTATAGAGGGCAGGTGAAGTTGGGGACATATTTGTGAACTGAACATCGAAATTCTCTCTGAATCATAAAGGGATTTTAAAGGGGCTAAAAAAAGACAGAACACAATAGCTCTAGTAGGATGCCAGTTAAAGCCACCAAATAGAGCAGTGTTTAGACAAAAGGGATCATGTCCTGCAAGAAACGACTTGTAACGGGAGTGAGACTATTCTAGATGAGCGTTCAGCTTTGTTCTTTTATTCACTTCGAATTGCTTTTTTTTTGTCAAAGTTTTAAAAAATGAAATCATTTGCTCGATTGACTATAATTTAAACCCATTTGCAAAGCTTATAGTAACACTACCTGACATTAGGTATGTAACCCTAAAATACAGTGGCCTGTTCCTGACCTTTGGCTCTAATATTGTATATTACACTTTCAGTTTTGTAAGCTTTTAGTACTTCCCATGAGGGAGGTGCTGCAGAAGACTTGTTTGACACATCCTGATGAGAAACATTTCTTGATCATCTGATAAAAACACAGACTAACAGGTTTTGAGTTTACATTCTATGCCTTGGCTCAAGCACTATTTTCAAGAGCCATAAGACTGTTTTCTTTACTTGCCTAGAGGTTATTTAGAGTGACATGCTTGTGGGTGTATGCATTCCTCAGCCCAGCAAAGGTTCTGCTGCAGTGCTTTTTCCAGCTGGGCCTGTGAGATTTCGCTGGAATTCCCTGTGAGGGCTAGGGTCGGACTTTCTCTGAGAGCTTGCCTCTTTTTGGAGTTTTCCTGTTTTCTGATGAGGGATGCTCATCCAACCCCTTGGATAATCGCGATCAATGTTTGTTAGTCTTGGTTCCACCAGGTATTTAATTGTAAAGGGCATTTGTCTGGTAAGGTAGTTAATTGATCTTTAATATGAGAACAGATCTATTAAATCTACCCATTATAAAGTATTTTCTTTCAAAATATTCTTGGACGTGTTTTTCCATGTACTCATTGGAGGGTGGGTTCAAGTTGTAATTTGTTGGAGGGAGGTCTAAGATGGGTTGCAAGTGCTTGTCCCTTCTACTAGACCAGGGACACTCAAAGTACAGCCCAGGGGCGCATGCAGCCCTCCTGACCTTAAATTGCGGCCCTCTGTTGACCAGCAGCTCTGGGCTGCTGTTCACTTGACCGATCAGGAACATTCAGAAAGCTGTGAAATGGGCATAAATAAAGGTTTTCTGGTGTCTCATTTTGCAATTCAGCCACCAGATGAGTATCTCTTTCCCTCTCACGTTTTACATTAGAAGTTAATGCTTTGACTATAATTGTTGGTGCATGGGCATAGAGCGTTGGTGGCAGACTGAAGTCACAAGGCTCGGTTTGTTGTCCACACCATGCATCTGCTTAACGTCGTCCTTCGCCCACCTTTCATCATCCCAACTCTCACCCTGCTGCATAGGTGCGGCCCTCGGGCATGCCACAGATAGTAACTTGAGGCTCCCGGGGAAATGTTTGCAAGTACCCATGTACTAGACTATAGTACATATCCCTGTGCCCTTCATTCCCTCTTTAAACTCTTTAAATGTAAAGCTGTAAGTTGGCCCCAATGTCACATGAGTGTATGCAAGCAAGCCAATTTAACTCCGGTAAAAAAAAAATCCCTATTTCCTCTACCATACCTCCCTCAAAGTGCACCAAGAGAATTGTAAGCGCATTTATATAGCGCTTACTACCCCTGATGAGCAGTCAAAGCGCTTTTCGGCGAGTAACACACTACTCCGTAATCCAAAAAGGATTAGTGGGAATTAGCATAGGGAAATAATAAATTAATATGAGCGGTCGACATGCGGGTCTGTTAGTTAAATTGAAAAGGATAGTGGAGGAATAGAAGAGGGAAGGGTCTAGAAAGTGTTCATTTGGAGGTTTGGGATGAGTAAAGCAGACATAAAGGGGGAAGAGTGTCGAAGTGAGTAAGGGAAGAAGATGAGATATCGGATGAGTCTAGGAGGGATATCTGGGGGAAGGGTTTAGAAAGGCTTGTTTGGGAGATCTGAATAATAAAAGGTTTGAGAATGCAAGGAGCAGTAGAGGAGGGAAGAGTCTAGAAAGGGTTATTTTGGGGATCATAGTAGTAGAATGGGGTTTGGTATGAGTCGGGGTGGAGGATATATTGAGAAGGTGTATAGGGTGAGATATAGGGTAGTGCATTGGAGATGCTGTATTAGGAGTAGAGTAATAAATATAAAGATTCATAAGTACATGGAAGGTATACATGTATAATGAAGGCGATAGAACTAGATTTAAGTTGTATTAGTTTGGCGAAGGGTACAGACTGCAAGAACAGGGGACGAGATGCTCTGCACTTAAAATGGTCCTTCGCACTCCCCATAGGCAAACCATATTCTTATGTCTACATACTACTGTCCTGCAGTCCAGTTTCATTTCCCTCTTCCTGCCCGGGAGTGAACAGCTCGATGCAGATCAGGCATACTATCAGTCCGGAGGAAGCCTGTGGCTACTGGGCAGTGCACAAGTGAGCAAGTCGGCTACAGCTAGCGTAGCAAAGTCCTGTGTACTTCGGCAATACTCAAAAGTTCCAAAACCTTATATTTCTGTCTGGACTCCTCGTTCTGAACTGAAAGTCAAGCTATCCAGGATTTATTCAGAAAGCAGTTACAGATTACAATAACCTATAACCATCACAATCAAATAGTACCAAATTGAAGGTCAAAACTTTAGGAAACCTAGAGCTTTGTTTGCACTACAGACAAAAAAAAGAGTAAAATGATTAAAAGAACAAAGGTCCAAGCACCTTTTGGAGCAGAGGTACAACTCCACTAAGTAATAAAGTCCTAAGATAAGCAGGCATGAGGGATTTTCAGCGCCCGATGCCCGAAACATGTTGATATCCTTTGAGGCCAATGTTTTGTCCAGCAGACAACTGGTTATGAATTTAGAGAGAAAGATGCCTGCCTGTTCTCTTCCCCAGAGCCTGACACACTCTGCCCTAGAGCATTGGAAAGGATGCACACGAAGGAGCAGGACAATGTAAATCCCTACAACACGTTCTCATCCTTCGCTGAGAAGAGGTTGTGGGGTCCGAAGAGGAGGCTCTTCATGCCAGCCTAGCAGTCTGCTGTCATCCATTAGCTCTTTCTGATATCAGCAGTTCGCTCCCACTCTTTACTCCGACATGGCCAACACAGGCTATTTTTTGCAGGTCCGGCAATGACCCCTTGTCACTCTAAGTACGGCAGCCCCAGCAGAATAGTCTGGCTGGGCACTACACCTTTCTGCACTTCTCCCAGACTCTAACGCACCAGTGGATCGAGCACTGGGCAGTATGTAGAATAGCAGTGGCACACAGCACAGCTTTTATTTCTTAGTGCTGCACCCCAGCACTGGTCCTTATGCCCCATCCCTTCAACACCATTCAAAAAATGTTAGTTATTTGGGTGTGGTGGCTTGTAACTCACTTCTCTTTTCTACCCGTTAATAGAAGCAAGCAGAAGTGAGTGACAGGTGGTGCTCGGATGATGTATGCCTGGGCCCAAAGTCAAATGAGTGCTAATCGTGGTGGGGCGGGCAAGCAAGCCTGTGAACAACAAACACTATATAGTAAACTGCACAAGTAAATAAACCCGATTGGCAGAGAAGGAGGTGTACAAGCCACTGAGCTGTTTGTTTCAAAGCTTTACTTGAGTCGTTGAATATTGCTGGATTTACATTTTTTAATGGGTGCAAATTTAGAAAGTATAACTTATCAATTCACTGTTTGTACTGATTTTAAGAAACTTTCTTTGAAGGACACAATAGTCCATTAAAACATATTTTAACTCGCGTACATAGACAGTCTGTTTGAAATTTCGTGTGTTTGTGTGTTTTTATCTTTAGATCATTTATTCTAGCTGTGTGGATCGCAGCACACGGTACAGGGCTTGAGGCCTGTAATCTGCTGCAATAGGCTATAACTGATCAAATCTGTTAGGTTTGCTTGGTGGGTTATTGCACCTGGTTCAGATGTCTGGGGCGGCTATACTCTGTCGCACATAGCTATCAGACCCTTCTGCCAGAGGCACTGAGAGGTGATTCTGCCATCCTGTTCTGCTACTGCCTGTGCTGTACTTGTTGCTTGTGTGAGCTGAGCATGCACCGATAACTGTGTACATCATAATAACCCATCTCACCTGCCCAGGAACGTAAAAGGGGAGCAAATTCAAATATTAGTAAGTTGTGACTTAGCAACCAACTCCAAATGTTCTCTCCTTACAATCATAGCAGCAATGCTCAGATTCTCAAACTACACAATTTCAATATGATCTGCTGTACTGAGTGGTGCAACTGTCCTTTTCCTGTTAAAGGCTTAGCAACACTGATGAGAAGTAGGGATACTTCCCCATTTCATTTCAGCAACTCTGCTAAATGCCTGTGCTGTTAAAAGTACACAAGCCATCCCAGGCATTGCAGGTATCTTTGCCCATGGACAAAAGAATTAGTGCCACAGGAACACTACTAACCATCTGGAATATATTCTACCCTTGCACTAATCTGTCGAAACGTTTTAAGACGACCACCACAGAGTATTACAATACAAATTCCCAGCCAATACTCTGCCTCAAGGTGCTATTCCTCTACATTTAAAAATGTGTCATAAGTAAACTGGCTGACAAGGGTGTGCAGCACACAGTCAACGTTTTCACACCTGCAGTAAAACTAACAAGTACAGCAAATCTGCTTGGAATTGTTACATCACCATGCACTGCACATTGAGACTTGCACGTGAAGCCTTGTGCATTCATCACAATACAGGCAAACTCTGTGCCAGTCAGTCTGACTGATTTCAGAAGTAGGTGGGGCAAGTGGATATTTTTACTGGACAGGTGGATTTCAGTAACATTTTGTCCGACAGATAAGTAGAATTTTTAAACAATTCTACACCCCTGTTAAGGACTGCCTAATGTTCTAAGCTAAGGTTTAGAACTTACAGCGGCCGTGGTTTAAGTATTTGGGCCCAGGATCCACCACTCGTTTCCCGAAGGTCACTGGGATCGACGGCAGTGATGGCGCATTGTCCCAGTAAGTTATCTGCAGAGTTTAACGCTCATCACAGCTGTTGCATCATAGCTTCCATAAGGTTGTACCTCTGAACGGACTGTCCCAAAACATGAAGTTTAGGGCACAAACAATTGTGCACCAAGAATTCTTGAACTATGGTCCCCCTTTTGCAATGGAAAACCTTTGACACTTTGTCACAGTGCACTCAAAGACCCCCATCAACACTTCAGCTGAGCATCCTGGAACAACAAACAAGAATGTGTGGGAACAATCTTCAGTGCTCGCTACTGCTCTGGACTTCACTGCCTAAAGGCCACACCATCATCGATAACCTGCACATCCAACTGTTTGCACAATGGGTGCAGATCACACACTTGCAATGCAGACCCGCTCATCTGAAAGAAACGGTTATAGATTCCTTACATTAGAATTACCCCCAGGCGTCAGACTGGATCCAGAGAATTTTTCGTCCGCAGCAGTACTGTGCGTCGAAAGGTGGCGTCGGTCGGCTCCGCGTTTGTCGTTGGTGTCTTGGTCACCGGGATGATGTCGCAGTAGCTACTTAGATGCCGCCCTCGCGCGCTGACGTCAGTTCTTTCGTTTTCCGCGCCAGCCACCGCAGATCCTGAGAGCGGTACCTCCAGTCACTTTTTGACTGATTTTTTTTTTTTGCCGACTTTTGTTGACACCGTTTTCGAGTCTTCGACTCCTGGTGCACGACAGGGATGCCCGGCTTCAAGGCTTACGGTACCTGTAGCCGACTGATGTCGGTGACGTATCCGCCCCGTGTGTGCCTGTTCTGCCTGGAGTGTGACCCTGACCCCAAGTCGTGCTCCGACTGCCAGACCATGAATCCGAAGTCTGCGGGAGCAGTCTCGAAAGCTTCTCGAGGCCCGGCAGTCTGCTCCGCGCCTTTCGAGGGACCTGTCGTCGTCGCACTCTGGGCCAGGTAAGACGAAGCACAAGAAGAAGTCGAAGCATCGTCGCTCTTCGACTTCTCCCCGTCCGTCGGCCGACGAGGGATGCGGGTGGTGCCCCTCCCGTGGCTCCGAGTGTGGAGCCCGAAGGGTTGACTCCGGGTTTCCCTCCCTTCCCGGAGTGACCCCTGCCCAGCTTCGCCAATTTTACGAAGCGATGCATGCCATCTTTGGGCAGACCGACTCCACTGGTGCGCCTTCGGGCCCTGCGGACTCGGCTGCGGGCCCTGGGTCTTCAACGCCGGCGGCTCCGGCCCTGGCACCGCAGCGTCCGCTTGGATTCAGGCCTGGATCCGGATCGGCGCTCGTCGACCTAATTACACCTCCCCCAGCGCCGATTCCACAGGCACCACGTCCGCAGCCGACGCCGGTTGTGTCCCCTGCTGGCGTCGACCCCGGCCTCCATCCTGATGTGGACACGGAGCCGGACCGGCGTCGACCAATGCCGGATCCGGCGCCGACAGGTACTTTTGTGCCCTTGTTCTACCCTGGCTCTTTTAGACGAGATTGGCAGCCAGAGGAGGGCGAGGACAACTGGAAGGGGTCTGGAGACCCTTTAACCGACCTGTTGGGCTATGAACCGGACTGGAGAGAGGAAATGGGGGAAGCCAGTGGTCTGGATACCTCACCAGACCTTGGCATGTTGTCTCCACGTACCGTGGCTATGGAGGAGGGAGCGTCTTAAGCCATGGTGTTGCATAGGGCAGCTGAGGCTCTCAACCTCGAGCTACCTACGGTGGCAGTCAGGACTACCCTCCTGACAGGTGCTTCAACCGGCAGCGACCTCTTCGGAGCCCCTGCTGCCGTTTAATGAAGCCCTTACCGACCTCCTTTTGGGCACTTGGTGCAGGCACAACACAGGGGCTCCTGTGGATAGGATGATTGCCCGACGCCACTGCCCGGCTCTGGGCGACCCCACTTTCCTCTCCCAACACCCCACCCCTGAGAGCTTGGTGGTACAAGCCTCCACTTCCAAAGGCGCATTCCCTAACGCAGCACCTGATGGGGAATCCAAAAAGCTGGACCATCTTGGGAAGATGTTTTCTTCCTCCAGCTTGGGACTGCGGTCGGTAAACACTGCATGTCTGTTGGGCCGTTGCACCCACTCCGTGTGGGATACAGTGGCGCAGGTGCTGCCCCAGTGCCCGGAGGAGGTGGCCCGGGCTGTACTCTCCCGTGCAGTTGCAGAAGGGAGAGACGCAGCAAAGTTTACCATCCGCTGTGGGCTGGATACTGCCGACTCACTAGGCAGGATGATTTCCACGTCGGTAGCCCTTCGACGCTACGCCTGGTTGAGGTCAACTGGTTTTTCAGGGGATGTCCAATCCACTCTTATAGACATGCCCTTTGATGGCAGTCGCCTATTTGGCGACAAGGCAGACAATGCGCTGGAGTGCTTTAAGTACTCTCGGGCTACGGCCAGGTCCTTGGGCCTCTCCACCACTCGCCCTGCGCAGTCTGCCTTTCGCCCCTTTCCTGGCTACAGAAGGGGTGCCCCAACGCATCCTGCCCAGAGCCACAGGCAAGCGCAAGCTGTTCAGCCCCTGCGCGGCCGGGGACGTGGGAACCACCGCTGTGGTTCTGGGAGCCAGCGGGCGGGCCAGTCCACCACAGCCCCCTCTGCAGTAGCCTCAACCCTCCTAGTCAGACCTTTCAGGGCCACCAATCGCCAGTGGGTGGCAGGATTCGCCATCACCTCCCCCACTGACGCACCATCACTCTGGACAGGTGGGTTTTGCAAATAGTCCTAAGGGGCTACTCCCTCCCCTTCGAGACTACCCCTCCAGCCATGCCGCCTCAGTACCATCGCATGTCGGAGGATCATCTGGCCCTTCTCCAACAGGAAGTTTTGGCATTCTTGGCCAAGGGAGCCATTGAGTGAGTTCCTGTCCCAGAAGTAGGTCGTGCTTGCTATTCCCGCTACTTTCTGGTGCCCAAGAAGGACAAAGGCATGCGTCCTATCTTGGATCTCAGGAACGGTAACCGCTTCCTCTGGAAGGAGAAGTTCAAAATGTTGACGCTAGCTCAGGTCCTGTCTGCTCTCGACCCTGGAGACTGGATGGTAGCGTTGGACTTGCAGGACACTTACTTTCACATCCCAGTCCTGCTGGCCTATTGACGTTACCTATGGTTATGGTAGGCCACGAGCACTTTCAGTTTACCGTGCTCCCCTTTGGCCTTACCAGCGCCCCTCGGGTGTGATAAAGCGGGATTCTTATCTTCTCGCCATCACTAAGAATCCTCAGGTTGCCAGAATCTTTTTACATGCTGAATAGTGTGAAGGGAAGAAAATCCAATCCGGTTATGCAACGATTTTGAATCCAGTTTACCTTCAAAGATCATGGACTCCGAATTCAGATTTTTTGGTTTATTACAGCCAAGAATAACTGCACATGCAAGCACCTCAACACGAGGTTAGAAAAATAGATGGGCACTAATACAAACATCATCCTACGCAGGAGTCTCATCCGACTCAGAATATGAAGAATCGTTAGCTCCAGAAGTATTAAACTAACAAGAACTGCTCCAATCTCTATATTCTTCATTTACCTAATTAAGAGAAAAGCATTAATCTGTCCCTACTCTACCACTAAGGTGACATCCCTACTTAACAAGTTTCCCCAGGCAAGAGTAGAAAAAGAAAAGGCGTCGGCTGTGAAGACTTCCTAAGAAGTGCACTCACTTAGCATTTTGAGCTCGTTCTACGATGCTCCTTCCTAAAGATCTCTTTGCCCTTCTCTCTGGTCTCCTCTACCTCCTCTCTGCTCTCCCCCCTCGGGGCACTGTCCCTAATACAAAATCCACATTCAATTGAACACGCCCTTGTCACGCCTCTTTGGCCAGGTCTTCCTTCTCGTACTTTTCCATCGAAACTCTTACTTCATCCAGGACGGTTACAGCGACCTTGAGTCCCAGGCACCTTCTTCACTGAAAGTATCATCCCTACATTCCAGTATACTCCCATCTCAATGCTTCCCACCACCCTAACTCCTAAAACAAAGAGCCAGTCTTTTGCTAACGAGGCATGTGTCCTTGCACCTGCAACAGAAGATACATTTCAACAAACTTTCCACTGTACGAATCTACCAACTGTGCCCAGAGAGCCTTTCCAAGAGAACCCCTTCTCTGGCTAAAATAAGCTAACATAAGAACGAACAGGCCTTCCCTCTACGTATATGCAGTCAGGCCTTTACACATTTTAAACACACAATTTTTAATTACTACTTTAAGCGTAGGCTCCTACATTGCATATGCGAAAACTACACGTGCAACTTAATATAATACACGTTAACTACTGCATCTTTAACTACACATGAACTAAATCAGCCATGCATCATCTTAAACATATTTCAATTAAACATTACATTTTCGTAATTGTAATAACACAACTACTCTCTTGTTCACTCTAATAATGCGGTTTAGAACTACATTTTACTAACCATTCATTAATATGTCTGGATATATGCGGGTGCGGGCTAACGTGGATTATGACGCACCCCTACAAATTTCACGAAACATGGCGCTCTATCAGTTCCCCCTTTGACTCGTGTCATCACACCTTTACAACTCCCTTGGAGAAAGAACCGACCTAAACAGAACTTGTTGCCATTCTCCCCTGTCGGAATCTCTCCAAACTCTTAATATTTCGATAGTGACTGTCCTGCAGTCTAGCCATTCTCGTCTCATTTTCTCTCAACGCTCTCTCAGCTCTGCCTGCTCTATACCACTTATATGCTCTGATAAGACCCCACAAGCAAACCACACAAACCACCACAATAATGAGGTCCAGAACATAGCCAAGGAATCCCTTTCCCAAATTCGCAAACCAGCTTCCCACTTGACCAAATCCTTTGCCAGCTTTCTCCCAAACGCCCTCTTCAGTCAAATCCGCTATCTTCGTATGGATCGTAGGGATGTTACTTATATATTTCTCCAGATCCTTGCTGTGGTCTGGTATACAAGTGCAGCACTCTTGAATCTTCAACATTTTAGACTCTGCCCTCTTTTGCCAATAGGACATTTAACGCAAGATGATTCTGCAAAACCATTGTCCTTCTCGACAACATCTCTCCATCCACAATTATCAACGACTTTGCTGTATTCATTGACAACTCATCAACCACAATCTCCAATCTCCGGATCTTCACATCATTCAAGATCACTCCCAAACTTGGTATCATCGCTCCAAAGATATCTCCTACTACAGCTCCTGCACTCGTACCTCTCTTCACTCTCGAATGCTTTCCACCTTCCAGAAGCTCCAAATCCTCTGCATGGTAGATCTTTGGAAATATTATTCCCAAGTAACACGTACCATACCAGTTCGCTGGCAACCTCACATAAGCATTCCTTCCAATACAAAATACACCGTAGGTATCACTTGTACAGGACCTTGCAGAAAATTCTTTGCTGATTCCTCCATGGTGAAAACGTGATCACACTCGCTCTGTCCCACAGAGACCTTATCGTAATAAGTCTGCACACGTCTCACACACAACTTTCCCCTTTGGCCCATATCCAATGCTATAGGACCATAACTTCCTTTTGTTCGGTGCAATCTCTCGTCTGTCCAATCTACAGGACTATCTCCAGTGTGACGTGTTTGTGTTAGCTTTCTATATCTATCTTCTTCCTGATCTACAAATTTCTTCTCTACTTCAGTTAATGCACATGTTAAATTATGTCTATGGGCATAAGCTGTATCTAAAGTCGAAGTTGGTATGAAGTACTTTCCAAGTCTATCTTCCGCCTTGTAATAATCATACTTGTTCAAATGTTTATGGGCAGGAACCTCTGAAAGCAAGGCGTCATAGTTGGAGAAGTACTCATAGTGACCTCTCCCATAAAACACACTCAATAACAAACTACACGAAATTCCATAAGTCAGTGGAAGATGGTGGTATCTAATACCCTCATCCACTGAAGCTGGCAACTGCATACACGCAACAATCTTTCGCATCCATCGCATCTACATACTCATATAGCAGCTTAGCATACGCGTTGAGCTTAAAATCACTTCTAGACAAATCTACATGCAACCTACAACTCTTTTATTAGCAAAGCTCTTTCAGCTCCTATGTTTCCCTCCTTTTTGCTAGGTGTAGTGGGTGTTTGAGTCCCTTGCGCCCCTTTCACTGCTAGCTCGTGTGGAACTACATATGAAACTACAACTACTATGATTATAGAAACTATCACACCCCCTATAAATGTGCCTACGATCAATTTGGATCTAGAGTGTGGATCTCCAGCCTCCATGATCTCAAAGCTCTCAAAGTTCTTGGTTTCAGCAACGAGCACTCAGTCTGTCTTCTCCGCATGTGACTTGCTTAACCAGTTCGCGCAACACTCCGAAACAGCTGGAAATCCCCTTTTCAACTACAGTTTCTTATTTACATAGTCCAGAAAGACTTCCCTAAGCTCTCGTTCCTCTTCTTCGGAAAGTCCCTAAGTTTATTCTTCCACTCGGACCTAGGTTATCTTCTTCTTTTTAGGCTTTTTATTTACAACAGTTTACTCAATCCACAATAAGGTCAACTGCAAGCGCTTCTAGAACATGATACAAAAGTTCAAGACGAAGAATTATCATTTCATGTGAAGGCGGCTCAAACCCAAATGACGGAAATTCGAGTCGATGCAGAACCAATTGTCAGACTTTACTCCGAAGCGGGGGATTAGGAACCGTGAGGGTCAGTACTCCTTAGACTTCAAGCCCTGGCACTAACAGTACCACTCGCAACACCACGTTCGGGCTCTTGCTGACCACCATCACAGACCTCAGCCTCCCCGAACTCCCTACCCCCGGCATCAGTCACTGCGTAGGTCCACTCCGGGGTAGCGTATCTCTGGCAAGGTACTCTCGTTCTTTTCGACCTTCTCCGACCCTCTTGAGCCTGCTCTCCGTCACTTGCTTCTGATTCAGACGCTTCAGACACCGGAGCAAGATCTTTCGGGTGCCAACCTCTGGTTCAGTCACCTCTGTCTCTCAGGCCAAGCTTCCTCGGTTCTGGTTGTCCTTCCGCTTTCCCCCTCTATACCCTGTGCACCACTTCCTTCTTCTGCTGAATTTGACTCTACTCCACCCACAGCAACACCTCCGTCATCTGAGTCAAAGTCGAGGTTCTGGTTGTCGGAACCCTCTTCAGCTTGCTCTGGTGCACAACCAGCTGTATCAGCGGCCCTCACAGCTTGACTTGTCCTCTCTCGTGGCCCTGCCACATCAGCTGGATTTTCATTCACGAGAGGAGCTGTTTCTTCCGAGGGTGCTGAAACTCTGCGGGTATGGGAAGCATGCACCCAGTTCGGCAATCCTCCACACTTCACTGCCGTGTTCGTTACCAGTATTACCTGGTACAGGCCTCGCCACCGAACGTCCAGACAGCTCTTCCTCAAGTGCTTTCGAACAAGCACCCAGTCTCCTGGACACAGGTCGGGGCACAGATCACTCGAGGCCGGAACAGCTGCAGCTTGTACCTGCTGGGATACAGAACGGACCACATCAGATAGTCCTTTACAGTAATCGAGAATCAAGTCATCAGTGATGTTTATCAAAGCTGTAGCTGGTACTGCTGGCAATCGCATCGCCCTCCCCATCAGGATCTCATGGGGTGACAACCCAGTTCTCCTGTCGGGTACACTGCGAATACTCATAAGCACAAGCGGCAGGGCGTCAGGCCACTTCAGAGACGTTGATGAACACATTTTTGCCATTCTGGCTTTCAAGGTTCCATTAACCTGTTCCACTATCCCAGAAGCCTCTGGTCGATAACTGCAATGTAGTCTTTGATCGACATTCAATGCGGCACAAAGCAACTTCATGATTTCATTGTGGAAGCGTGTTCCTCTATCTGATTCCAAAGAAGTTGGAAAACCAAACCTCGGGATGAGTTCCCTCAAGAATAACTTAGCCACTGTGAGAGTGTCACACCTGCGGGTTGGGTAGGCCTCCACCCACCGTGAGAATACACACACCACCACCAAAATGTACCTCAACCCATTGCACTTGGGCATCTCTACAAAATCTAACTGCATCCTATTGAAGGGTCCTCCTGACCTTTCAATGTGACCACATTCTTTCCAGCATTCATCTGTTGACACGTAACACATCTCTGACAAACTGCTTCAGCAATCGCACGAAACCGTGGGTTATACCACGTCTGTCTAAACACACGCATCATTGCATCTCTGCCAAGATGTATCGGTCCATGTATCAGTCTCGCCATCGGACTCAACAGATTCTCTGGCAATACCGCTCTCCCATCACTGGAAACCCAAACATCCACATCCCCTCTTTCACATCCTGCTCTGACCCATCCATCCCGTTTTTGATCTGAAACCTCATCCTGCAGTCGCTTGAGTTCCTCCCAAGTGTCTGCATGGCCTACATCATGTTGAGCTCGGTTCTTTCTTGGCTCACTCCTGTGTAACCCTCTGTAAATATGCATCCTTGTTCTGCACAGAAACTGGCAACTTCATCAGCGTAGTTATTTCCCAGAGACCAAATCATCCCCCTTTCCATGCGCAGTGCATTTGACAACTGCGATTTCCTTCGGACATTGCAATGCATCTAGTAGCTGTCTTACATGTTCTCCATTCCTAATGGGTGAACCAGATGTCATGAATCCCCTCTGTGACCATAACTGTCCGAAGTCATGAACCACACCGAACCCATACTGGCTGTCCGTGTAGATTGTAATTCGGATTTGATCAGCGGCCAAACAAGCACGAGTCAAGGCAATGATCTCAGCTACCTGCGCGGAGTGTACTCCTTCTAGACAAGCAGCCTCAACCACTCCTGAAATGGTACATACAGCAAACGCTGCTCTCAGTTGACTAACACGGTCTCTTAAGCACGAACCATCGACAAAGAAAATGTCATCAGGGTCATTCAGTGGTTCGTCGACAATGTCAGGTCTTGGTTTGGTACATAGTTCAGTCACATCAAGACAATCATGGTCCGCACAATCTTCATCATCTGTATTTGGTATGGGCATTAATGTCGCAGGGTTTAAGACAGAGCACCTTTTCAGAGTCACATTCTCTGCGGCAAGTATGACTTGCTCATACCTCGTTAACCTGTTATTCGTTAGGTGCTGAGTCTGTCCTGGTCATTAACAATTCAACAGTGTGTGGCACATAAACTGTCGGAGGATGACCCATTACAATGCTTTCACATCTTTCAATGCTGACACCTGTTGCAGCAATGGATCTGAGACATCCGGGCAACGCAGAAGCTACTGGATCTAGAGTAGCTGAAAAATAGGCAACTGGCCTACGGACACCTCCATGATTCTGAGCTAAGACTGCTAATGCACAACCTTTTCTCTCGCAACAGAACAATGAGAAAGCCTTGTTGTAATCGGGCATTCCCAAAGCTGGTGCGCTGCACAACCCTTCTCTCAATCTTAGGAATGACACCAAGCACTCCTCGTCCCATGGTACCGGATCACTCACATCCTTGTGCGTGAGCCTCTGTAAAGGCTTTGCTCTCAAGGAAAAATTGGGAATCCACTGACAATAGCCGACCATTCCCAAAAACATCCTGACTTCCCTCTGAGTGGTGGGCACTGCCATGTTCATTATTGCCTCAATTCAATCAGGTGACACCTTCCTCTTGCCTTTTTCTAATCTGTGACCCAAGTACTGTACTTCGTTCAGACAGTACTGCAATTTGTTCGGGGACACCTTGTGTCCATTCTCTGCCAAATGATTCAGTAGGGCGTTCGTGTCTATCCTGCACGCGTCTTCTGTTTCTGACGCAACAAGTAGGTCATCTATGTACTGCACCAGAACTGAGTTCTGTGGCAATACGAGACTCTCAAGATTCTTCTTCAAGATCTGATTAAAGATCGATGGACTCTCTGTATACCCTTGAGGGATACGACACCACGTTAACACACGGTTTTCCAGCCGGAAAGCAAAAAGAAATTGGCTTTCCTCGTGGAGCGGTATTGAGAAGAATGCTTGACACATCAATGACAGTAAACCACTCGGCTTCGCATGGAATCTGAAACCGTATCGCTGATGGATTCGGTACCACTGGACAACATGGGACGACTATCGTGTTGACTTTTCGTAGGTCTTGCATGATCCTGAACTTCCCGCTCGGTTTTTGTAGTCCCATGATAGGTGAATTACATGGGCTACCTCTTATCTCCTTCAGAATTCCCTGCTTGATCATAGACTCGATTACAGGCTTAATTCCTGCAATCGTCTCGGGTGACAGATTGTACTGGGGCGTCCTAGGGAATTCGGCATTCTGCTTAACCTGGATCTGTACAGGTTCAACCCCTTTGATCAGTCCGATCTCTTCTCCCGTGAAATCCCACACCTCTTGTGACACAGAATCCCTCCGATCTAGTGGAAGTTCCTCCACTGTCAACACAGGGTACATTTCTATACACAAGTGCTGATTGGCAACTTTGAAGGTGGCATCGTCACCCTTCGTCTGAACCTCCACTCCCCTAGGTGTGCAATAGATGGTGCAATTTAACTTACACAATAGATCTCTTCCTAACAGACAACCTGGACTCGTATCGCACACCACGAACTGATGTCTAGCTCGAAGAGCCTATTCTCACTGGAATTGGTTCGGTCAATGGGCTAGTTATCCTCTTGTTCGCCACTCCAACAACTTGGATCGATTGTCCCGAGAGGGGTAGGTTGGGGACTACTGCTGATCTTACAGTAGACCGGGTAGCACCAGTGTCCACCAAAAGAGTGGTAGGATGACCATCAATGTCTGCCTCCACAAAAGGTCCTCTCTGGTCTACCTCCAAGACTGCTCCAAGTGTGCAGTCTTCCTCCCCTCTCAGGCACCGTCCGGCTAATGGGTCTGGGCTGTACTCCTCATACCCTTAGAAAAGGGCATCTGCTGGTAAGTCCGCATTCCTTGCGAAATTCTCGGTGGCTGGGGAACCTGCACCTGTGGGTTAAATGTCCCCCCTTTCATCGATCTGGGCCTCGTCACAGTATTGACTACCTCTGGCACAGGTGCCTGAACCACTTCTACCTCCTGCTGCACCTGATTGGCTGGGTTCAAGGGACACTCGCGCTTCCAATGTCCAATCTGATGACAAAGATGACACGCAGTGGTCTTCAATGTCGCCACATCCATCCCCGTCTTAGGATCTATAGGTTTCCCTTTTCCCTGACCTTGCCCATTTTTGTTCCCTTGGTTGTTTCCCTGTCTTCTTCCCAGCATCCCTCCGTTAGGCTGGACCTGAGCTGGTTGCATCTGAACAAACATCAACTTGTCCTTCTGTTTCCGGTTTTTCGAGTCCACTTCGTCACTACAGTACCTCGCATACCGCAAGATTTCGTCTACCGGCTTGTTCTGCCAACAGATCAAATGTTGCTGTATCATGAGGCTAACCTCTGATCTCAATCCTAGGACAAACTTTGAGACAAACTGTCCCATATCCTTGGGGTCTAAGGTATCTAGTCCACTATACTGTTTAAAAGCTTGCAAGAGTCTTTCATAATACTCATGCACTGCCTCCTTTGGTTCCTGAACAGTTCGATCTATCTTAACCCAATCAATGTCTTGGGGCGAGATCTTCAACCATGTAATCACGTGTTCAAACTTTTTCATGACTATAGGTGACGGACCATTTGTGACAGCATCCCTTTCAGGTTCGAAGGTCGGCCACTCCACTGCAATTTTACAAGCTGACCACAAGTCTCCTGGTACTACTATATCAAAGGAGGTGTTCAAATCAATCCACAATACCTTCGAAATTTTAACAAAACGGTCGACCTGTTTGTACCACTCTACGGGTTTTTCCCTCAGCCGAGGAAAATCATTTGTAAATGCAGCCAAATCACCTCTACTCCATGGCACATGCACGTACCCTCCGTTCTGTACTTCTCATAAAGGATAGTTCCCTACGCCTGGCATCCCTCCCCCCGGAGGCGGCGTTTCTCCTACAGTCTTTTTGGCAATCTTCTTCTTCGACCACCTTTCCTCCCACTTGCTTAGCATTACCCATATACGCATCCCTACAATCAGGTCTTTAGTATGCGTCCTTAATCCTATGACCCTTTTCTCCTCCAGCTCTTGATCACTATATTGCAACCTATGTGATCCTTGCAACAATTTCGTTTTATTCAGATCCACCTCATATTTCTTGGCCAATTCTGTCAATTTCTCATGTGCGGCCTTCGCTTTACGAGTCGCATCCTTTGCTACAAAAAGCAGCTTGTCTGGCTCATAGATCTCTATTCTCTCCAAAGGCAGGTTCCCACTAATCATTTCGTCTACCTCTGCCTTTAGTCTCACTACATCCAGCAACCTTGCCTTCACGGCACTCCTCAATTTCTCGACAAGCCGCACCATTCCGCTCGTCATAATCACTGCTTTGTTCTCGTGGCTTACTCTCTTCTATCGTATTCCTGGAACCTGGTCTGTTTCCTGAGTTGTCTTGCTCCACATCGCCTGGCATTCTATCACTCTGATTCCTTACAGGTGGTACCCACATTCTCAAGTCTGATCTGGACTCGCCAAAGACCTTGGTCTTACCGGTTTCACATCCACCTGTCCACTAGAGGAGTCTGCGGTGGCTGGCAGTGGCGTGCTCGCATCTATGGGCTTCGGAGAACAGACCATTCCTTCCTCTATGCCATTCCCTCCAACGCTGATCCCCCTCTCTCCCTGTCGTCTGCATTAGACTTCCTTCACTTACTCGATCTGGGTCATACACCGATACTATAGGACCAATGGTAACCGGTACCGTCAGGGAGTTTGGCAACCGCATACTCCCCATGGAAGATTGCGTTCCTACTCCCTCCGTTCCTGTGGAGATTTTTCCCACTATCATTTGTCTGATTCTGTGACTCGCCTGTCCTTCCTGCCACAATCGAATTTCCTTCGCTATATTCTGGGTTTAATGGAGGTGGTCTTTCTGATAGCAGTCTGTCTAACAAGCTGTCATCCGTATCACTGTCACCTTCCTCTGCACTCCTTTCTTGCGTACCTCCCGTTTTCTCTATCAACTGATATAATCTATCCCCCTCAATTGTTTCCACTCCACCTTTTCTCCAGTGTATCCCATCTCGCATCTCGAAATGCCCTGATCGACTTCTTCACCCTTTCCTGACTTCGGTCTCCCTTTCGATAATACGCTGCTCTAATCCATGCATGTAGCGCCTCGAATTGTGTGGGTCTGGGTAGTGGTCGCAAGGAAGACATCACAGATTTCAACTGATACAACACTTCTAACCTGAAAGTACCATAGCGTGGGAAAGTCAATTCTCCCTCTCCTGTCATTTTATGCAAATTCTCAAGCCAAATTATAGTATGTAATCCCACATTCTTAGCCATGTAATGTGCTGGCGTATCCTCGGGAGGAACTTCCTCTCCACCCTGAGTAACCACATGTCTGTCGCCTCTACAGAGTTCTCGTAAAACTTTAAAACATTTCATGATGAAGCAGATTTCCGTTCGCGCACAAATTTCGCTTTTACTTCCTGATTTCAATCCAATGCCAGCGTGACTCACACCAACCAACCTATCGCAGTGCGGCACTGACTGACGTCACTCTTTCTCCGCTCGCAGCAGTTCCCCCTCCTTCACAACTCACCTCTCGCGCTCACACGTGTCTCAATCACACTCTGAAGTAACTGTTTGTCCACCAACGACCGAACAGTCTCTTGAAACTGTTTGCCTCAAATCTGGCAACTGTCTGTCCGCAAACGACCGGACAATCACCTCTCACACAATCGATAGTATCCAAACACTCAATGTTCTACACACAACAACCTACGATCAGCGTCAGTTATTCACACACTCACGCATACGCTCCCTATCTTCAGTGGGTTAGTCAACGACGTCTCATGACTCCCACAACCTCTGGTCAACAATCTCAGCTCTGGGTGTCTTCTACACCACAATCTATTATCCCGGGATATCGAATCAAATCTCTCGGCCCCGCGCACGCTCACGATCCGATCCTCAATCACACGACTCATTCCAACTCCGCAAGACATCACACAACAATTAAACACCGCAATCTAACCAGCATCACCCTGTTCATACTCACTCTACCACGAACTGCTACTTCCGCCGCACCATCACTCTCCGTCAGTTTTCAGCGACCGCCGTCGTCCTCCAATCCACCGGATCATCATCACTTGGGCTCTATGGGGCAAATCTCTTATCCTAATCTAGATCTCCCCTTACTATCAGAGGAAACCATCCTACTCTGCTACCAACTGATAAAGCGGGATTCTTATCTCATCTCGCCATCACTAAGAATCCTCAGGTCGCCAGAATCTTTTTACCTGCTGAATAGTGTGAAGGGAAGAAAATCCAATTCGGTTATGCAACGATTTTGAATCCAGTTTACCTTCAAAGATCACGGACTCCGAATTCAGATTTTTGGGTTTATTACAGCCAAGAATAACTGCACATGCAAGCACCTCAACACGAGGTTAAAAAAATAGATGGGCACTAATACAAACATCATCCTACGCAGGAGTCTCATCCAACCCAGAATAAGAAGAATCGTTAGCTCCAGAAGAATTAAACTAACAATAACTGCTCCAATCTCTATATTGTTCTTCATTTACCTAATTAAGAGAAAAGCATTAATCTGTCCCTACTCTACCACTAAGGTGGCATCCCTACTTAACAAGTTTCCCCAGGCAAGAGTAGAAAAAGAAAAGGTGTCGGCTGTGAAGACTTCCTAAGAAGTGCACTCACTTAGCATTTCGAGCTTGTTCTACGATGCTCCTTCCTAAAGATCTCTTTGCCCTTCTCTCTGGTCTCCTCTACCTCCTCTCTGCTCTCCCCCCACCTCTGGGCACTGTCCCTAATACAAAATCCACATTCAATTAAACACGCCCTTGTCACGCCTCTTCGGCTGGGTCTTCCTTCTCGTACTTTTCCATCGAAACTCTTACTTCATCCAGGACGGTTACAGCGACCTTGAGTCCCAGGCACCTTCTTCACTGAAAGTATCATCCCTACATTTCAGTATACTCCCATCTCCATGCTTCCCACCACCCTAACTCCTAAAACAAAGCCAGTCTTTTGCCAACGAGGCATGTGTCCTTGCACCTGCAACAGAAGATACATTTCAACAGAAACTTTCCACTGTACGAATCTACCAACTGTGCCCAGAGAGCCTTTCCAAGAGCACCCCTTCTCTGCCTAAAATAAGCTAACATAAGAACGAACAGGCCTTCCCTCTACGTATATGCAGTCAGGCCTTTACACATTTTAAACGCACAATTTTTAATTACTACTTTAAGCATAGGCTCATACATTGCATATGCGAAAACAACTACACGTGCAACTTAATATAATACACGTTAACTACTGCATCTTTAACTACACATGAACTAAATCATCTATGCATCTTAAACATATTTCAATTAAACATTACATTTTCGTAATTGTAATAACACAACTACTCTCTTGTTCGCTCTAATAATGTGGTTTAGAACTAAATTTTACTAACCATTCATTAATATATGTCTGGATATGTGGGGGCTAACTGATTATGACGCACCCCTACAAATTTCACGAAACATGGCGCTCTATCAGGTGTTTACGTAAGTGATGGCGGTGGACGCAGCTCATCTGCGCAGATTAGGGGTTCCAGTCTTCCCCTATCTCGTCGACTGGCTTTTGAAGGCGGGCTCGCCCCATACTGTAGTCTCCCACCTCCAGACTACGGCCGACCTCCTGCATTCGCTGAGGTTCTCCAACAATGTGCCGAAGTCGCACCTGACTCCCTCTCAGAAGCTCCTCTTCATCAGAGCGGTTCTGGACACGACGCAGTTTCGGGTCTATCCTCCCGAACAGCGAGTCCGGGATATTCAGGATATGATTCCGATCTTTCAGCCTCTAGCCCAGGTTTTGGTCAGGATGACCCTCAGGCTACTGGGACTGATGGCCTCCTGCATCCTGCTGGAGGACCATGCCAGATGTCATATGTGGGCTCTGCAGTGGGACCTGAAGTTCCAGTGGGCACAACATCAGGGGAACCTGTCTGATTGCGTCCAGACCTCGGAGGGCACTGCACACCAATTGCAGTGGTGGCTAACGAACCAGGTTTGGGTCGACGGCAGATCCCTCTCCCTTCCCCAACCAGAGTTCACAGTGGTGACCGATGCATCACTTCTGGGATGGGGTGGCCACATGGGGGAGGCCGAGATCAGAGGCCTCTGGTCTCCGGCAGAGTCCGGGCTTCACATCAACCTTCTGGAGCTTCGGGCGATTCATCTTGCACTCAAAGCATTCCTTCCCTCTGTCCGGGGAAGTGTAGTGCAGGTGTTCACGGACAACAACACCACCATGTGGTACTGCAACAAACCAGGCGGGGTGGGGTCGTGGACACTGTCAAGAGGCCCTCCGCCTCTGGACATGGCTGGAACATCAGGGCATATCCCTGGTGGTTCAACACCTGGAAGGATCGCTGAACACCAGGGCGGACGAACTCCGCCGCAGGTGCATGATGGATCACGAATGGCGTCGCCACTCGGAGGTGGTGCAAGGTCTCTTTCGACAGTGGGGAGAGCCTTAGTTGGATCTATTCACCACCGAAGAGAACGTGCAATGTCTGCAATTCTGCGAGTTGGAATTTCCAAGGCGGCAATCACTAGGCGACGCTTTTAGTCGCGAGTGGAGTTGTGGTCTTCTATACGCCTTTCCGCCTATACCACTTCTGTCCAGAGTGCTGAAGAAGATCAAGCGCGACCGGGCCCAAGTCATTCTTGTGGCCCCGGATTTGGCACGAAGAGTCTGGTATCCTGAGCTGCTGCACATGGCCATCGATCCTCTGATCAGACTGCCTCTTTGGGAGGATCTGTCGCAGCAACAGGGGATGGTCCTCCACCCGAACCTGTCCAGCCTCCACCTCCTTGCGAAAAGATTGAGCGGCGGCAGTTGACGTAGTTTGACCTGCCTCCAGAAGTCTGTGATGTTATCTTGCCAGCCAGGCGTCCCTCCACTAAGACGGTGTACGCCTGTAGATGGAACAAATTTGTGGCATTGTGTGCAGCAAAGGCTGTGGATCCCCTTTCTGCCCCTCTTTCTGAGGTTCTCTTGTTCCTTCTTTCTTTGGCCCAGCAGGGCTCTGCTCTGGGCACTCTTAAGGGCTACCTCTCGGCCATTTCAGCCTTTCTTAGGCTTCCTGATCAGCCTTCTCTTTTCAAGTCCCCTGTTGTAAATCGCTTTCTAAAGGGCATTACTCCTCTTTTTCCTCCTATTCCCTTCGAAATGCCTCAGTGGGACTTGAACTTGGTTCTGACTTATCTTATGTGCGCTCCCTTTGAGCCACTTCATAACTGTCCTCTTCGTCTTCTTACCTTAGACTGCTTTTCTGGTTGCCATCACATCTGCTCGCAGGGTGAGTGAGCTCCAAGCTCTTTCTTCAAAACCTCCTTTCCTGGCTGTTCATCTGGACAAGGTTGTACTGAGAACCAGACCTTCCTTGCTTCCCAAGGTGGTTACTTCTTTCCACATTGGCCAAACAATCACTTTGCCCACCTTCTTTCCACCTCCGCATCCTTCAAAAGAAGAGGCTCCATCGTATGGATCAAAAATGGGCGCTTACCTTTTATTTGGATATCACCAAACAATTCTGGGTGGATGATCAGCTCTTTGTGGGCGCTAAGAAAGGTCGGGCCGTGCACAAACGGACCATCTCTAGGTGGGTCGTTTTGTGCATTAAGGCTTGTTATTTCTTGGCAAAGAAGGAGCCTCCAGTGGGGCTGCGCGCCTAGTCCACCAGGGCGACGTCAGCTACTACTGCTTTGGGACGAGGAGTCCTCCCCCCCCCCCCCCCCCTCCCCTCAATGACATCTGTCAGGCAGCTAAGTGGGCATCTCTGCACACGTTCACTAGACACTACTGCCTGAACAGCCAAGTCCGGAGAGACTGCTTCTTTGGCCGTTCTGTTCTGACCCACCTCTGGGGTTGGTATTGCTGGGGTATCTATTCTAAGGTAAGGAATCTATAACTGTTTCTTTCAGGTGAACAAGTTACTTGCCTTCGGTAACAATATATCTGTAAGAAACATAGGTTAGTTATAGATTCCTTACCCCCCACCCCTCCTCCCCTTTCTGCGAACTGATTGCTAGGGTCAGGGAATCCCTTTCAGGGCCCTAGTTTTGTGCACCAGTGGTCAGTGTCTTTCATGGCTCTGCGCTTCTTGTGTGGAATGTTGTGTAAAAGAACTGACGTCAGCTCGCGAGGGCGGCGTCTAAGTAGCTACCGCGACGTCATCCTGGCGACCACCACGACACCAACGACTAACGCGGAACCGACCGACGTCACCTTTCGACGCGCATGGGTCCTGATGACTAAAAATTCTCCAGATCCAGTCTGACGCCTGGGGGGTAATTCTAAGGTAAGGAATCTATAACTAACCTATGTTTCTTACAGATATATTGTTACCGAAGGGAAGTAACTTGTTCAACGATGACGCGTGGGCCAACCGATACTACTATAATAATGAATACTCCAGTTCATGAAAGTATCCATTCACTGACAACCAGTAAGCAATATTTTTGGGCATAACTCCACTTGTATCACAATAAGAATGAAGAAGCAGTGACGACATTCACTTATTTTACAGCTCTTTATAGTGTTCATGTTACAGGAGAACCACTGAAGAACACGCCATGAAGAATGCCCCAACTCTTGTTTTTAATGGCAGAAACAGGTCAACATTCTGGGCAAAGGTTAGGTTCTGTTTGTTTGGAGGAAAACAAGTGACAAGTTGTTTAAATTACTTCTATATTGATCTCATCAAGACAGCATAGTAGGGCTTGGTTTTATGCTTGTTTCTACTATAAATGTGGCATCACCAGACCCTGTAGGGACAAATACTTGAAGCCAGAATGGAAAAAAAGAATCCTCCTTTCCTTCCATTTGGAATCCCACACAGCCATACAGAAATGGATAAACTCCTTTGCACGCTTATAAAGAGTTAAGATTTTGCATAAAATGTGCAAACAGAAGACCTGCAGTCGGTGCTTAATTTGAGACGGTTTCCGGTGCTCAGCACCGGCACTTAATTGTCAACAGCGCACTTAGCACAGTCTGCCACATGGTGTCGCTGCTCATCAAATTTAGAGATGAGCAGAACGGTTGTTTATGGATACAATAGACATACAAAATGACTAATACCTGCCTCCCCAGCTATTCCTTTAGCTTTGGAGACCTGGAATAATCTGAACTGTCTCACTTGCAGGCGAGAGAGATGGTTAGTAGATGTTTTGGCAGCGATGGCAGGGGCGATGGGTGGTGCAAGCTGCAGTGGCCTCCTGGTCAGAGCCCTGGCACTTATTATTTTACAAATTAAGCACTGCCTGCAGTTAACAAGGTGCCTGAAGCATCCTCCCAGAGGCGTCGGCTACCACGAACAGCCGTGTATCACCTTCCTGGCCTGGGGAGGGTGACAATGAGGACACCTTGGGCTGCCTGGAAAAATATCCTTAACAGGCAAGCAGAAAGTAAATGTTCAGCTGGCCTACACATCGCATGCAGGATTACATCGGTTAATTTGGACATGAAGTGATCAGGTCATTGAAATATCTTTAGCGGCGACCCCTTGGTAGCAAACTCAAGGCTTCAAATGAAGGTTAGCTCTTACTACCTCAGACGCTTCCACAGCACCATCCTTTCCGCTGCTTCTGTTCTTAGGGCTGCTTTTCACAGTTTGGGGGTGGGGGGCTTCTCCTCCTTTAGAATATTGGAGTTGCATTTAAAGCAATGGTGGGGAAGAGGGGCCAGTAATGCCTGTTACAGACCTTCTGCTCCAACATTCATTCCTGTGTTTGTCTCGAAGTTTTTATACAAGTTCAATTTAGAACCCTTTAACCTCCGTTTGGAGTGGTCTAATAGTATAGCTGTGCAGAATTTGCCTCTACAGGTTGCTCAGTGACCCCTCTCCCTTCTGGCAGAAGGCGTTTAACAGGAATATCCATTGGCAGCGGGCTGTTATAACCTGGCAAGGAGAAAAGCTTTAATATCTGTTCATTTCAGGTCCTGTGTAAAGTATGCAGTCTTGTATTACTTTTCTAGCAAAGTGTGGGCTTGTTGCATGTGTACTGCTCCAGTGCGCACTCGCTTGGGCACATGTTGGAGCACTTAAAAAAAAAAAAAAAAAAAAAAAGTGCTCCTACAAAAACGTTCCCAAGGCCTAGTTTGGAAGAGCGGTTTTTGGCGGTGGCTGTCCCAGTCCCAACCATCCACACTAAAATATATCTTGATTATCTTAAATATCTTTGCATTAATTGGCAGCATGGGGGTAAATTGAGAGTATTTGAAGTCAGACATACATGTGACTTTACTTTTTTATGATTTTTTTTTATTTTTTTTTACTGATACTAACCAGGCATAACTTCCTTTTGCTGTAGAACCCACCCACAGTTTGGAATCCTTCTGTTTTATGAAGGCATAAAGCTTTCCTTTTTGGCACGGAATCCAGTGTTGGGCAGTTAGTTTACTTTTTGATGCATCTTGACATGATATTTTGACCTTTTTAGGTCTCCCCGAAGATGGGGCATGTGCTGTAGTTTGCAAGACCTTTTGTTTTCTATCAGTGTGCTTAGAGACTGCCCATGCTTGCCATTATTGGCTTCTTTGTCACTATTGCCTTCTTGTTACTGGTCAGCTGCCGTAGACTTCCTTCCTTTGTGTATTTATCCCTCCCCTGGAGCATGGGCGCATTATTTGATCCTTCTCCTGCTGCTTTTTTTTAGGCCCTAACTTTTACTGTGTTTAAGCACTACATGGGAGCATATGCTTTTCAGCTATCTCTTGTTTGTTCCTCCTGCTGACTCCCTGTTGTCTGTTACCTCCCCACCTGCCATAGCAAAAAAGCTCTATCACGCGGACATCACTGGCTCCCCCATAGTTCTTTTTTTCACAAACCGTGAGTTGCTCTCAACATGTACTCCCTCTTGCCGGGCGCTTCATTGCACTATATTTTTTTTACATTCAGCCATGCTGCTCTACAGCCGCACTGCTGTACAACATGGCTAAAAAATATTGACAGTCAATACCCCTCGTAGGCGAGACCAGTTGACTTTGCCAATGCTTGCTTCTTTGGAGTCTATACCCAACAATCTACAGTCGAAGTTCAGTTTGTAGACAGTGTGGAAATATTAAATAACTTTTTTTTCCTTTAGTAACTTTTTGTGTCGTGGCACGCTTCTTTTTTGTTTTATCGACTATTTAGTTCAAAATAACTTTTTCCAGCAACCTCCGTTAATAAATCTAGTCGTCTTTTCGAGCAAGTTTAATTAAACTAATCCACAAATGATAAAATACCAATATTTACACTGGGTGTCGTGTGCCCTTAAGGAGGAGGCGTGACTGTACATGTCCAGGTTCTTCCCTGAAAACGTTACTGGGGCTGGAAATAAATGCAAAAGAATATGGTATACATTTGCATTTTTCGTTGTTGGAACGGCACTGCTATGCGTGTTCCGGAAGCTGTTCAGAAGGTGCGGCACTCGGGGGAGTGCCGTGTCTGTTGCTAGTTTTCTGACACTGGAAGTTGCTTCGTGGCCAGCGCGGGCAGTAAGTATTCATCTCCCTGCGGGCTAGGAGAAATGCGGGGCGCTGTTTGCATCTGCGAGGTGACGTGTGCTTACTTTTTATGTGCTACGGTTGTTGGGAGATCGCACTCGTTCACTTCAGTGGAAGGCAGGTGGGACTCTTGCGTGGTGGTTTATTTTTGGCACAGAGCTGGTATGCGGCAGTAGGAGCACAGTCCGTTTTCGGCAGCGGTATATGCCCTTGCTTTATTTTTCCTATCTGTTTGTTTGCGTTGTATTCTAATCCTTTCTGTGGTCTTTCGAAAGCTACAGGTCGTTCATTGAAAAACTCTTTACTTATTTGCGCCATAGACCGATTAAAGCAAAGTCGCAGGCATTTCCGTTCGGTGGAGGGACCCGACTTGAAAGATGTAATTATCGCATTATTTTCTTCTTGGAAGTCCGACGCTTCGACAAAACTGTACAAAGTTAATTGATTTTTGAGCAAGTATGACTTTATTAAGAGTTTTAGATATAAATGTCACAATTTAAAAATTGATATGGTAAGTGGCCTCGTAAATGACACTTTTAAAGGTGCTTTTAAAGTTTATCCTAGTTTCCGGCTACCTTCCTTCACTTGGCGAGTGCCCACAGTGAGTTGTTGAATCGTTGCCACAATTACTCGATCATTCATGTGCAGTTAAGGGTGTTAAATAAAACAAAAAAAATCATTTTTTTCCCCTTTTTTTTTCTTCAAGTGGCAGAGCCATGGTACAGCGCTTTATTTGTATACTAGTCTTGTGAGGTTACATTCTGGTGTGAACAGGCTTGTAAATGGTAAATTCCAGTTTGGAGAGGAGCATGGTGATAAGTTTGGCTTTATCCAGCCTTTGGCCATTCCTTACAGCTTTTGGGTTTTCTTGGTTTGTAGGTTGGGCCTACCGGATTGCACAGTTGTCTGGTCGCAAAAGACCCGTTGTGGGCTTACGAAGGACTTACATGGGCTTGGGCGCACCCATTGCTTTAATTGATTAGCTTTACTTTCACTCATTTGCCTACTTCTTGTCCCAGATTGTCAGTCTGGTGTTTGTTGTTTGTCCCTGCCAAGGAGCGTTGCTGCTTTTGATTGGATAGCTTCTGTGCTTGCACTGCTTTTTCTCTTTTTAGTTGAGCACTTCAAGAGGGCATGTGTTCCAGCTGTCTCTATGGGCTTCTCTCCCCTGCACTGTTGATCAGTTGTGACTGTGCTTCTCTCCCTACCCCCCCCTCCCCCGGCCCCCGCCATATTGGGCTCACTCCAGGTCCTCCCCTGTTGCTTTGGGCTTCTCCCCACACCCTCTCCACATTGCCATATTGCCTGCGTTTCTTCTTCCTGCCACCTCCGTCCATTTTGCCTCTGCCCCCCGCCCTGTGTTGCTCCTCACATTCACCCCCTTTGTGATGCCCCCTCCACCTGCGTTTAATGCTTTTGCCCATTTATTTTCTTTACCAATTCAGCATGGATCGACAAAACAAAAGTGCCCACGTTATTTTGTAGGAGTGCGCATGCATGGTGTGATCGCCTAAAAAATGATGCGGCTGGCCGGGTCCTAGGCACTTTTTTCTTATTTAGCCATGCTGTATAGCATTGGGGATGTTGCACAGCATGTCTGAAAACTGACGAAGCCAATGTGTATCAAAGGTAAGCACTATTGTGTTTACCAATGCTTGTTCTCTAGTGATATCACCCTGTTACACCCAATAGACAAAGTGAAATGAAGGGAACAATAGAGGTGAAGGGATCGGCAGTATGACAGTCCATTATTTTACTCATGTGAAGTATTCGCTGATGTGTAGTAATGCATTTATAGCACACACTAAAGCGAGTCTCCTCTACCAAAGTGCTATTTGCGTTTAGTGTTTATAAGAGGTGCCTTTAAAAAAATTTCTATTTTAAATAAATTACAGAACATCACATTTGATTTAATGCATTCCCTTCCTTTCTAGTGGTTTTCTCTTCAATTGGTTCTCTGCTAAAATTTGGTGGCAGTGAAACCACCAAAATTGAATGCTTGTTATTGATTTCTAGGCAAAATTGACTGCTTTTAACACTTGTCTCTTTGCTTGCCTTGGAACACAAACTGTGTAAGGGCGTTTTCCAGCTGGCTTAAATTTGCTATTTATCTTTCCTACTGCTATGAGTACAATAATGGTTTTTTGCTCTTCCAGCTATAACAGACCACATGCCACAATTAACCAGCATTGGCAAAGCCATTTAAGAGCAATTGGCTTTGCCAATGTGTTTTAGCCACGTTATACACCAGCATCGCTGCTGTTCAACATGGCTAAGAGTTAGAGGTGTAGACGAGAGTGGCATAGACTGGAGGGTTGTAGAGAGGAGTGTCGTAGCAGGAGTTGTGTGGAGTGTCTTGGAGCATAGTGGTGCAGTGTAGAGTGGAGTAAAGTGGCATAGGGTGGAGTGGGGTAGAATAGAATAAAGTGGATTAGAGTTAAGTGGTATAGAGTGGAGGGGCATGTATTGCGGTTTGGTGGATTTAAGTGCCGTGGCGTAGAGTATGCATGCTGTGGTAGTGCACTGACATTACCGACAACACATTTTTAAATGAACTGACTCTTACATTTGCACAGACATACAGCTTTACTGATCAAACTATACAGCTCACAAACCATATTGTGTAGAAATGGTATCACCTAGTGTATTCATTCATTTTGATGGTATTAGAATGTTTTTCCAGCACACTTCAGAATTATAAAAATAAGCTTCATTTGTGCTTTCCGAATTCTTACTTATGAAATATTTGCACAGTACATTTACACTTAGTTGTGCTAGAAAAAAGCCTTTCCTTTCACACCCCCAGATTATCAGATAAATCCCCTCACTTTGAAATCAACTTAAAAACCAGGCTCCCTCGAAAGACCGAGTCTTCCATTTGACCTTTGTCTTGGAATGCACAGCAAATGTGACAAGATAAGAATAAGATTTACAGGCCTATTTACAGAAAGGAGCACTCGTGGAAGAATACAATGAGGGGTAGTGTGAAAATACCCCCTCCTTGGGAGGGTCGAACTAAACCTGGACAGCCTAAAACAAATAAAGCCAGCAAATGGAAAGCCAGAAAATGTGAGTTACAAACCACAAAGTCCATGTCCCCAAGATGTCTTTAGCAAACCAGACCGCTGCGCTCTATGGTAGGCTTTGAAGATTTAGCCCCTTCTCCTTTTTAGCTCAAAGTACAATTATATTTTCTAAGGCAGACCGGGGTGAAGTAAGGCAGAGATTTGGATGCCTCAGTGTAAATGTATTCCAGCTTAACTCCAGGCAGCCAGATCTACTTCGGGGTCCCACTAACGGTCTGGAGATCCAGAGTACATTCTGTTAAAGAAGCAGCTTAGTGGGTAAGGCCTGGAATAAAATGTGTGAAGTCCTAAACTTAGAGCAGCATCTCAATGAGATTTACTGATGTTTTCAGGTGTCCTGGGCTCAAGGTGGAAGCTTTCCTGGAATTGGACTCTGCACCTGGGCAATGGATGTTGGTGCCGGAGTCAGCTGCAGGATGAAGAGCCCCCTAGGGGCAATATCAGAAGGATGCGAGTCTCCTCCTATCTGGAGGATTGTTGGCCAGTGTCAAATGGGAAGACTGGGGCAAACAGTCTGGTTCAACTACGCATTGAGACTCTGATGCTGCCACACTAGTGGTGAGGAGATCTCCTGCCTCAGAGGAGCAGTGATACTTGGTGCAGACAAGTAGAATTGTGTATAACTGGTTAACTTGGAGTAGGGCACAGATGACTACACGCAAGAGAAAGGTACCAAGGAAAACCCAGATTCTGAAATGGAGCTCCGTGGCAGAGGATATGTGGCCGAGGGTCTATTTGAAAGGTTTAGTTAATTGTGTTCCCACATCTTTCCCCTCCCTTTTCTCCAAGCCCTGCTCTTCCTCGTTAATCTTTGAAGGGGTGGAGGAGAAAACTGTGTGCTTGAACAGAATTTAAAGAAACAAATCGAATAAAAGGCTGTAGTGTAGGAAATTCCTTGCAAACACATCATGGACTGCTTTGTTCAGTGATTTCTTGCACTGTAACTTTATTTAGTAATGTACCTACCTTTACTTTCTTTTGTTATGATTAATATTACATCTTATAATATCTTTGTCAGTGAGGAGATGGGCCCCATCCATGAATTACCTAGCAAAGCCTGATCACGGCCAGACAGTTTTTAGGAATACTACAGCCATGTTTTTCCTTGCACAAAGGGCCAGATGTACAAATAAATAACTGCCGCAAAATACTGGTTGCAAATGGCGTCCAGTATTTTTGTGATCGGGTAAGAATTTCATGAAGCAACCTATGTACTAATATTACAGCTCTTAAAATTCCAAATCACAAAGGCCCACAATCCGACATAATTCAGGAATATTAATGGGGTAGATTCAGTGGCAAAAGACAAAATGACAGGGTCCCCCTTTAGAATGTGTTTAGGGACCCCGGAGTCTCCCATCTCTGACTTATGTTCATTGACATGGGGTTCAATGGAGGCACTGAAGGGGGGGGGGGGGCCCCAACTGTCCTGCAGGGGCCCATTACGTTCCTGGGTGGGTTGAAAATTGTGACTACGATTGGAGGACATCTAAACATCTAATTGATGGTGGCCTGCTGCGGTGAGCAGACTGATTACTCTTAAACAAAACGTTGTTTTTTTTTTTTTTTTTTTTTAATTTAAAAAATCTGCGCTTTTTCTTAGAGGAAACTAGCTGTATTTATATCAAATGGTGTTTACATTTTGAGTTGGCATTGTTCTCTTAGAGCACTGCCCACTCTTCACCAATTCCTTTTTTACACTCCCGAATGGGAAGGGTCCCAAGAGGCTCCCTTTTGTGAATATATTGGCACATTACCACCTCCTTTGAGGTGTTGGTAAATTTGCAATGTTATACAGCTGGATTTTGATTGCAAAACATTGATGCATACGTTTTACACCGTTCGTGCCCCTTCCAGATACCGAATCGGTATCCATTCAGATTCCTTTTTTGAGTCAGAAAAGCTTTTCTGAATTCTAAAATGGAATTGGAACACATAAAGCATTTTAACAGTTGCAAATGCTGACTTGGAACATGTGAGTTAAAATGCTTTGCACTTCTGGCCTTAAATCTTTAGTGCAGTTATTAAATTCAGTGCTTTAGTTAAATTAGTAAAGCACCAGTCTGACTGCTCAGAGGATGGATGCTCGTCTTCAAACCTCTGCGATCACACTGGTGCACCTTTGCCTTTATACCCGCATTTAAGACTAAGAGAAGGGAGTCTCTGCACAAAAGGAGGAAAACTGGTAGGATAGCAAGTAATCTGGTTTGTAGAGCTTTGACTCCAAATTTCTAGTACCCAATATATGGGTATATTAACTAAAGAAACCATTTACCCTAAGCCTTAAAGAAAAAGGGTGCCCTTGACCTGAAGGAACATCGACTTCACTTGAGAACCCAGTTTACACTCCTAATGTTCTTCAGAAAGTGACAAGATGCCTAAAAACAGCAATGTTTCACAGGGCTGGGACATTAATGGCAAGTCTTTCTAGGTTTTGACTATAAAACTCATCAGTATGGCTACACCAGTTTGTTTCACTTATTGCATTTCCCATTTTTCTTTGGAAGCAGTCTAATGGCAAATGTAGGTTAGATATTAAATGTGAGGTTAATGACTTTCTCCTCTGCTCTACAGCTTGGGGAAGAGGACATCAACAAGTGTGCCTTTGAAAGATAAACCAAGGCCCAGCAAACTGAGACCATGAGACCGCTATAGTGAGTGTCACTCTCAAACAAAAAGGTTACTTTATCTTTATGGTCCCAAACCTTGCATTACTCATCTGCAAATCTATATGTACCTGGCTATCCTTACACAAACATTCAAAAACAAATATTTTGGTAGCCTACAGTGTGCTTCAAATTAGCAGGAAGGAACATTTAGCCTAGCTCAGTGGTTCTTCACCCGAGACCCAGGGACCCCGGGGGCAGTGCTTGATTTGTAAAATAAGTGCCAGGGCCCTGACGAGGAGGCCACTGCAGCTTGCACCGCCCATCGCCCCGTTATCTCTGCCAAAACAACTACTAACCAGGTCTCTCGCCTGCAAGTGCAGCACTTCAAATTATTCCAGGTCGCCAAAGTACTGAATGGCTGGGGAGGCAGGTATTAGTAATTTTTAATGCATATTGTATTCATAAAAAAACGTTTTGCTCATCTCTAAATTAGGTGAGCAGCGCCACCATGTGGCAGACTGTCATAAGTGCAGTGTTGACAATTAAGTGCCAGTGCTGAGCACCGGAAACCACAGGCTCAAATTAAGCACTGTCTGGGATCCACAAACCCTACTCAGGAGGTCCGCAACAGTGTAGAAAAATAAATATTAGATTAATAGTGTATAGAAATAAAGCAAAATACAAAATTGAACATTTTAAAACGTTCTGTAAATGTGAAGGGATTTGACATTGGAGGTTAACAAGTTAGTATCCTCGGATTGATTCGTGTGAGTATTGCAAGAAAATCAAACCAAATATATTGACGATGAGAGTACTCAATTGAATTTAGAAGCGCTCCAACCTGCTTTGTAAAATTTGAGCCTTTTTATAAATTTGCTTTTGAATTAAATAAAATATTTCATTGTTTGTGTATCTGTTTAATGAATGCTTGTTTCTGTATTTTTTGTGTGCATTGTTTTGCAGTTAGAATCATCTCCAACTCTTAGGCCAAGGTCCCCAGCTTCCAGTAATGACTCTGTGGGAGTCACCGGATTCCAATAATGTTTCAGGGGATGTCTGTTGGTTCCCGTAAAGAGTAATTGGCAGTCCTCAGAAATCAAAAGGTTAATAACCACTGGTCTAGCTTGGGAGTCTTCAAAAAGTTCTGAGAGCAAGAATATTCTGGTCTGCCCACTGACATTCTGCTTTGAATGTTGCGATTTGCTTAGAAAACCGCCTCGTACTATCCTTGGTGTAGAAGGTCATTCAGACAGCTGCAACCATGAAGGTAATACACCAAAATGTCAGTTAAAAAATATGTCAGATAACCTTCTCAAAACCCCATTTTAAATATGAAATGCAGAACCTACTGAGATTGTGTGCAATTGCACCTCTAAGGATACATGTTTTTCAATTTTCAAGCGGAGGATTCTTTCTACTTGGAGAGCAAAAATTGTACTGAGAGAAAATTCTCATTTTTAAATCAAAGCCTACCAGACAGTGCAGCTGTCTGGTTGACAAAGACTTATTGGGGACATTCTGAAAGTTGACCTAAGAATGCATTCGGGCCATTGCTTATCATTGGCTTTGTGGTTTGTAAGTTTGTTACTCATATTTCCTTGCTTTCTCTTTGCTGGCTTAGGCTGTCCAGCATGTCTTTGTCCCTCCCGCGGGGCATAGTCACGGAATGCTTGCTTTCTGTAAACAGGCCTTTAGATTTTATCTTGTCACTTTTGCTCATATGCATTGGTTCAGCAAGTAGCAGACTGCAGCGCACAACTATATTTTGAAGTATAGTCAAAAGTGATGGATGGAATGCTTCAAATCCTGTTCTGGTAATTAATTGGGCTGCATCCCAGCTGTTCGTTATTTTGCACACTATGCCGCCTCAGTTTGGACTCCACCATATGCTAGTCAAGTCTTTTGCGCCACCAGGAACAGTTTAGCCCGAATTGCCAGGTCCGTTCCTTCCCCAGGATATTTTAAGGCATCCAGCTTTTGAAACCCCTCCCCCCCCCCCCATATCCCTATATGGGTTCTCTACTTGTGGCTGGTACTCCCTCCGACCCCTGTTCCCCAGAGTATGTCATTTTTAACATAAATTAAACCTTAATGATTTTCAGTTTACCATTTTTTCAGAAATAACTTTTGAATGCCCCATCAATAGCTAAATCTGAAGCTATGGTCTGTAACTATCCACATGGAATACATTTGTATTCCTGTGGAAATAGTAAATGAAGCTGTGAAATATTTATTGTAACACTAACTCGTTACATGTAGCAGATATGAGCGACTAACTTACTCTTCATGAGTGTTTGTTACTCTTTATTGCACTTCTAAAAATGTATATGCTTTCAGTTTCGTGTTTGCATTCCGCGGGGTGGGACTTTTATATCTTTAAAAGCATTGAACACGTTATATAGCCACAGAACAAAGCCGCATTCCGAGAGCAACGAATATGAAAATGGTCATCAGAGGGAGAGATGAAGTTTGTTCTTCTTTTACGCTGGATTCAAGGCTTGTTGCTTTGGTTTTGATCTGCCTGCGATGTGGTTGCTGCCCCCCTCCCTCCCCCCCTCAAACTCCCCCTCCAACCCCCCTCCCCCTACCTCGCCCTTTTAGAATAGACTTACCTTTTGGGATGTCAGAATTGGACTTCGTACTTTGCATTTGCCCTCTGAATAAATTACCATTTTGTGAACCTAAAATTAAATAAGTTTGTGGCAAATATTTGCCACAGGATGTCTTTCCCCGGTTTGGAGCGCCCAATGCTTGGTGTTTGAATGAATCCCATTGTGCTCCAGTGGGGAGTTGGGCGAGTGCTTTGCTGCTGGATATCTTTTTCTCACCATTTTGGTGGGAGTCCCTGTGAGTGCACATGGTCTCCATGTAAATCCCTGAGGGTGAGACTGACAGCCAGCAAGTGGAAGGAACGCTGCTTGGACTCATCTAGGGACATCTTAGGCTTCGAGGAAAGAAGTTGTGGACATTGGATGGAGGGATCTGTGCCCGAGACAGGATGGAGTCCACAGCTCTGGGCAGGTTTCTTCTTAGTCAGAACTTGTTACTGACCCCTTGCATGATGTTGGTGAGGCAAGAGTAGATGGAGGAAAAGGATTGGTCATCCATGCTGTTGGCCTACCTCACACCTTCATACTTCATGCTCGATGGTGCTGCTGAAGTCAGTACCTTACCTGCATGAATGGAGCTACTGTATGAGGTGCTTGGAGAACATCCTTGCATTTTCTTCAGGGAGATAAGATGTAGAGCGACTTGCCTCTGTAGCCTGTTAAGTGTCGGCAGCTATTGGTCCTTTATATATATTAGTGTGGATGATGCAGCCAGTAGCTTTTAAGTGGTCGTTTGGTGTTTACTGGTGTTGGTATAGTATGATTTATTAAGCAACACAGCGATTTTTCCTTGCCTTTAGGATGTATTTCAATTTGTAAGGCTACAGGTGTAGCCAATAAAGGCTGTAGGAAAATACAATTCCCTAGGAGTCTAGTGCTACTTCTGTCGTGATTTGATTTAACATTTTCTTCTCCCGTGCAGTCTGGAGTTTTTATATACAACTTAAAGCACATTTTGACACATGTTAAAAAAGACTTCCTACAAACTCCCAAAAAACAATACTACCTAGGCACTAAGTGCTAGCCATTCATTAAAATGAATTTTAATGCCACACAGATTTGTGAAATTCTTTGGCAGAAGTTGATGCCTGCCATGCCATATATGCAAAAATAAATCACTTATTTGGGGCATTCATCCGCGAATGCTAATCACTGGAGCACCTCCCTGCTTTTATGGGCTGTAGGAGTAATTTTGGCACCCCAGGGTCCTTCTCTGTTGGGAAGGTAGTGTTCAGGGGGGGGGCATAGGGTGGGTCAAGTAATATATTGTACCTGTAAATTTGAAATTAAAGTGATGTAGGTTTTGAGACACATCTCGGACTGTTGAGTACAGTGATCTATAGAAAATTATGTAGCTGTCCTTAATTTGCATGGAACATTTAGGAACTAGAACTAGCCTCCTAAGAAATTCAGATTTGTTGACTAATATTCTTGATACTTCAACAAGTTAAAAATAAGTTGGGCCCAGTTAAACTAAGGTCTGGGACTGAGGCCTTTTGTGTAGCATATAATGGCAGTGCATTATAGTTCCTTCACAAGCCAGTTGCTAAAGTACTCCTGCTTCAACTTTAGGTTACATTTTTAGCTTTCTTCCTGGACTGACCTTGTTTGTGAGTGTAAATAGGCTGCTGAATTTAGTTTACCAGAATAACAAAATAGGTACACATTAAATGACCGGTGATCTGACACGTTTACCACATGATTTAATCATAAATGAACGAGCATTTAAACCATGCTTTCTCATACTTGAGAGAAACCCATTGTTCTCACTACAAAGGCAACCAATGTGTCCTGCATGTGACGCAGTCAAGCTATACCTTGATTATTCCTGCCTTAAAGATATTATACTGAGAGATCCTCTTGTTTGCACTTCAGGGCTTGTCACCAAGGCTATGCTTTAGCTCGGGTACACCCATTGTGTTTGTGGCATTAGGTTAGTTTAAAAACAATTTCTGCTTTAACTTAATGACCCCTTCGTGCTGCCCTTTGGTAACCAAGTCGAGCACTGAGGATATATTCTCTAGTGCCTTCCTATGTGCTAGCTCAGAGCATCTTTTCCCAACCACAGAGGTGTAGATGTCCTTCTACGTTTTCACTCAGGAAGGCGAGCGGGTCATCCTGCTGCCTGACTTGCTATGCAGATAACGGGTGCCTAATGAGGGTATTCTGGGACCTTATACTAGCAAGGAGAAGCTACCCTCTGTCCCTAGCTGTGTACTTATGATGACCCTATCAAACTTGGATACTTTTAATACATCACATCTTAGCCATTAGTGGTTTACTGCCACATGGCAACTGTTCTTTTCCTTGTATGATTGAGGAAGGCTCTTGAGGCTGAGGGGTTCCCAAGTGTTGCTTTTAGCATAGTTTTAAGTGCCTAGTGAGTCCTTATTGCTCAACCTTATGACAGTCAATATGGCCAAATTAAAGAAGACTAAACCCTCACATTCTGTTTTGAGTGTTTCTTGTGTTAACAAATGGAGGCGAATCCTATTTGGTTCAATGTAGTAGATTGGTTTATTCCATTGGAGTTGAGGCGCAACAAACAGCTGACATGTTTTGCTCAGGCAGTTATGTCTGAGCTTTCTCAAGGCAATGCTTGTGCTAACACCCCTTTTCGGGACACTTATGCATTGAGTCGAAATGAAACACCCATGTTGCCAGATTTAATCGATTCATTTATTCCATGATGTAAAGTTGCTTGTGGCGTTCATCTTGAGTTATCACATGTTTGCAGTGAATGCGGACATCACCTTCTGTTGCGTTCAGTTTTTTCATTGCTGCTGATGAATGTTTCCACTTAACTATTTCTTATTAACACCCACCTAATTGTACTTGAATGGGAGCTTGTTCGTTTAATGATTGCTGGAGTCTCATGCATATTTTGTGCATAATATTCAAAGCATCACGCGTAATGGGCCAAGTAGGCAGATTTATGCTCCAGGGTGCCTTTTTTGGCTTCAGGGTTGGGCTTAGTTTGCATCTTTTTAATTTGCCAAATGTTCCTTTACAACTCGAAAGGACAACTTTGTTTGATACACAAATACTTGTAGCCCTTTAGTTTTCTGTTTAAAGTTCCTCACCATGGCCCACCCCCGTACTAGCCCCGATGCGGGTTTTAAATGATTTCAGATGGCAGTTCTATGATTTAGTAAATTGACAACTAATCAGTCGGTTGCCTACCAGGCTCAACACTTAAAGCAACAGTCTTTCATTAGGTGGGACTTGTTCTTAAAGAGAATCACAGTTAAAGGTTATCAACAATTGTGCATCTAGATCTGAAGAGGTTTTCCCTTCATTTAACTGGCGTAGCTTGTGCTAGTCCAGTTAATTAGGATTAATCACAAATGTAGGGGAGCCGATTATAAAACAAATTACGCCCAGTGTTTCCTAAATTGCCTTCTTGAAAATTTAATTGTAGTTATGTTAGCCAAGGTTGCTAAGAAACTACTATGTTGGCATGGGAGAAAGGGCCAAACCGAGTAACAGTACACTTTTTGCAACTTATTTTGAAGTGTGAACTTGCGTGCAACTATCATGTTTTAAAAACAAACAAAAAATCTTACTATGATGAAGCAAAATTATTCCTCCTAAGAGGGATCTTTAAACCTCCTACAAGTGCTCAGCTAAAAGGGGCTGTACGATTGGTGCGTTTGGCCAGGTGATAAAATTTGGTAAACTTGTTCCATCGTGTAATTTTAACCGAGGGTTTTGATTTTCGTACTCTGTTCAAATACAGTTAAGTGACTTGCTAGATAGTAGGTGGGGTGGTGTCGTGCAGTGCTAATTTATAGCATTTGTAGACCATTTTGAAGTGCATAATTCTTACACTAATCCTCCATTGACTGCAAAATAGACTTCTGAGTTGGAATACAAAATAAAGTCTTAATTATTTCATGTGTTTTGCGTAACAAGACTGAGATTTGTAGTGCCTGTTCTGCATAGCTGAAATGTTTACTTGTGTTGAGGTTCGTCCATCTTGTGTGTTTTTTTTTTTTTAGCATTTCTGCAGTGCCTTATACCCCTGATGAAGTCTAGCTGCTCAGTAAGAATATACCCCATTTGCTCTGCTTGGTTGATAGTGTGGGCTTACCCCATTGTGTTTGAGGTATCTGAGGTTTAGAGTGGTTCAGTTGTGGTGATGTGAGTTTGTGGCTGTATCAAAGTGTGGAGCGGATCAAATAAGTACTGCTATAAGTAATGTTGTAGATTTTGAAGTTGCGCTTACTCAAGAATCTGGTCTCGAAAGGTTGACTCATTTACAGTCCCACTAAACGACCCTGTGTACACTTTACTGTACCCAGCAAGTAATAGCTAGACGAACCCCAACTCTTGTGCATAGTAGAGAGCGATATATATTTAAACATACTTTCGGTTGAGTTCCTTATATCTGAAAGAGACACGTTAGTGACAGATTCCTTACCTTAGAATATCCCCAGGCGTCAGGCTGGATCCGGAAAGTTTTGCGTAGCAGTACCCTTGCGCGTCGGTAGGCGGCGTCGTGCGGCTCCGCGTCCGTCGTCGTGATCGCCGGGATGACGTCGCGGGCAGTACTTAGGCGCCGCCCCTGCGCGCTGACGTCAGTTCTTCTTTTTCCGCGCCAGCAAGCGCAGATCCGGGAAGAGCAGTGCCCTGGTCAATTTTTGACCATACTTTTTGGTGATTTTTTCACTGTTTTTTCCAACTTAAAGGTGTCGTAGGGATGCCCGGCTTCAAGCGATGCGGCGCCTGTGCGCGGATGATGTCCGTCACCGACCCGCATTGGGAGTGTCTCTTCTGCCTCGGCCGAGGCCACGACACAGAGTCTTGTCCCGAATGCCAGGCCCTCAACCCGAAAGCTTTGCGAGAGCGGTCTCGAAAGCTCCTCGAGGCCCGGCATTCGGCTCCACGGAGGCCCCGGTCGCGTGAGAGGTCCAGGGGTCGCTCGCGGAGTGCACACCGGTCGTCGGCGTCGAAGTCTTCTTCGTCCGGTAAGTCTAAGCACAAGAAGTCCAAGAAGCATCGTCGCTCTCGGACTTCGCCTCGCCGGTCTCGCGACTCGGCTGAGGCCCCTCCCGGCACCGTCCCCGCGGCCCCGGACTTGCCTGTGGAGTCGCCCCCGCCATACCCGCCCTTCCCGGGTTCGGGGGCGGATCCGGCCAAGGCACAGGAGTTCCTGTCGGCCATGGCCCGCCTCTTCGGGCCTTCAGGCCCCTCCGGTGCGCCTTCGGGCCCCGCGGGCCCTGATGGGGTTGCTCCGGCGTCGCCGGCGGCTCCGGCCCCGGCGTCGCCCGTGCCTCCAGCCTCGATCCCGGCTCCGGCCCCGGCCTCGATCCCGGCTCCACAACCCCATCGACGCCGGTCGACCTCACGACACCTCCGCCGGCGCCGATGTCTCCGGTGCCGTTCTCGACGCCGCCCTGGGCTCCGGGCGGCGTCGTCCCCCAGTTCCTTCCGGTTCCGGACATGGACCCGGAGCGACGTCGCTCGACACCGGCTCCGGCGCCGATGGGACCTTGGGTCCCAACTGTCCCTCCTCCTCCTTATTTTGAACCTGAGGAGGACCAGTTGGACTGGGAGGGGTCTGATGACCCTCTGACGCGCAACTGTCAGTATGATGAGGACTGGACAGAGAGTCTAGGGGAGGCCAGTGGTCTGGATACTTCCCTGACACTGGCATGCTGTCTCCTCCCGTGGCTACGGAGGAGGGGGCCAATTTTGGTACGGTGTTGCGTAGGGCTGCTGGGGCCTTACGTCTCCAGCTCCCTACTTTGACGGTCAAGCCTAACATCTTGACAGAGGTGCTTCAGCCGGCAGCCTCCTCTGCGGAGACTGTGCTGCCGTTTAACGACGCCCTCACTGACGTTCTTTTGGGCGCCTGGTCCAAGCCCAACACAGGGGCTCCTGTGGATCGGAACGTGTCACGACGCCATCGCCCTGCTCCGGGCGACCCCCTGTTTCTTTCTGTCCACCCCACTCCTGAGAGCTTGGTTGTCCAAGCCTCCGCTTCCCAAACCGCCTTCCCTACCGCTCCTCCGGATAGGGAATCCAAACGCCTGGATCAGTTTGGGAAGAAAGGTTTTTCTTCCTCCAGTGCTGGCTTGCGGTCCGTCAACACCGCTTGTCTTTTGGGCCGATATACCCACTCCCTGTGGGATTCGGTGGCGGATGTTTTGCCCCAGTGCCCTGAGGAGGTCCAGGCACTGCTTTCCCGCGCCATTGCGGAAGGAAGGGATGCGGCCAAATACACTATCCGTTGTGGCCTTGACACCGCCGACTCGCTGGGCAGGTCGATTGCAACGACGGTGGCGCTCCGACGCCACGCCTGGCTGAGAACCACTGGTTTTCAGGGATGTCCAGAATACTCTCATGGACATGCCCTTTGATGGAGTCGGTCTTTTTGGGTCCAAAGCAGACCATGCGTTGGAGCGCTTTAAGGACTCACGGGCTACTGCCAAGTCCCTGGGCCTTTCTGCTACACGCCCTCCGCTGCCTTCTGCTTTTCGCCCCTATCGTGGCCACGGTAGGGGCGCCCCTTCACGTCAGCAGCCCAGCCACCGGCCCGCGCAGCAGGCGTCTTCGCGTGGCCGAGGACGTGGATTCCGCCGTGGCGGATCGGGCAACCAGCGTGCGGGTCAGGCCACCACCTCCAACCCGTCCGCGGCCTCCAAGCCCTCCTAGTCCCTCCTTTCACGTGCACGGCACGCCAGTAGGGGGCAGGGTCCGCCATCACCTTCCCCACTGGCGCACCATCACCTCGGACAGGTGGGTCTTGGACATTGTCCGAAGGGGCTACTCCCTCCCCTTCGAGACCACCCCCAGCCATGCCACCTCAATTCCACCGCATGTCAGGGGATCACTTGGTGCTTCTACAGAAGGAAGTCACGGCCCTCTTGACCAAGAGGGCCATCGAGCATGTTCCGACCCCAGAAGTAGGGCGTGGTTGCTACTCCCACTACTTTCTGGTGCCCAAAAGGACAAGGAGGACATGCGTCCTATCTTGGACCTCCGGAACGTCAATCGCTTCCTCCGGAAGGAGAAGTTCAAGATGCTCACCCTAGCTCAGGTCTTGACTGCCCTCGACCCTGGAGACTGGTTGGTAGCGTTGGACTTGCAGGACGCGTATTTCCACATCCCCGTCCTGCCGGCCCACCGGCGTTACCTTCGGTTCACGGTAGGCCCCGAGCATTTTCAGTTCACCGTGCTCCCCTTTGGCCTTACCAGTGCCCCTCGGGTGTTCACGAAAGTGATGGCGGTGGTCGCAGCTCATCTGCGCCGGGCAGGGGTTTCAGTCTTCCCCTACCTCGACGACTGGCTGCTGAAGGCGGGCTCGTCCCAGGCAGTCGTCTCCCACCTCCAGACTACGGCCGAACTCCTGCACTCGCTGGGGTTCTCCATCAATGTGCCGAAGTCGCATCTAATTCCTTCTCCACAGCTCCTTTTCATCGGAGCAGTTCTGGACACGACGCAGTTTCGGGCCTATCCTCCCGAACGGCGAGTCCGGGATATTCAGGCTATGATTCCGATCTTTCGGCCTTTATCCTGGGTTTCGGTACGGATGACCCTGAGGCTGCTGGGCCTCATGGCCTCCTGCATCCTGCTGGTCAATCATGCCAGATGGCATATGCGGGCTCTGCAGTGGGACCTGAAGTTCCAGTGGGCGCAGCACCAGGGCAACCTGTCCGATCACGTCCAGATCTCGGAGGGGACTGCAAAACAGTTGCAGTGGTGGCTCTCGAACCGGCAATGGGTCATGGGCAGATCCCTCTCCCTTCCCCAGCCAGAGCATACAGTTGTGACGGACGCGTCCCTTCTGGGATGGGGCAGTCACATGGGAGAGGCGGAGATCAGAGGCCTCTGGTCTCCGGCGGAGTCCCGGCTCCATATCAACCTTCTGGAGCTCCGGGCGATCCGGCTTGCACTCAAGGCATTCCTTCCCTCTGTCAAAGGGAAGGTAGTGCAGGTGTTCACAGACAACACCACCGCCATGTGGTACTGCAACAAACAGGGCGGGGTGGGGTCTTGGACCCTTTGTCAGGAGGCTCTGCGCCTCTGGACATGGCTGGAACATCAGGGCATGTTCCTGATGGTTCAACACCTGGCAGGTTCTCTGAACGCCAGGGCGGACGAACTCAGCCGCAGGTGCATGATGGATCACGAATGGCGTCTTCACTCGGAAGTGGCGCAAGGACTCTTTCTACAGTGGGGAGAGCCTTGGTTAGATCTATTCGCCACCGAAGAGAACGCGCAATGTCATCAGTTCTGCGCGTTGGAATTTCCAAGGCGGCACTCGCTCGGCGACGCTTTTCGTCGCGAGTGGAGTTGCGGTCTGTTGTACGCCTTTCCGCCTATACCACTTCTACCCAGAGTGTTGAAGAAGATTCGGCACGACCAGGCCCAAGTCATTCTTGTGGCTCCGGACTGGGCTCGAAGAGTTTGGTATCCCGAGCTACTCAATATGAGCATAGATCCCCCGATCCGTCTGCCTCTTCGGGAGGATCTTCTGTCGCAGCAGCAGGGGACGGTCCTCCACCCGAACCTGTCCAGTCTACACCTGCTTGCGTGGAGATTGAGCGGCGGCAGTTGATTCCTTTCGACTTGCCTCCCGAAGTTTGTGATGTGATTCTGGCAGCCAGGCATCCCTCCACTAAGGTGGTATACGCCTGCAGGTGGAACAAATTTGTGGCATGGTGCACAGCAAAGGCTGTGGATCCCCTTTCTGCCCCTCTTTCTGAGGTCCTTCTGTTCCTTCTCTCTGGCCCAACAGGGTTCTGCCCTGGGTACCATCAAGGGTTATCTTTGTGCTATCTCGGCCTTCCTCAGGCTCCCTGATCAGCCCTCCCTTTTCAAGTCCCCTGTTAACAGGTTCTTAAAAGGCATTACTCACCTCTTCCCTCCTGTTCCGTTTGTAATGCCTCAGTGGGACTTGAACTTGGTTCTTACCTTTTTAATGTGCGCTCCCTTTGAGCCTCTGCATAACTGTCCTCTTCGTCTTCTGACTCTGAAGACAGCCTTTCTGGTGGCCATCACCTCCGCTCGGCGGGTGAGTGAGCTCCAGGCTCTATCTTGCAAACCTCCCTTTCTGTCTGTTCATCCAGACAAGGTTGTTCTTCGGACGCGTCTGTCCTTCTTGCCAAAGGTGGTTACTGCTTTCCACATTGGGCAGACCATCACTTTGCCCACCTTCTTTCCGCCTCCGCATCCTTCCAGAGAGGAAGAGAGGCTCCACCGTCTGGACCCAAAACGTGCGCTCTCCTTCTATATCGACCGCACAAAACACTTCCGGGTGGATGACCAGCTCTTTGTTGGCTACGTGGGCGCCAAAAAGGTCGGGCGGTGCACAAGAGGACCATCTCCCGCTGGGTTACCTTGTGCATCAAGACCTGCTATTCTTTGGCCAAGAAGGAGCCTCCTGTTGGGCTGCGTGCCCATTCCACCAGGGCAACGGCTGCTACCACGGCCTTGGGCCGCGGTGTTCCGCTGCCGGTTATCTGTCAGGCAGCTACGTGGGCCTCGCTGCACACGTTTACAAAGCATTACTGCCTTGACAGTCAGGTCCGGAGGGACGGCTTCTTTGGCCGTTCTGTCCTCCAGGACTTCCTTGTCTGATCTTTGTTCGCAGACCCACCACCGGGGTTGGTATTGCTGGGGTATCTATTCTAAGGTAAGGAATCTGTCACTAACGTGTCTCTTTCAGATGCACAAGTTACTAACTTGTGTAACGATATATCTGTAAGAGACAGTAGTTAGTGACAGATTCCTACCGCCCACCCATCCTCCCCGTTCTGCGAACTGATTTCTAGGGTTAAGGACATCCCTTTCAGGGCCCTAGTATTTTTCAGACACCTGTGTCAGCTTCTTGCATGGCTCTGCGTTCCTGGCGCGGAAAGTCGTGTACAGAACTGACGTCAGCGCGCAGGGGCGGCGCCTAAGTACTGCCCGCGAAGTCATCCCGGCGATCACGACGCCGACGACGGACGCGGAGCCGCACGACGCCGCCTACCGACGCGCAAGGGTACTGCTACGCAAAACTTTCCGGATCCAGCCTGACGCCTGGGGATATTCTAAGGTAAGGAATCTGTCACTAACTACTGTCTCTTACAGATATATCGTTACACAAGTTAGTAACTTGTGCATCGAGCCCAATACACTTGCTAAAGCTGTTTCGAAGTACATTTTGTCACTGTTTTCTAGAACCGTGACATTTTGTCTTGTGGTTGAGGTCAGTCTTACATTTTTTGAGATTAAAATACATATACGCCTAGTTAATAACACGAGTGAACCTAGAGAATGGAAATAACCTCACGATTCTGAATTGACTGGTTTTACCAAATTTTATCTGTAAAGAGCCGAGATTTCCCAAAAAGTGAAAGTTCATGTAACTACACAAGGGTGGCTAGAGATGGATTAAATCATAACTAAAATAGGTGTATATTTTTTACAAATTTTCAGTGGTGTTAGAAATTGGTTTTCTTGTTGGCTAGGGCATGCACCTAAGCCAGGCAGAACCCACCACTCTAGTCTGGATAAGGGGATTACACGTTCAAAATAACTCCTGCTCACCCTTTTGGTAGCTTGGCACGAGCTGCCAGGCTTGTCTCCGAGGCAGTGTGTAAAGTATTTGCTTATAACAGTAATGCAGTGAAAACACTACAAAAGGACACCACACTAGTTTTAGAAAAGTATCCAATATTTACCTGTGTAAAAAAAGACCAAAATGATAAATCCAATTTACAGTAATCCACAATACCATTAAAGAAAAAATAGACTTTATATACAGTTCATTGAAGTAGATGGATCCGTCTGGGGCTATCAGGGCATCGTGAACAAACAAATCCAACAGTTCTGGCCAGTCGCGGGCCAGCTATGGTGTTGGGGAGACCCATAATACAGTATCTTTGGAGATTTAGGGCGTCAGACTTTGCAGTGAGCTCCGGAGGAGAAGCGTCTGTTCCGGAAGTCGGTGGAAGAGTAGTCTGGCCCTTGAAGTCACACGCGCTGCAGGTCGAACTACTTGAGTTTGAAGTCAGGAGTGTCTGCGTCTGCAAGCGTCGGGGCTGTGGTGCGGGCGGTGCTCATTGCAGTGCTGATGGGTCACGGTGAAGGCAGCGGTGTCATTGTTGCTGAAGCACTGTCGTTGGTAGACCCAAGGCTGCAGTGCGAGATGGGATAATGCGTTGTGCAGGGCCCACAGGTCGCGGTGTAGGCAGCGGTGTCTGTTGATGAACTAGAGTAGATGGCACTGCCATCGGTGGGCCAATGCTGCGGTGTGGGACTGGGATGTGCATTGTGTAACTTACGAGCGGTGCTCCTAAACCACGGGGCAAGCAGCAGCGTCGTCCGCTTGGAGCATCGTCGGTGAGTCCAGGGCTGCGGTGTGAAGCGGGACGGTGATCCGTGTTCTCCAAGAGCGATGTCCACAGGTCACTGTGCAGGCAGCGGCGTCCATGACTGCATCGGGTCGTTGGGGATACTGAGGCGTCGTTGTAAAGCGAGGTGGTGTGGAACCCACAGGTCACGGTGCAAGCAGCAGCTCAGTGGCGGTGTCGGGCGGCGTCAGTAAGACCAGAGTTGGGATGCGAAGTGCGGCGTGCCCTCTGTGGTGCCTTTAGGTCACAGAGCCGGCAGGGGTGTCGTCTGGTTGCCTTTTTCCTCTGTGGCAGCTGAAACATCCAGTTCCAGAAGCTGGTACCCAGAAGAAGTTGAAGTCTTTGATTCCCCTGAGACTTCCAACAAGAGGCAAGCTCTACATCAAGCCCTTGGAATACTTAGAATGCAGAAAGAACAGTCCAGTCCCTTCCCTGCCCAAGACAGAAGCAGCAACTGCAGGCCAACCCAGCAAAGCACACAAAGTGGTAGTCTCTCCTCACAGCTCTTCCAGCTCTTCTCCCTAGCAGGTTCCGTAGTCCAGCAGTAATCTAAAGTTCTGGGGTCAGGGCCTCAGTATTTATACCACATTTTCCTTTGAAGCTGGTACAATCACAGTTCCTGTGGCAAACATAAACCAGTTCAGCCTGTCTCAGGCCAGGTCACCACAGGAGGTGAAGACTGCTTTCTGAGAGGCAGCCACAGTCCATTCAGTTGCAAGCAACAACTCCTCCCACTACTCTAAATGCAACCAGGTCTATTCAGCCTGGCTAGAAGCCACCCAGGAAAGGCAGGACACACCTCACACCCCCTTGTGTCCGTCTAGTGTGAATTCACATCCCCTGCTTCTGTCACTCTAAACCCAGACAGGGAATACGCAAAAGGAAGAGGCACAGAGGATGGTTAAGCAAGAAAAGGCCCACTTTCTAAAAGTGGCATTTTCAAACACATAATATAAAAATCATCTTTACTAATAGATGTATTTTTAAATTCTGAGTTCAGGAAGCCTAAACTCCATTTCTCTGTCTTGTCCCATGAGACAGATAACCTTGCAATAGTGATACGAATTGCCCAGTATTTCCCTATCATGACATGTAACACACACCAGTACATGTCCTACCTTTCACATTCACTGCACCCTGCCCATGGGGGTATTTTAGGCCTACCTGAGGGGTCTTGCATGTAAGAAAAGGGAAGGTTAGGACCTGGCAACTGGGTGCACTTGCAAGGTCAACATGGCAGTAAAACCTGTGCACAGACACTGCAGTGGCAGGTCTGAGATACCTTTGAAAGGCTACTTGTGTGGGTGGCACAACCAGTGCTGCAAGCCCACTAGTAGCATTTGATTTACAGGCCCTCGGCACACACACAGTGCACTGTACTAGGGACTTATTAGGAAATCAGATATCCCAATCATGGAAACACCAGTCCATAAACACAATTTACATGGAGAGCATACGCACTTTAGCACTGAATAGCAGTGGTAAAGTGCCCAGAGTCCTAAAACCAACAAAGGTCAAAAACAAGAGGCCAAAAAGCAAAGTCTGGGGGTGAACCTGCTGATAAAGCCAAGTCTAACAAGTGGGGGGTGGGGGTTTAGGGCCTTGGCTGAAGCTTCAACACATTTTGAATTCTACTGCTTTACAACTGAAAATGATTGTTAATCCAGATACATGAATGATAGTGTTTCCAAAGATGGACATTGTGTAATGTGATGATGTTGAAGGTGGTTTGGTTCAGAAGAATCCTGTAAACCTGGGTTAATTCCTACTGCGTCATAAAAGCCAGGCAAAACATTCAGCACAAATCCGCTACAGACAGTTTGGTTAGCTTTCTAGGTCGAGACTACCAGACAGCAAAAGGCATATTTTGGGCTTAACATAGAGGGGGCTTGCAGCACACTTACAACTGGTTAGCCTTGCTATCACTCTTATTTGGTGGCTTTTTGTTTTATGGCTTTCCTCGTTTCAGCCTGTCCCTCTTGTTTGTCCCTCTTTTGGAGCATAGACTCTCTACCATTTCCGATGGCTGGCTTCTATCCTTCCACTGCTCACTTTTAGGGAACTAATTTTTTTATTTTGCTTAAGCACTCCATGAGGGTGCATGTGTTTTCCAGCTCTCCCCTCCTCTCCCTTTGGTGCCATGCAGTGATGTGACAAATTATGGCAGCAATCTCAATATATAAGAGCTCTAATAGCCTCTCTGATTATCCCAGGGCTCATATAGTAGGTTCTGGATACAATTAATTCTCTTATTTTGCCATCTTACCATAGATCTACTTACTGGGGCTGGAAGTAGCGAAGCGTTTTTGATTTTTTTTTTTTTGTATACCTACAAACTTGCGTGCTTTAGGGGTTTTCACCAGCTCTTCTCTAATGTCTTCCCGCACTGAGAGAGGTTGGAAATTTACTCCTGACAAGGGCAGAAGTAAAACTTCTTTCAGGTTGAGGGGGGAAAGGGCTTGGAGGGAGTGAACTTGCAAACACTCAGCAGAATTTCGCATGGCAAATATTTTCTTGTGCTACAATGCAGCTTGCGAGCATTTTCTAGAAGTGCGATTTCCAGGTTTACTTGTGTGAATTCTTGAAAGACCTAAATCTATACTAATACAAGGACATGTATACCATGGGTGCACTTCTGTGACTTTGTTAAAGAATTGGGCAGCTAATTAAGTCTGGTGTTAACCAAGGCCTTTTGATTTTATTAAAATTTTATCCATCTCTCCCTCCATCTATCTACAGGCTGGCCTCGCTGTGAGTGACCACATTCTACTCTTTCACATGGAGCATATCTGCACACAAAGTAGTTTTTCGTTGCCAGGGACTACTGTGGCAATGTGTGCTTTTTGAGACCAAGAAATAGTTTTGCTTTTAACAAACATTTTTGGTATAATGGTGAGGGCCTGGCAACTCCCACAAGAATAAAGTTTTACAAAAACCATGTCAGAACAGACATGCAATCACAAAACTAAAATGCTGACCACAGTCAGACCTATTTGCTTTGCCAATGCTTTTTTAGTTTCATCTCATAATCTTGTCAACTGGTTATACTGATTTTTTTTTTTTACATTATGAATATTTTCTGAAAATGCTACCATATAACACATTTTACTAAATGATGCTTCAAATAAATGGTATCTAAAATTTCACAGTAGTTTAGCAAAACGCTTTTTCTAGTTGCATTTGTTGTGAACATTTTCTTTTTAAGGCAAAGAATCATCAATCTTGCTTTCAAGCTTCTGGAAGCGTTTGTATTTTTCTACTGGAACTGTCAGTAGTGCAAATGGAGATTAAATTTCCTTAGAACGCCCTCCCTAATAAAGGCTTTGAATCAATGAACGATAAATCCAAGTTTGAACAGCATTAACCTAGGGTTACAAAACTTACCTTAACTGCAGAGGATGCTGTGTCACAGATTCGTATTGTGGTACTGTAAACTGGCAGCCAAAGTGTTTGTACTGCAGGCGGTTAGGCCCACTTGTCCCAAGGAAAAAAACTTGTCCTTGACCCCAAACAATATGTCCTGGGTGTCGGGCTATAGGAATTCCATACCCCTGCAAAAGGATGCATTACTTTTTCTTTGTGCTGACTGACTAATCGCAGGCAATGCATTTCAATACTCTGCTGGTTACATGCTGCACTGAAGTCTGCAACTCTTTTCTACATCTGTGTAAAATTCTGCCGTTTGACTACTTTCTCAATAGGCTGAAATTTTCCATGAAGCTTTTGCAGAAAAGAACCAAGGAGCAGAAGAGTTCCACTACAGCTTCCTGCAAGATTCCTTTTGATGTGTAAACAGCTGATGAGCACAGATTTATTTCCCTGTCTTTCCCTCATAAACGAGCTGAGGACAAAGCTGTAAATCCTTTAGGTTAACATAACTAATTTGGCCTACCAGCAAGAACTCTTGAGACGAGCAATGCTCAAGCCTCCATGCCGAGTTCACAAATGCTTGCTACCTACATCAGCATTATGCATCTTACCACAGGACTTCACTACTCTTTACACCGAAATTTTCATTCCTAGATACCACAGCCAACATTTGAAAAGCTGAAGCTCCATGTGACCCTGGGAAGAGTCGCACACACTAGCCCTAGTGTAAAACTAGGGGAGGGAACTAGAGGCACAGGGCTTAGGGACGAGCCAGCCTCCTATATAGTATTTAAACACAAATAAGGCTGTCCCTAGTAAGGCTTCCTACAGGTTCCTACAGAATCTCTAGAGATGTATATCCACTGAGGGCATCTCACAAAAGGTGAAGGACTGGCCTCACACACCACCTGGTGTCATGCTTCATCATAGGCTGTCCTCGCCCTCTAAAAACTCCGTTTGATAGAGGGCGGGCATACACCTGAAGACAGGGATGCACTTCTAAAACTAAGTGGTGGCCCGTAAGTGAGTGAAAGTGTAATTTAAAAACCATTAAACTTGTCCCCAGGTAGTTTAATTAAGGGGCAGATCTATGGTATTAAAACAAGTGAGCGGTAATCTGGGAATTCATTATCCCTTTACCGAGATAAATGGTCAACATGTTTCTGCTCTGCGTCCCATATGGGTACATAGCATTCGTCAGGACCGAGATGGGTAATGGGCTCTACCTTTTTACACAATGTGTATGAAAGGGTTACCACTCTAAGAAACAGGGGTGAGAATACCAACTCCCCATATAGTGCAAAATTAAAATATGAGTGTATCTGTAGGTAAATAGGAAACAAAAGAAACAAACAAACTGGACGTGTAAGTAAGATAAAAGCACACTATGCTGTACGTATAACACCACACATTATGCTGCGCGTGGTAGAATCTAAGTGAAACACGTGTCAATCATACGTGTTCACACTTAGCCAACATTTGAAAAGCTGAAGCTCCATGTGACCCTGGGAAGAGTGACAGACCAGTGATTGATATCTTTTTAATTTTAGGTTGAGCCTAATAGACAGCGCATACGCTGTCTGTGAGGCGCATTGTGGCTTACCATGCACATAGAGGGGCTTGGAGCTGGCTCACTGCTTACCTATACTTGTCAGTCATTTGCCTAATTCCTATTAATGTCCTAGCCTCTCAGCTGTGTGTCTGTCTCCTGTGGACAACTGCCTTTTTAGGTCTCGCCTAGGCAGCGCGCATGCGCTGCTCTAGGAGGGCCTTTAGCCATCGGTCTGCTCCTTTTCCCCACACTCGTGCTGGCATCCGCCTTGCCGGAGCGAGCAGCGGCGCGCGTGGTAATTGAATACATATTGCTCTCGCGCCGCCGCTGCTCGCTCCCGCAAGGCGGATGCCAGCACGAGTGCCTTTGCCTGCTCGCGCTTGTTTTTCTGCTTTCAATCAAGACGCGCTTGCTTTGCTTCGGCCCAGAGTGTCAGCAGCTGGAGTTTGCATGCCTGCTACGGTTGTTGTTCACTTGTTTCCTCATCTCTACCCCTCGGTTATTCTCTCTTGCTCTCAAATGCTTTTTTATCTCTTTTCTTTACTCTTTTGCACGTCACCCTTTCTTGTCTTCTTTATTCAGTCTCCTATGCCATTCTCTCTTGTTCTTGCCCTCATTCGCTCTATTTTTTTCCGTTTATGTTGCTCACTTCTTCCACCCTCCCTTCATGTTATGCCCCATTTGGCTGGCCCGGTCGCCCCTCTCTTGCTCTACCACAAGCTATCCCAATCTTTCTTCAGCTTCTACAAACTTCTCTCGTGCTAGGCTGCCCCCTAACATCCCTATGCTTCTCTGCTCTCCCTCCTGCACCAGGTCATGCCCTTTGCCCCCTCCAGGCTCCACTTCTCCGCTCCCGTTATTGCCCTGAAGTCCTCCTGACCCTTCTTTCCCCACGCTATCCCCCTTCTGCGCCTTTCATCTTCCCCCGATGTCTCCTTCTGTATTCTAAGGTCTCCTTTCCTTCTTTCTTCCTGGTCTCCCTCCTGCCACGTCTTTCTTCCCCCACTCCTATTCCCTCAACCTCATGTAACTCACATGTGAGCGTTCTCCCCTCTCGCCCCTCATGCTGTGCTCACTCACTGCCCCCCTCTCTGCTAATCTCATAGTAACTTCCTCATTACTTTCTTCTCTCCATCTTTTCTCTTCACTCATGCTGTCCCCTCCCCCCCCGTTTCTGCAGTAGTCTTCCCAGTCTTCCCCCTCCTTGAGAGGTGAGATCAGCCTCTATTGTTCCCCCTCCCCCCCCCCCTCCCAGGCCCGCACAGGGGATTGTGCAATGTGCACTTCTGGATTCGGTGAGTGGAATATTTTGCATTTTTTCAGCTTCCTGGAGGTGCTGCCAGGGGCGTGCGGCAGGCACCAGCCAGGGGTCCGCACATCTTGTTGTGATCACTGCTGCGGGGCCTACGCAGCCTCCTGGCCTCGAAAAACTGTGAAGTGTCCCAAAGCTGAAAGCAGGCTGGAATTAAAATCGGATTGTTTTTATTGTGCCCTGACCCAGAACCACTGCATCCGACCCCTACAGAGATGCGGTTTAGCGCTTCAGCCTTATTCTGTTTATTTGTAATTACTATCCTTGCCCATCTTTGCTGTGCAGTCGGTCACTTGTGGCTCTCGTCAGGTCCCGTCTGTGCTCCTCTCTTGGTTCTGGCCGTTCTTTGCACCATTGGTTTAGTCGCGTGCTATCCTCACGTTCGTGTTTGGTCATAAATGGATTGATTTCTCTTGATGTATTCTTCTGGTGTAGCTCATCCTTACCCCCTGCTTTTGCCTCGCACTTGTGTAGCTGTCCAGTTTCTCTTTTTCAGCTTTTTTTCTGGTCCGTTTATTGTGAGACTTAGTTTCCTTTTGCTTTTCCTCTCCTGTTTAAGTCGCATCCTACCCGCGTTCTATGGTGTGGTTTCTAGTCCTATCCTTTCTGTGCTGCCCAATTGTCAGTTGTTGCTCTGTTTAGCTTGTCTCATTCAGTAGATTTGTAATTTTTTTTTATTTTACAAGTTTTAAATGGCGCTAGCTTGACCCGTGGGTATCCGAGCGCTTTACATACAAACAGGAGAAAAAACAAGCATTGGCATAGCCAATAGGTCTCGCCTTTGGGACCTTATAAGTGTTTAGCCATGCAACAGTTGATGTTCCACCAAGGATATTGTGCTGTATAACTAAACACTTATAAGGTCCCAAAGGCGAGACCTATTGGCTATGCTAATGCTTGTTATCCTGTGCGTTTGACTGGTGTGCGCGCGCTTGATATTAGGTAACTACTCTTTTTCTTTTTGTGTAATCATTCGAAGTTCATGTGTGTTCGAGCTGCCCCCACCCCCTTGTGTTCTTGTCTTGCCTGTCACGTTGCTGCCTGTCCCAGTGTGCTTCTCCCAGTCTCCTTCCTGGTGCTCTCACTCCTGTGCTTCACCATGTTGCATCTGCCCCTGCCCTCTGTTGCTTCAGTGCACCCCACCCTCCCTCGTGTTGCATCTGTGACCACACATCCTCCAATGTGTTGATACTGACTCCTCTTCTCTCCCGTTGCTTCACCAATCTGCTTCTGCCTATAAAATGTCAGTGGCTGCCACGTGTTTTTTTTTTTTTTTTTTTTTTTTACGCTAGCCATGCTGCATAGTATGCTGTGCAGCATGGATAAAAACCCTCGACAAAGCGGAGACCAATTTGCTTTGCCAATCCTGGTTAACTCTCTGCCACATCAATGCGCTGTATTTATCACCTTTGGGCTGCCAGATGAACGTATTGGTCAGAGGGCACAACTTTTCCATAAATGCTCATTACTTTAAGCTGGAGGGACAGGCTATTTTAATGTGAAATTGAGTAATGTGTGCTTGTATCATATTAACAATTGCATACATCCACACCATGAAACTCTTAACCTTTAAAACCGCTACTGTGAAGCAAACGAGACACCATGTTTTTAGGTCTGGCTTTGACACAGCTTTACCATTTTTGCCAGTGCAAGGTTTAAAAAAAAATTCATAATAAAAATATATATATATTTTTATACAAGGGCTTTCATTCAGCCCTTTTAACCCATTGATCTGTTTAACTGGCACTGGCCTTCACATTTTGGTTCCACCCACCACAATACAGAGCATGGAGTAATGGGTCTGTCCACTTCAGCAATTAGCTCTCCTCACTGAGAGACGCCATTTTTCATGTGTGCATTTGCCCTTAGCTCTAAAAAAAAATTAACCCCCTCCAGTGCCAATGATAGTTGGCCAAACGTTGATAATGTTTCATTTTTTTAAGTTCATTTTTGTGATGGGTGATTTAAAAAAAAAAAAAAAAAAAAAAAAAAGTTAAAATTTTTTTGGGCAAACATATACTCGCCACCTTCAGGCCATGACACTTTCTTTTAATTATTCAATGCCTACGATTACAAAAAATCCTGTCCCCACCCCCTCACCTCGCTTTATTTTTATTTCCCTCTGTCTTGCTTCCCCCAACCAGCTGCTTATTTGATAGTCATCCTTCCCCCGACTCTCCTCCTCCCTCTCTCCCCCCACCCCCCACCCCATCACTTTTTTTTTTTTTTGGGAGGGCCCAACCGCTGCCATTTGGACGGCCCAGGAAGTAAAGCAAACTACCGAGCGACCTCTGGGGGCAAAAGGGCATGGAGGGCGGGGCAAAGACCATTGCAACAGATGACAGGCAGGCAGTGGCTGTAGGGGGGGTCCATCAGCACTCTTGTTTTTGGGGAACAACGTTTATTTTACTCATCAGTCTTTGACCCAGAACAGGTTGGAGAAAAACACAAAAGGGGAAAAGGAGGAGGAAGAGAGACTGAAAAACAGGCATGAAAAGGAAGCAGGGATGAACAAGAACTTTTAAGAGTGAGATAAAGGGACCGGATGTCTGGTGATGGAAGAATGAGGCATGAAGTGGAGTCTGGCGTACGCTGCCCTTGTGTTTGACACCACCAACATTTGATAGAGCTGCCTGCAGGCTTCTGAGCAGAAACCTAGGGCAACGGCACTTACAAATTAACTACTTCAGACAGAGGAGAGAGCAGGACATTGGAGGAAACCAACGTGGAGTGCTGGGGGTTAGGAGAGAAGCACAACAGGAAGACAGCTGGAAAAACATGCACTTATGGAGTGATTTACGAAGGTAAAGTTCCAAAGAAGCGAGCACTCTTGGAATCGTGTAAGGAGCCAGTCTGCTTAGTAGTAAATGGGTTATGCTCCAGAGGAGGACAAGAAAAAGATGGACGAACTAAAGCAAAGCAATTGAATAGAAAGCAAGCAAATGTGAGTGACAAAATGCAAAGCTAATGGTAAGCAATTTGTAGAATGGATTTCTAGGAAAGCCTTTGGCTTTCAAGAGAAGTTGTATTTTTTCACCCTTTTTTGGTAAAAGGTGTGCTTCATTTACACCACACTTTGATATACTTAACGTAGGCACATTGGTGGAATCGCTGGTTGGCCATAGCACTTTCTGAAGGTGACATCCTTCCACTTTTAAGCTAGATTTCAAATGGCCTTTGCCATCTGAAACAAAATAGGACTTGCTGAGGACTGCTCCAGAATTTCGGCATGCATTTTCCAGAATTGGTTAGGATGTATTCACTAAGGTTCTTCCCTGATACTTTTCTAACTTCAAGTAGTATATAGAATATAATGTAATATCTGCTCCTCCTGACATCACCCTTTAGTGGTCATTATTACAATACCCATATTTGTATTGCCACTGTACTTGACCTTGCATATTGGCATTGTGTTGTAATGTACTTGTTACTCAATGCACTCTCCCTATTAAGGTTCTCTGCCTTGCTGCTCAGCCTATGGTGAGGTCATTTAGAATGTTCAGTGGGCTTGTATTGTACGGAGAATCAGTTGGTGTGGAAGGGCTGAGCAGCGAGGCGGCTGCTCCTGGTGGGGCACTTTTATGGATCAGACTAACATCCTGTAACCTATGAATTAATCTCAAGAATAAATCTACTACTTTTTCTACAAGACTTGCCTGCGCATCATTCTTAGTTTTAACACTGGCGACGATCTGAAAGAACCTACGTGAGCTACCTTGAATGGACTGGTACCTAAGAAACTGAAGAAGCGCAATTAAAAGAAATTAGCTGGCAGTCCTGAGCCCCACCAGTGACCAGAAGATCGGTCGGCCCCATCGTGGACGTGCCAGTTAATAATGGACTTGGGTGAGTGTTCCCCAAACAAGTAACTAGCCTAACAGCCTTGAGGAATAAGATGTTCCTTTTCCACAAACATTCCTACAACCTCTTTATGGTGTCCCTCATCACCTGTGAACGGTCAGCCCTAACCTGGGCCTGCCAGTTCCTGCTGTTACTTCTGTGGAGCCTGCTGTCACCCTGCTGTTTTGGATAATGTCAGAGTGCCCCCGTAAAGGAAGCTGTAACGAGTTGGCAGTAGCGACATCATTGATTTTAAAACCAATCTACAGCCTTGGATGAGCAGTGTACCGGCAGCGTGTGTTTTTAAAGCTAGCCATGCATGGACGTTGTGAACTTTAACTGTGGTGTTGACAGTGCGTGAGCTCTTCTGGGAGGCATTCCACAGTCGGGGGCATAAGTCGAGCCCCGAGGAATGTTTGGCAGAATTTTCACAGCGGTAACTGTCGTAGTGCAACAGTAATTTAAGGTGGTGGAGACAACGGTGAGCAGTTATATCGGGGTCCCAGTTTTAGCGTATGTTATGGTTCAAACACCTACCGGCGTTCTCTTGGTGGGCGCGAGGTTCTTTTGGGAGCATAGTGTCACGAGCTGGGTTTCAATCCGATGTGCGTCCTAGTGAGACGTGTGTTGACAACGTAATTCCGGATGTTCCCTTGGTAACCCCATGGCGTTGATGTCATCCGGGGCGTTCCAAAATTACGTAATTCGACGTGTAAGGTCAGCGGACGTTGACTTAGCAACCCCACTGCGCTGCATTATTCAAGATGGTGGATCTGCGTGCGGGAAGGAATGTCCCAGCTGTTCTTCGGAAAAGTAGTTCGGCGGCAACGTTTTGGCACGGCGGAATCCGGGACTCCACAAGGAGGAAGCGATCGCTGATGATTGCACAACGCGAGGTCTTTGGGTCTAGCGTGGCAAACTGTTGGCTTAAAGGTGTAACCGACCCATCATATATGACTGCTCCTGTTAAAGATGACCGCGCACTGAGGTCAAAGGTGGACTCATTCTGGTGCTATGTGCCATTTGGGCTCGGGTGAGAAATCGCTCACTGAAGGGAAGTTAAGCATGTTTTATCTGACATTTATTTGCTGTTATTTTAAATATCCATGCATATTTAAGGGGGTGTAACTTTTCTCAGAGGTTCCAATTTAATGTGAGGGGATGTGCTCTTTTGTCAAGTCAGTGGGGGAGTCCACAAGGTGGGTTTGGTCATACCTTCTGTCTATTTTAGGGGTTAGTGATACTTTAGGGGTTAGTGATACCCTGACTGTCTCTCTTGTGTTATGACTGTGCGCATCTGTGCTAGATTTTTCTGAATTCCATGTTTTGGTCAGTATGTCTTGGGTTTAAGGATACCCTGGATTTGTCTTGGGTTTAAGGATACCCTGGATTTGTCTTGGGTTTAAGGATACCCATAGTATGTTGCGAGAGTGTATTGGGTTTAAGGATACCCTGGATTTGCTTTGGTTTTAAGGATACCCTGGATTTGCTTTGGGTTTAAAGATACCCATACTATGTTTCGAGAGTGTTTTGGGTTTATAGTAACCCTGTTTTGGTATGGTTGGAGTCTTATTCCTTTTCTTCGAGGTTAGACCTGTCCTGCCATTAGTATGTGCAGTAGAGGGTTGTAGATCCCTGGTTCTGCCGCAGTCTTGTGCCTTAGTATGAGTACCCGTAGTTTGTGTTATGGTGGATAGCATTCACAGTTTTTATAGAATATCTCTTTATCTTGCATTCTTTGTTTGTTTATGATCATTATAAGGGGGGGTGTGTTATGTTTGTGTTTTTATGCATCCTCCTTTGCTGACATGTGTTTTATCATCTTCATACATTTTGATTGTTTTCGATCATTATAAGGGGGGGGGAGATGTGTTGTAATGTACTTGTTACTCAATGCACTCTCCCCATTGAGGTTCTCTGCCTTGCTGCTCAGCCTATGGTGAGGTCATTTAGAATGTTCAGTGGGTTTGTATTGTAAGGAGAATCAGTTGGTGTGGAAGGGCTGAGCAGCGAGGAGGCTGCTCCTGGTGGGGCACTTTTATGGATCAGACTAACATCCTGTAACCTGTAACCTATGAAGTAATCTCAAGAATAAATCTACCTTTTCTACAAGACTTGCCTGCGCATCATTCTTCGTTTTAACACATTGCTCTAAGTTTTGGAATGAAACAATGAATAAAACATTCCAATATTATCAGTATTGACAGTAACTATGTAAAGTGGCTTTTGTATTTACAGTTACAAAGTCGGCCAAGTAAGACTTTTTTACCTTGTCTAGAAATGCTGCTTCAGAAAAAAAGGCCCATCATGTTGTAAACCAGCATTGGTAAAGCCAAAAGGTCTCGTCAACAAGGTGTGAAAAGCAGCGAGTCTCCTGAGATCCCCAATGCTGCCCGGCGCAAGGTCACCTTTAATCCACTTTGGATTCACTATCTAAAATAACGAGGCAGGCGCTGGAAGCTGGAAGGCAAGAAAAAGGTTTATTACTCTTAGAGGAGACCACGTCAACTGCTGACACCAGGATGTCTTCAGGGAGGTGTTCTACTGGCAATGCTTCTGACTCTTCCTTTTATACAGTTTTACACAATGTATTTTTTTCTTTTATCATGGTTACAAGCTTGGAGTCTCCGCCCCGGGCAGGTTGTCACACAAGCCTGACATTGTTTTATCAACATGGTTACACAAGCCCAACATTAACTCCTCCCACCCAGGTCAAAAACAGACAATTTAATTGCAGCTGGACCTTGCTTCAGGGTCTAAAAACGAGTGAGACCGGCCAGATCTAAGAGTCCGTTCTGTTGATAAGAACAGGTCCCATTGTTGGCAAAAAACCAGTCTTGCTGTGTGTAGTGCAATAAACCATGTTTGCAAGAGTCTGTTTGGTATTTGTAACCCGTTTGTGCAGGGATGAGAGGAAAGACGAGTTTGAGGCAGCAGGTGATGATGTTTGTCGTGGAAATAGTTTATAGCCCCCAGCACACATATCCGGTTTGGTCAGAGAGTCAGAAGGCTGCTAGGGGACAGGGTGAAATGAAGGTGACCAACAGAGTACAAAATGGCTGTGGAAAATCAGAATGACTGTAGTTTATGTGCACGTAGGAACTTTCATCAGACAAGATGGCGCAGAATGTTCATGATTGTGTTTTGTTCTTAACAGTCGCCCCTTTGAACATAACTAGCCATCTTGTCAGTCTATTTCGATCTCCATAATGTCCTGTATTTCTTGTTCATACATTACTCTCATTTTTGTTAACTGAGTGTCCATAGTCTTAGGGCGCAAGGCACTTATGCAAAGAGAACACAAAGGTGGTATATAGTGTACACCCAAACAGCAACCACATATTGCCAATACTGGGACCAAGAGAAACATTGATATTTTCCAACCCCAGTCCTTTAAGATGCCCCAAAGCCAACTTCCAATTGTCCAAGTCTCTGATCCTTGATGAATTTCTGAAGACAGTGTGTGGAGATGTTCGATTGCTTCATAGACAGAGGGTGAATTATCAGGGATGTATATGCAGCAACTGGCACCAATGATGCGACATGCTCCTCCACGATCCGCTAGTACCACGTCCAGGACCATGCGGTTTTGTAGGGCCACCAGACGGACCGCTTGAAGCTCGGCAGTGTTGTTGGTGAGGATGCCAGCTGTGACGTTCAGGGCGGTTTCTACCGCTTGAGACAGATGTCTGATGGCTCGGCTGTTTGCCATCGGACCCCATAGCGGGACGAGCCCTTTTGCTGCATCAACGAACTGTGATGCGGCAGAGTCTGCTTGATCAGTGTCTTTAGAACGCTTTTCTCGATGATGCTCTGCAGGGGCTGTGTAGGTCGGTGGCAAAACAAAGGCGATGTAGCACGTGCCCCCCAGTTTCTTGGGAGCCAGGTGTAGGCTTTGGTTCCACAGACAAAGTACATATTGGGTGATGCAACAAATGCTGGAGGATTGGCAGTGTTCAAAGTCCTTACAATGTTACAAGTGCTGTGACCCACATTCTTAGTCCCACGGCCTTCAATGCATACAAGGCCAGAGACGTTCACCACAGATAGGGCCACAGTCAGTGTTGCAGCAGTTCTTTTCTTCAGGTAGGAAAATGTGGCTCTGACAGGATTATTGAACACTTGTATTTCCACTCGTTCTTTGGAGGGGACATTCATTGGGAATGTCGTATTGGAGGTGTGAGGGCAAAAGGGAGCTGCTGTTCTTCCTGTTTGGTTTAGCCAGAACTCGTTGTAGAACTGAGCGATTGTCCCATCGGAAGTGGCATTGTCTTTGTAACTTTCTTGTAGGAGCATCATCCAGGCAAGGCAAGATCCATGAACAGAAAAGGGTGAAGGGATGAAAGGGATGGAATGTTCAGTGGCATGTGGTAGCAGCCCACAGACCCAACAGTTAGTGGCATTGGTGGCAAGATTGTGCTGGTGCAGCATCTGTACGAAAGAATTATTCCAGAATTCTTTGCGTCGTTCTCGGAGATGTGGCGGTAGTGATACCAGGTAGTGTTCTTTCTTTGTGATTGGTTGCATGGTTAGTGACAATGTTCTGTATGCAGGTGCATTCTCTTCAATGATCCAGAGTGTGACCATTAGCAGGAGGCAGGTGAGAAATGCAGCTACAAGTGCAATTGTCTTTGTACTGTGCAGTTCAAAAGTCTTGGTGTCTTTGCGGTGGCTTTGCAGGTGTTCCGTTTCTTCCATCATCTTCGAGGAGCTCACCAACTGTTAGGACCACAGACTTTTGTCTGGTGTTTTTCCTGGTAGCGTCGTTTGGCTGTGCTACCGATCTGAGACTCTGACTCAGTTAGTGGCCTGGTTGTTGGAGCTCCCCCTTTTCGTCGATCTTAGGTTGTACCCTTCCTTGGATGGCACCGTGGGGTCGGGAAATTCAGACAGTTGGAGGGTGTCTTCTTGTGGGTAGCAACTCAGAGCTGGTCGGTCTTTTGCGAGTACTTCCTCTTGCACCTCCACCTCTTCACAGGTTGCCAGCGTTGGAGGGACTTTCTTGCAGTGGTGGGCGTGCAGCCAATTTATTTTTCCTTCCACTCGGAGGGCAGTTCGAGTGGTGATCAAGACTTGCCAGGGGCCCGTCCACCTGGGCTCCAGATTCTTCGTTCTTTGGAAGTTGCGAACTAGGATGAAGTCCCCAGGCTTTATCACATGTCCTGGGCCCCTGGATATGTCAGGCAAGGCTTGCTGCACCTGTTGGTGGATAATTGTTAGCTCGTTTGTCAATTTATGCAGATAGTCTGACATTAATATGTTCGGGACATCGTTAATGGAGGTGGGTCTTGGTGCCGCGCAAATGTTCATAGGCCTGCCGAAGACCACTTCATACGGGGTCAGTCTGTTTGGTCGGGGTGGAGCGCATTGATAGCAATGCCAATGGAAGGGCGTCGGGCCATTTCGACCTGGTTGTGGCAACTATTTTGGCTAGCTTTAGTTTCAATGTTGCATTGTGTCTCTCTACCAGGCCCGCTGATTGGGGGTGGAAGACAGCATGGAATTTTTGTTTTACCCCCAACCCTTTCAGTATGTTCTGTATCACTTCGGCTACGAAGTGTGGGCCGTTGTCGCTCCATAAAATTCTGCAAAGGCCGTACCGGGGAAGAATTCTTTCAACAATACTTTTGCAGTGGCTATGGCAGTATTGTCGCGGGTGGGATATGCCTCCACCCATTTGCTAAAAGCGCACACAACCACCAGGACATATTTTAGACCATGGCATCTCTCTAGTTGGATGTAATCCATTTGAAGGACTTCAAAGGGGTGATCAGGGACTCCAAACCCTCCCCGTGGTACTACTGTCCCTTTCCCTGGGTTGTGTTGTAGGCATACTATACATTGTTGTACTAGGCGCTTTGCAGATTCTGTTATCTTGACATTATGCCATACTCTTGTGATTAGTTCAATCATGGGGGTGGAGCCTATGTGTGCTGGTAAATGTGCCATGGTCAATATGGGGAAGAGGTAGGCATTGGGTAACAGCCATTTATTTCCGTCTTTAGTTCTCCAGCAATTTTCCTCGTCTTTTAGTCCCACCTTTTCCCACTCGGTCAATTCGTCTTGTGTGCCTGTAGTCTGTATGTCCCTTACAGTGGTCCTAGCATCAGTCCATTGTTCAGCTTGTGACCTGGTCACATACATTCGTGTCATGGTTCTGTCTTCTGCTGTGGCTCGGGCAGTAACGTCTGCTAGCGCATTTCCCTGTCCAATGAGATCTGTCACTTTCCTATGTGCTTGGCATTTTATCACTGCTAGCTTTTTGGGGAGGAGGACTGCTTCCGTCAAGGCGGAGACTAAATCTCCATGCAGGATGGGTGTACCGTGTGAAGTCAGGAACCCTCTTTCTTTCCATAGAATCCCGAAATGGTGAACCACCCCGAAGGCGTATTGGCTGTCGGTGTATATGTTAACTGTCGTGCCAGCTGCTAAAATACATGCTCGTGTGAGGGCAATGAGTTCTGCTGCCTGGGCGGAACGATGGGCAATACGGGCTGTTTCTAGAATGGTACGGGCTGTGGTGACAGCGTATGCAGCTGAGGTGGTGCCGTCGGGGAGTTTGATGCACGAACCATCCACCCATAGTTCTCCATCTGGCTCTAGAAAGGCGGTGTCTCTGAGGTCTACTCTACTTTTTGTTTGTTCATCGGTTAGTGTCACACAGTCGTGTAGTGGAGCCACGTTAGAATTGTTCTCGGGTAGGGGTAACAGTGTGGCTGGATTGAGGGTGGTGCATCGCTTTAGGGTAATGTGCGGTGCTAGCAGGGTCAACTCATATCCTGTCAGTCGGGCGCTAGTCAAGTGTTGGGTTTTGGTCTGGTTCAGTAGTGTCGACTGCATGGGGTACTAAAACAGTGACTGGATTGGAGAGCACTATTCCTTCGCTCTGGCGTATTGATACCGCTGCAGCTGCCACAGCGCGCAGGCACGCTGGCAGTGCTCTGGCTACTGGATCGAGGGTGGCAGAAAAATATGCACAAGGGCGTTGTTTGTGACCAATTAATTGTGTTAGGACAGACAATGCACATCCCTCCCTTTCGTGTGTGTAGAGGAAGAATGGTTTGGAGTAATCTGGGGTTCCTAGGACTGGTGCTGAGCAAAGGTTATTGCGTAGTTCTTTAAAGGCTGTCTGGCATTCGGGGGTCCAGGGGAGAGGTGAGGGGATGTCCTTAGCTAGGAGGGAGAGAAGGGGTTTGACAGTGAGGCTAAAGTTCGGTAACCACTGTCTGCAAAACGAGGTGAGGCCTATCAAAGAGCGGACTTGCTTCTGATTTTTGGGGACAGGGGTGTCTAGAATTGTCTGGATCCTGTCAGGCGTGAGTTTTCTCCCTTCTTTTGATAAAAGGTGACCCAAATAGGTCACTTGTGATTTACAGAACTGCAGTTTCTTTCGGGAGACCTTGTGACCATTCTCAGCAAGGAAATGGAGTAGTTTGATGGTGGCTGTGACGGCTATTGGTATGGTGTCTGCTGCTAGAAGGATGTCGACTACATATTGTATTAGTGCCACTCCATCTGGCAATTGTATGGCGTCCAACTGTCTTTTAAGCGCCTGGCTATAGATACTTGGGCTCTCAGTGTACCCCTGAGGTGCTCTACAAAATCTATACGAACGGGAATTTAGGGTAAATCCAAAAAGATAGCGGCTGTCCTCGTGTATAGGTATGGAAAAGAAGGCGTTCTTGAGGTCGATCACAGTGAAGGTGGTGGCAGTGGAGGGGATTAAAGTCAAAATTGTCGTGATGTCGGAAACTACTGGGTATTGTGGTACTACGATTTTGTTTACCTCCCGCAGGTCAATGATGAAGCAGTAGGCTTTCCCATCTCCCTCTCCCTGTCTCTTTACAATCGGTAGTATGGGACTGTTACAAATGTTGCTCACTACTTCCTCTACCACCCCTGCCTCTACCAAAGAGTGTATGATCTCTGTTAGTGCTTTCTCACCCTCTGGCGATATTTTGTACTGCGGTACCTTCGGTAGGGTTGCGTCCTGTCGTATTGTTACGTGTACTGGGTCAATCATCATTCGTCCTACGTCTGAATCAGCCCTAGCCCATAAGTGTGATGGCAAAGTGTCCAGTAGGGATGTGTCAGTCTCAGAGATGGAAAACATGTGCTGAAAAGGGTTCTCTCTATGGCGTTGGGGGTTGTCATACAGGATGACACGCACTCCGTCTGGTGAGCATCTGATAGTCGCATGGAAGTGTTTCAAAAGGTCGAGGCCCATAATGGCGTCTGGGGTGTTAGATGAGAGGAGGAATGTCGTTTCGACGCCATTGCTGTCCAGATTAAAAGGGATGGGTCGGGACAAAGGGTTGGTGGAGGGCGTACCGTCAAATCCTATTGAGGTCACATGTGAGCCTGACAAGGGTGCCCTTGGAATCAGTCGTTTGGATAGTGCACTACGTGTTGCTCCTGTGTCTACCAAAAATGGCGACCTTGTGCCCAGGACCTCAGCGGTAACATAAGGGCCTTGCTGATCAACGCAGAGCTCGACTGGATCCCTCCCTTGCCCCTGGCTGTCCTATGCAAAGTCATACGTATTGTCATAATCTGTCTGTTGGTACTGATTCTGTCTGGGATGGTCAAATGCGTTCACTCTTCCTGGCCTTTCCTCGCTTGCTTCACTCGCGTACCCTCTCCCACGTCCTCTTCCTCTCTGTCCACTTGCTATTTCCCTCGCCCCTCTGCCCCTAGCAGCTCCTAACAAAGCCGGGCATTGGGATTTCCAGTGTCCATATTTTTTGCAAAATGCACATTGATCCTGTCCTAGGTCTTGGCGTCCTACATATGATGTAGATGGATTGTTCCTAGGTGGCTGTACTCTAGGGGTATTCTGCTGGTTTCCTCCCCTATATTGCTCCCCTCCTGTATTCGCCCCCTGGAGTTGTGCTATCATTACCCTTTCCTTCAAGTCCTTCTTTTTCCTTTCTGTAGCCCTGTCATTTTCGTTTCTCTGATGCTCGTAGTACTGGGCCATTTGGAGAATGGCCGTCGGTTTAGATGCTGCCCAACTACTTTCGCTGGCTTGTAGTTTCTGGAATACATCTGGCAGTAATCCTTTGACGTAGTTCTGCTCAAATAAGTGGTGTCCGGTTGCGGTGGACATGTCTTGTCCACTGTAATCAGAGAACACAGTTTCAAATCTGGAGAAGTACTCTGAGACGTCCTCTTGTGGTTTCTGGCAGCATGCGGTTACTATGGACCAGTCTATCTTTTTCTCTGGGATCAGCGTTTTCACTTTCTGCACTATTTTGTCAGGGAGGTCTAATATTGCTTTAACTGGTTTTTGACCAGGGTTCCGCTGTTTAGTGTGTCGAGTTGTTCCCAGGTATTTATGACCAAACAGTTCGGTATGGTTTACTTTCTTAACCTGTTTCCACACATCTGCTGGCAAACATAACCCGAAGAACAAGTCTATGTCGGCAAGTCATTATTGTTGATCCCAGAGCGGTACCTAGCTCGGCGTAAAAGGCAGTGGGGTTCTTTCGTAAATCCGGCAAAGATTTACAGAAGGTCAGGATGTCCTGTCTGTCCCATGGCTGATACACCCAATTGTAGACCACCCTTCCTCTAGCGTCTTGATGGTTTATATCGTCATTAGTCCCTTGTCCTCTAGGAGGTACCCAGTAAGGGGCAGCTTCTTTTATTGGCATCATGCTATCTGTTTTTTCCACTGGGGGTCCTGCTACCTTAGTTGTCCTGTCCCTATCTATCTGTCCTTGTTCTATGAGGTGACGCAATACTTCTAGTGTGGATGAAAATAGTTCTGCAACATCGTTGTCGCCTTCATCTCCGATGTCTACCTTCCTGTAGAGAGCCACTAATCGCTCGGGCCCTACGTTTTGGTACTTCTCTTCATATGCAGTAAGGGTGTGGTAACAGACGTACAATAAAGTATCGTTTGCGGTTTTCAACATAGGAGTCGCATATGTCTGTTACGTGTTCTTCTGTTTCTTTCCTATCTATGAGGGTTTTAACTATTTTATCAATGCCTGCTCGCTCATTTTTACTTAATCGCGGGACCCTGGGCGCTCCTATTTCCTTGGTTCCTACCTCTACTACTGCCTCCTTTGATGAGGCATTTGGTGTGGGTGGCTCGGTGGGAGCAGAGGTGGTGGAGACTGAGGCGATCGTGCCATCTCCAGCTATACTTTGGGGGTCCTGGCGTTGTACTACGGGATGAGTAGGGGCATAAGGGGGTGGCATGTATATCATTGGGGGACCTAACAATAAATCATCATCTACCCCCTGTTTTGCTGGTAACTCGGGGTAAAGAGTTAAGGGCGTTCTAACAGGGCATTGACCTGATATTTTTGATTCCTGTTCCTTTTTATCGATTTTCTTTTAGTTCTTCTTCTAACTTTTTACAGGCTTGGTAAGCTGATTTTCGCGTTTCTTTATCTTGTCTAGCTTCGTCTCTTTTCTTTCGTTGAGCTGCTTCTTTTCGCCATAAACCAAAACTATCAAACATGGCTGGTCTAGCTTTCTTTTTGTGGAGAGCTAATTCTAACGTTTCTATTTTAGCGGGATCGAAAGATCCCGTCAGTGGCCACTGATTTACCCGGTCCTTCCTAGTGTACTTATGCCATAGTTTGCTATAAGCTACGGTGGCTAATCCATATTTTACGTACATGTCCTTGTTAGGGGTGCCTTCCGGCGGTGCCGGATGACTGACCTCTAACAAACGGTCCGGTCCAAAACAATCAAACAATCTAGAGAAAACAGGCATGACGTATTTAGCGGTCAAAATGAATATCTCAATTAATGTTAGACAAAAGTCTGCACTACCTGTCCTTCGCTGTCTGCAGAGAGAGAATATTCCTATTCTACGTTGTTTGCAAGCAGGGAATGTCTCAAATAACTCAAAAAGGAATACTAGTATTTCAATCAATTTAAGTCATGTTTTCTCACGACCTTACCCGGACCGTATGGACAGTTCTTCGTATTCCCCTTCCAGCGCCTGGTTGTCCTCTTACTCCAACAATCAATGCGACGTTCCTGTAAGGCCCCAGTCAGGACCGCAGGTCACTCGAGAGAGGTCCGTTCGGAACCGGTGAAGTTCAGTCAATTGGCAGCCAGACGAGGGTCTCTTTCAGGCAGGTGCACTCCAATCATTTAGTCGTTCACTCCGTCGTTAGGACCTCTCTACTGGACCCACGTGTCTCTGATGGGCCCCCCGTTGGGTCGCCAATTTGTGAAAAGCAGCGAGTCTCCTGAGATCCCCAATGCTGCCCGGCGCAAGGTCACCTTTAATCCACTTTGGATTCACTATCTAAAATAACGAGGCAGGCGCTGGAAGGCAAGAAAAAGGTTTATTACTCTTAGAGGAGATCACGTCAACTGCTGACACCAGGATGTCTTCAGGGAGGTGTTCTACTGGCAATGCTTCTGACTCTTCCTTTTATACAGTTTTACACAATGTATTTGTTTCTTTTACCATGGTTACAAGCTTGGAGTCTCCACCCCGGGCAGGTTGTCACACAAGCCTGACATTGTTTTATCAACATGGTTACACAAGCCCAACCATTAACTCTCCTCCCACCCAGGTCAAAAACAGACAATTTAATTGCAGCTGGACCTTGCTTCAGGGTTAAAAACGAGTGAGACCGGCCAGATCTAAGAGTCCGTTCTGTTGATAAGAACAGGTCCCATTGTTGGCAAAAAACCAGTCTTGCTGTGTGTAGTGCAATAAACCATGTTTGCAAGAGTCTGTTTGGTATTTGTAACCCGTTTGTGCAGGGATGAGAGGAAAGACGAGTTTGAGGCAGCAGGTGATGTTGATGTTTGTCGTGGAAATAGTTTATAGCCCCCAGCAGACATATCAGGTTTGGTCAGAGAGTCAGAAGGCTGCTAGAGGACAGGGTGAAATGAAGGTGACCAACAGAGTACAAAATGGCTGTGGAATATCAGAATGACTGTAGTTTATGTGCACGTAGGAACTTTCATCAGACAAGATGGCGCAGAATGTTCATGATTGTTTTGTTCTTAACAAAGGGAGCTATTGGCTTTGTCAATGTGTTTTTAGCCATGTTGTGCAGCAGTAAGGCTGCAGTGTAGCATGGCAGAAATGCATCTTTAAAAAAAATAAAAAAAGGCTGTAGTGCGAAAAGCGCTGGCTACATCATAGTGCTTTTTTAAATAATTTTTTTTTACTGCAGTTTTACCTTTGGAGACTCCCCACTGACTTAAAGTATGTGCTCAAAATGCCTGGAAACTGCACTACTTGACAAAGATGTTTTGTATGCCAAGACACTAATGTATTCTAGGACCTCCCACCAATAAAAATGAAGAAAAGAGCACATGAACACAGGGAATTATGACCCAAAGTAAAGTGCCATTTGAAAGGGTGTCGAAAGCTGATGCGTCCCTTTGCTCAACAATGACATGGAAATGTTTCCGTCTAGTGGACGGCACTGGCCACGGTGCAGTTGTGTACACAAATATTTTGGGGTGTTATTTTGGGTTATGTTGTGATTTGTTGCACTGAACTAGGTGTGATGTGGAGTAACCAATGTGGTCTCCAGCTGTGCTGATGTTGTGCCCTAAGCTCCATTGGTCGGTGTGGCATTGTACAGTAATGTGATAATGTGTTTTGGGGTTGTGAAGTTCTAGGGTGCCATGTTGTGATGTGCTGCTGTTGTATGTTGCGTTATCCTGTATGTTGTGCTGTAATGTCACATGTTGTGCTGTTGTGATTTCATTTGTCATGATGTAGTGTGCTGTGCTTGTATATGTGATGGGTTGTGCTGTACCCCTGAACATACGTTGTGCTTTGATGCCACATTGTACGCCTTTGTGTTGAGCCCTCAGGCTATGTTGGTATAGGCTGTGCCATGGTGTTATGTGCTGTGAGGTGCTCTGATACGAAATTAAGTCCTGGTGTTTCGTGGTGCGCTGTAACTCGCTGTTCAGCTGTGGGCTTTTTGTTGATGCCATCCGATGTGCTCAGGGTGTGAAGATTAGCAAAGGATCCATTTGACCTGGGGCAGCTGCAGTATGAGGGATTGTACCAGCGAGCTGAGACAGTTGGGAGGTTGTATCGTGGAAAAAACGTGGTTGGCCTGCAACAGAGCAGTGTAAAGCAAACGGTGAAGTGATAAGCCAATGAATTGCAAGCAATTGGCAGGTTCGAACTCCCTTTTACTAAACAATACATGCGAGAGCACATGCATTAATGTGCTGTCTCAGGCGAGACCTAAAGAGACCAGGTTTTTAAGATGGCTTGTGGCTGGAATTCGGTATGGCTTTGAGCCAACAGAATATCTGGCCCCACTCACGTGGAGTGTATGCCTGCCTTTCAGAACACAAGTGGACCTTCCCATTCATGGCACTTTTTAAATCCTCTATAAATGATAGAATGTGATTCTGTATGTAAATCGCTGATTTCCTCTGCTACGTGAATGTAACTCGTACTGTATATTTCTGTTTTATAACTCGCCTAAAAAATGCTCGGGTAGAATCTACTATTTATTGTTATATTGTTACATAACTTTATATGACCACATTTAATAAATAAAGTAATATTGTACTTCTCTGGCCATACAACAGTTGAGTGGCCTAATGCTCGCCAAGAAGCCCCATGACATATCATGTGTTAGTGCTTAAGTGTTTTTCTTGAAATTCCAGAGCACATTTTTGAGAACAGGCCTTTTTTTTTTTTTTTTTTTTTTTTACATTAGTTCAGTGCAGCTGAGCATGCAATTTTAAACATCGCCCCTCTTCCCTCCCCTTATTAAGGCTGACAGCTTCACTGCTGAACTCGAATCCCTAACCAGTTTTGGAAGTTTGTGAATCACTGTCCGATAGCGGGTCAAAAGATTTGAAGATTTCTTAAACCTGAAACCCACAAAAACATCTATGGAGAGAGGTTGGACAGATTGGGTAGAGCGTCACATCTATTGATAAACAATTATAGGCAATGTCAATAGGTCTGACTTTAATGTGGGGCACCCTGTACTCACCCACTTGCGATACACAGCTCACCCACCGGGAGCACCATGCTCATGTTGATGAGAAGACTGGTCCCTGCATAACTCCAGACTGGCTAACTGAACTCACTTTCACAGCGTTTTAAACGGGCTGTAATATGATAAAATACCAAACTTCCCGTTGGTTCTGTTTTATTTCAGAGCCTTTATTTACTGAACACGCATGCAAGTTCACAGCACAGTTGTTTAACCCAAAAGAGCTGTCCCGTATCAACCATGAGTTATTTGGGTCAATAGGATTATGAAATTACGTGCTGCATTGGGGAAGAGGGGGAGCAGCACAGACCACTGACATCATATTGGTTTGAAAAAGGCCCCTTTATTGAAACAGGTGCGCATGGATGTATGACGTATTCATGCATGCTTTTACAATGCGGGCAATACAACGAACGTGTTACCACGTGGTCCATTACAACACAAGTAGTTACGACTTGCCCTAGGGAAGCGCTGAACTTTGGAATAGTATATTTTACTATTCCAACTCAAGTCTGTGCAACAGTAGGGAAGGTGTTGGATTTAAAATCCAACAATGCGTTCCCTAAAGCAAATCGTAACGACTTGCGTTGTAATGGAACACTTGGTAAAGACGCGTTCGTTGTAGTGCCTGCTTTGTAATGGCACTGCGTAGTTCTGTCTGTGCTGTAAATGCTTTTCCCGGTGCACATCACAAAACAACCTAGGCCTTTTCTTCACAAAGCTAAAACCTCACTATACAAATGAACTCGCCTATAATAAGCTACCCCTCCCCTAAAATATCCCCCTAAATATCCCCCCCCCCCAACAGCTTAATACAGTAATATTGTACCCGCTCCAGGTCTGTTTAACTGTGACTGTGCCCTTTAAACTCTCCAACTCTTTACTACAACTATTATCTCCTACTCGAGTAGACTTCCTACATAACCTTGAACTTCCTGTGACATCTAGGCGTGAACTAATCTACCCATTCTTTCAGCCTGAATTGGTGCCTTCAACAAGAATGAACTTTGTTAAACGATGGCAACTTCTCTGCCAATCGCCACCAGAGAAAGTGGAGGTGCCTCTTTTTCTGTTTATGCCCTTTACCAATGCTAGCCCTTTCTGTACTACCAAATCGTTCTCTCCTAAATGTAGGAGTAATATATCGGGGCACTTCCCACCTTCCAACAATCTGTTCAAACAAGGCAATAACTCATTCCAATGCATCCCCCCTTTCATGTGCCAGGAGATGGTGTACATGCCAATGTTAAACACCAAATTTTACCCATGAGCGCTGGACTTCTCCTGCCGCTCAGCCCACTTTGTGAAGGAGTGTCCCACAATCCATATATTCAAATCCATCTCCCATGACCCAGGAACAGTATGAAAGACAAAAACAAAATATGCAACCTGTTTCCTACTTAGCAGATCTCTTCTTCTGCACGAACATAACCGGAAAACAGTTGAATGGCGCCCCAATCCCCCCCCCCCGCGCCTACCTGTAGCCAACCGGATTCTGAAGAAATGAGTCCCGAAGCCCCGAGCGTCTAGCCCAACGCACGCTAACGCTTTGCACAAGATTGCCAGCAACTGGAAACCAGAGACTGATTTCCCGTTCAAGTGCTGAAACACTGTCCTGCTCCCATTGATAGCCTGCCGCTTCAGTGACCGACCCTACCGTATGGGCAGAAGTCGTCCCCTGGGATAAGCGGATAATAGAACGCTCTTACTCTGACCCCTCGGATCCATGTTTGACTTCTATAGCCACACCCGTAGCCCTGCTCCACCCTCACAAACTTTCTCACATAGTAACCCTCAGCTCCCCTTACGCCCCAATAGCTCAGACTCGGAACGCACTAAAGAACATCCACAACTTTTAGTGTGGAAAACGGAACTCTGTCTGAGCTGCAAACACCTGGCAACTCTGCAAGCACCCTGGACAATATGTTCAGCGTCAAAGGTTTCCTCTTGCCACCTGACTGACCCCGCTCCCTTGTCCACCCTTCCAGAATCTTTCTCCCCAGCTCGCGGGCAGAAGGCACATAACCCCACCACAGCATACCCATGAATGCAATATCCGCTAACTTCCCAGAAATAGTCACCCTGGACTGTCCTTTTTCTGTCATTCTCATCATGAATTGCACTACGTCCTCCACCCTGACTCATGCGTCCTATCTGTCATGCCCCCGCCAAGAACTCTGCCCAAGACTGCGTATTTCTCTCTTGTAGATACAGCTAATGACTCCTCTACCAACTGAAGCATCCTTTTTCTCCTACTGTCCAGAAGTGCTGTGGCATTATTGTCCTGACACTGTCTGCCTCCTTGGAGAGTCCATGGAATCTCTCCCACTGTGAACGAGACAAAGCATCCGCAATGTCATTGTCCACCCGTGGTACATGTCGAGCTCTAAACACCATATCCAACTGTAGACACTTGAACACAAAGACTCTACGTAACTTCTATACCTGTGATGGGGCTGAGGTGCTACCTATAATTTACTCCGGAACACTCTCTGGTGGATGGACCGTTGGTTCCTGCTTGGTAGTGTAGAGGGAAGAGATCTACCGTAATCACTACTTGCAACACAATTTGTGGGCCCAATAATTCATGACTCCTAAGGATCACAGACTCCAATTTCCAAGTTAGTTGATTTATTACAAAGCCAAAAATAGTTGGACATACAGACACCTCAAGACAAGATTGTAGAAATACATCGGAACGAATACAAAGCCAAACCTACAGGCAAAGTTGACTCAAAGCATAAACAGAATGACAACTTCCAGAAACGGAACGCAGGCAATAAGTGCCCCCACGTCTGTCAGACTTCATCACAGGTTCATAAGTGAAAAGCATTAATCTATCCCTGCACTATCACTAAGGTGACTTCCCTACTTAGCATTTTCTCCCAGGCAAATTAGGAAAAAGCTAAAGGTGTCAGCACGTGAAGACTTCCTAAGAAGTACACTCTCGTTGTGTGGGTCAAGTAGCATAAGCTACGGAGCTCGTTCTAAGATGCTCCTCTTCTTCTAGTGTCTTCTGCTCTTCTAACTCAACCCCCGGGACACTGTCCCTAATTCAAACTTCAAGATCACTAAACACGCCCATTCGGGTCTCCTCATCGACCCGTCCCACTGGGCATCTTCTCATAGGTGAATTTCCACTCCACCTCTGCTCTCCCAGCTCCTGGTGCGATGACCTTGCTTCCCAGGCCTTTTCCAGCGAAAAGAACAGTCTCCCGATATCAGCTTCTCATGCGCTCATTGTATCCACTGCTCTCCGAGCCTAACTCCTAAAACAAAAACGTTATTCTAACTAACAATGATGAATTCACCCCCTGCAACGGAAAATAGTGAGAGAACAAGCTCAACATGCACATAAAATACAAACCTACACGTCAAACCCCACTAGAGGGCCTCAGGGTAAATTACATTTACAGGCCTACAGAAATCGGCCAACATAAGAAAATGGCGGAAAAGCAATGTCCTGGGGACACGTTTTAGAGTGAAAATAATGGTCAATACAGTCTCGTGCATTTGGAGAGTTATCAAGTAAGGTCCACTCAAGTAGTATAAAGTCTCTGGACCTGGATGATGACTTACTAGGCATTACTTTTTTGTATCCTTCCCAGCCCTGAAGAAGTCATGGGATAATTCCCATTGTGACTTAACGCGTGTTGGCTGGTTCTGTCCCTTTACGATAAAGATTAAACAACTAAAGAGACTTTATACTACTTGAGTGGACCTTACTTGATAACTCTCCAAATGCACGAGACTGTATTAACCATTATTTTCACTCTATAACGTGTGCCCAGGACATTGCTTTTCTGAAATTTGTGCGGGTTTCTACCCACACACATATACAGGGGTTATAGGGTAATTCCCCATACCTTGCAGCACCGTGTCATACATACACCACACACATCATACGCACACAAAGCAAGGCGCCGTACTTCCTGGTACATCCAAAACCCTACTCTTAAGAAACAATAAGAAAATGGCGTGCAAGCCTCCTGAAATTACATATAAATGGATGCTTGCTGAGCACTTCTGATTCACCACGTTACATGAGCACATCATATATGTGAATAACTGTAAATAAGCATACATAATTTGTTGCACGTTGGGCTTTTAGCTGAGCACAACTGTTCTATAATGCAAACATCTTTCACATTCATGTAAATACAACTATAGCATGAGACTTTCATATTATCATGGTACAATTCTAACACCATTATTTTAATACGACAAAAGAATAAATGCAGGTGCGCCCTACTCATGATTATAATGCACCCCTACAAATTAAAGAGCACATCTGCGCTCTATCGGTTCCCCCCCTCTGATAAGTGTCATCACCATCAAACACCATCCCTGGAGAAAGAACCGACCTAAACAGAAGTTGTAGCCATTCTACCATGTTGGAACTTCTCTAAATTCTTGATTCTCCTAGTGACTGTCCTGCAGTCTCTCCATTCTCCTTTCTCGCTTCCTAAGAGATCGGTCTGTCCTGCCTTGTGCCATTTGTAGGCCCTTATCACTCCAAGCAAAAGAATCACACAGACTACCACTATGATGATAGGCTTCAGAATGTAACCAAGAATACCCTTACCAAGGTTTGCAAACCAACTTCCCACCTTTCCAAATCCTTTCCCAACTTTTGTCCAAACTCCTGCCATCTCGTGTACCTCGAAATGAACCGCAGTAATGTTACTTGTGTACTTCAAGTCCTTGCTGTTGTCAGGAATGAAGGTACAGCGCTCCTGAAGCTTCAGCATTTTACAGACTCCGCCCTCCTTTGCCAAAAGCACATCTAATGCAAGGCGGTTCTGCATCACCATCGCTCTTATCGACACCATCTCTCCATCCACAAGTAACAAAGATTGAGCTGTATTTACTAATAATTTATCCAAGATGGTTGCTAATCTTCTAATCTTCACATCATTCAAAATCACTCCCAAGCTTGGTATCATTGCTCCAAAAACATCTCCAGCAATCTCTCCTGCACTAGCACCTCTTCTTTCTATGATGGTCTCCATCTTCTAAGTGTTCCATATCATCGACCTATATCTTGGGGAATACTACAGCTACATAACATGTACCATACCAATTCAATGGCAATCCCACATATGCATTCTTCCCACACACGAAATACACATTTGGCACCGCTTGTACAGCTTCTTGCAAAAACTTCTTGGCGGATGCTTCTATCGTGAATATGATCACACACACTCTGTCCTATATAGATCTTGTCATAGTAAGTCTGGACCTGTCGAATGCATAGCTTTCCTCGCTGCTCAAAATCTAAAGCTATTGGACCGTAACTTCCCTTTGCCTTGTGAGCTAACTCCTCCTTGGTCCAATCAAATCTTCCTTCTCTACTGGTGGGTTTAACCATTAGTTGTCTGTCCATCTTCTACCTGATCTACAAATGTCTTCTCTACATCAGTTAATAAACATGTCGGGTTATGGCGATGTGCATAACCTGTATCTAAGGTTACTGTAGGTATGAATTACTTCCCCCAATCTGTCATCTTGCTTGTAGTAATCGTACTTGTTAAGGTGCTTAAAAGCTGGAACTTCTGACAGCACCGCGTCAAAGTTGGAGAAGTAGTATTCATGATGACCCTTTCCGTAAAACATACTAAGCAATAAACTACATGTGATACCGTATGTCAGTGGAAGGTGATGATATTGAATTCCCCCCTCAACTGATGCTGGCAACTGCATACACACAATCTCACATCGATTGTGTTCACATACTCGTACAACAACTTTGCATAGGCATTCATCGTATAATCACCCTTTGACAAATCTACATGCGACTAGTTTTCTCTAGCATAGCTTTCTCAGCTCCTAATGTACCCTCTTTTGTAGTAGAAGTGGCTGGTATGGGTGTTCCCTTCATCCCCACCCCGTCAACTTATGCATCATGTGAAAACTTTACAGACACTATAATCACTATAGCTATCACCCCTACCACTCCTACTAGGAGTGTACCTATCACACAATTTGATCTATGGTTCGGATTTCCAGACTCTATTTTTAACTGGATTCGGGTTTAGCACAACAAGAGGATTAAGGTAAAGTCTCGCTGTCGTCCTCCAAGTGCGGCTCAAGATTCATACACAGTTCCTTTGGAGATCCGGAAACCAAACTCAAAGTCCATTGCACAATTATCTACACAGTTCAAAAAGACTTCCCTAGCCCTCTCATTCTACGGAAAATCCCTAAATTCATTCTTCTTCCACTCCGACCTAGGTTATCCTCTTCAGGCAACAATTTGTTTATTTACAGTTCACAGTTGAATTAAGTCTCTCACGAGCTCAGAACCAATTTCGGCAATAGCACGATGCAAGATCTCCAGAGGAACTGCAGCAATATCCTGAGCTGCAGCTTGATGTCCAAAGGTTGGAAAAGCCAAGTCTCTCAGAACCAAACTCCTCACGCCACTCAGTATTGGAGGATTCGGTACAGTCACGGTTAACACTCCTTTGATTTCCACCCCCGGAACTATCAAGTCTATCTCAATTTTCAGTTCTGGAACTCTGCTGACAGCTCTCGAAGACCTCAGGCTCCCGGTTCCCACTGCTCCTGGCATCTGCAACCACGTAAGTCCACTCTGGAGCAGCGTATCTCCGACAAGCCACTCTTGCTCTCCGCGATCTCCTCAAGCCCTCTTGGCCTTGCTCTGTGTCACTTACCTCTGATTCAGACGTTTCAGACACAGGGGCAAGATCTCGCTCGGATGCAAGTCTCAGGTTCGGTCTCTTCTGTCTCCCAGGCCACGATTCATCCAACAGACCTGCTCTCCTTCTCTGCACCCGATCCTCCTGCACACCAGTTCTCTCTGCTGAGTTGGACTCTGTGTCGCTCACAACGTTGGTCTCCCTCAGAGTCCCTGTCTGGGCCTTGTGTAGCGTGACCCCCTTCAGCTTGCTCTGGTGTGTTGCCAGCCTCGCCAGCGACCCTCGCAGCTTGGCTTGTCCCCTCCATTGGCCTCGCAGCCACGGCTGGACTATCTACAGGGAGAGGAGCTGTTTTGTCCGAGGGTGCTGAAACTCTGCAGGTGTGAGAGGCGTGAATCCAGTTCAGTAAGCCTCCGCACTTTACAGCTCTGTTCGTTACCAAGATCACTTGATATGGGCTTTTCCACCGAGCATCAAGACAGCTTTTTCTCACATGTTTCTTCACGAGTATCCAATCCCCTGGACACAGGTCATGACGGAGGTCTTTCGACGTCGTGGCAGTCGCAGCTTCGACCTGGTAAGACACAGAACTGACTACGTCAGCCAGTCCTTTGCAATAATCAAGGATCAAATCATCTGTGATTTTTATCAATGCTGTAGATGGCACTGCTAGCAATCGCATTGCCCTCCCCAGTAGAATCTCATGGGGCGAAAGACCTGTCCTATCAGGAATGCTACGCACTCAACACCAAGGGCAACGCATCAGGCCATTTCAGAGATGTGGATGAACAGACTTTGGCCATTCGCATCTTGAGTCCCATTAATCTGTTCCACGAGACCGGACGTCTCAGGTCTGTAGCTTCCATGCAGTCTCTGATCAACCTGTAATGCGGTGCAAAGCAGCTTCATGATCTCAGTGTGGAAGTGTGGTATTAACTCTCTAAGCAACAGCTTTGCTACTGTGAGACTGTCGCACCTTCTGGTCGGATATGCTTCCACCCAACGTGAGAAAACACCCACTACCACCAGAATGTACCTCAAACCATTGCACCTAGGCATCTCGATAGTCAAGTTGGATCCTGTTGAAGGGACCTCCAGATCTCCCAATGTGACTCAGTGCAACCACAGTCTTTTTCCCAGCATTAATCTGCTGACAAGTCCCACATCTGGGGCACACTGCTTCAGCAAACGCACAAAACCGTGGGTTAAACCACGTCTGTCTGAACACTCGCACCATTCCCACATGAACTGCTCCATGAATCTGCCTAGCCATAGGACTCAATAAATCATCTGGTAACACTGCTTGACCATCAGCTGAGACCCAAATACCATCATCTCTTTTCACAACCTGCTTTGATTCAGCTAGCTTCCTCCTGCTTGGACGCTTCTTCCTGCAGACGCTTGATCTCATCACAAGTGTCCGCTATGGCTAACATCATGCTGAGCTCGGTTCTTTCTGTGCTCTCTCCCGTGTAATCCCTTGTAAAAATGCATCGCTGTTCAGCACAGAACTGGGCAACTTCGTCGGCATACCTGTTGCCAAGGGTCACAAATTCATCCCCCCCTCCCATGGGCAGCGCATTTAACCACCACAATTTCCTTGGGATGCTGCAAGGCGTCTAACAACCTTTGAACATGTTCTCCATTTCTGATCTGTGACCCTGATGACTTTAGGAATCCTCTCTGCGATCATAGCTGTCCGAAATCATGTACTACACCTAACCCATACTGGCTGTCCGTATAGATGGTGATTCGGATCTGACCTGCGGCCAGACAGGCGCGCGTCAAGGCAATGATTTCAGCCACCTGTGCGGAGTGTACTCCCTCTAAACAAGCGGCTTCCACCACTCCCGTGATGGTGCAAACAGCAAACTCTGCTCTCAAACAACCTGCATTGTCTCTTGCGCATGAACCATCAACAAGGAATATTTTGTAAGACAGAGGCAGAGGTTCATCAACAATGTCAGGTCTCGGTTTGGTGCAAAGTTCAGTCACGTCGAGACAGTCATGGTCTTCGCAATCTTCAACCTCATCAAAATTTGGCATTGACATCAAAGTGGCAGGATTAAACACGGAGCATCTTTTCAGAGTCCCATTCTCCGAGGCAAGTATGACCTGCTCGTAGCGCGTGAGTCTGTTCATGAGATGCTGCGTCTTGGTCCTGGTCATTAACAGCTCAACGGAGTGTGGCACATAAACAGTTAAAGGGTGACCCATGACAATACTTCGACACCTTTCAATGCTGACACCTGTTGCAGCAACGGACTTGAGACATCCGGGCAACGCTGAAGCTACCGGGTCTAAGGTAGCCGAAAAGTATGCAACTGGTCTACGGACACCTCCATGTGTTTGTGTGAGTACTGAAAGTGCACAACCTTCTTTTTCGCAGCAGAATAATGAAATGGCTTTGTAATCAGGCATTCCTAGAGCCGGAGCGCAACACAGGCTGTCCGTCAGCTCCAAGAAGGCAAGCAAACAGTTGTTATCCCATGGTACCGGATTATTCACATCCTTGTGCGTCAACCTCTGCAAGGGCTTAGCTTTCAAGGAGAAGTTGGGAATCCATTGACTACAATAGCCAACCATTCCCAAAAACATCCTGACTTCTTTTCGGCGCTGTCCGATTCATGATCGCCTCAACTTGGTCTGGTGACACCATCCTCTTGCCTTTTTCAATGCGATGACCCAAATACTGAACTTCAGACAGACAGTACTGAAGTTTGTTCGGAGACACTTTATGTCCATTCTCTGCTAGATGATTCAACAGTGCAACAGTATCAATCCTACATGCATCTTGCGTCTGACGCGATTAGGAGGTCGTCTATGTACTGCATGAGAACAGAGTTCTGTGGTAGCACTAGACTCTCAAGGTTCTTTTTCAAGATCTGATTAAAGATCGATGGACTCTCAGTATACGCTTGTGGGATACGGCACCATGTTAATACACGATTTTTCAGACAAAGCGAATTAAAATTTGCTTTTCTCATGCAAGGTATCGAACAGAACGCTCAGCACAAATCGATCACCGTGAACCACTCTGCCTCGCAAGGAATCTGAACTAAAATCACAGATGGATTCAGTACCACAGCACAACATGGACCCACAATTGTGTTGACCTTTCGCAGGTCCTGCACAATTCTGAACTTCCCACTAGGCTTCTGCAATCCCATGATGGGTGAGTTGCATGGGCTCCCCATTATCTCCTTCAAAATGCCCTGTTCGATCATGGACTCGATCACTGGTCTAATGCCTGCCACCGTTTCCGGTGTCAAGTTGTACTGGGGTGTTCTTGAATTCTGCATTCGGCTTGATGTGGATCTTAACTGGCTCAACCCCTTGAATCAGACCTATCTCTTCTCCCGTAAAATTCCACACCATAGGATCGACAATCTCTCAAGTCGTATGGTAACTCCTCTGTAGTCAGCAAAGGATATGCATTCATACAGCGGTTCCGATTTGCCAGCTTGAAGGCAATGTCATCACTAGTCTGTAATTCAACACCCTTGGGCGTGCAATAGATGGTACAATTTAATTTGCACAACAGATCACGACCCAATAGGCAGACTGGACTAGAATCGCACACCACAAACTGATGACTATCTTGGAATGTCCCTATCTTTACAGGTATTGCGTCTGTCAAAGGACTAGTCATTTCTTGTTCGCAACTCCGACAACTTGGATTGATTGTCCCTAAAGGGGTAGGTTTGAGACTACTGCTGATCTCGCAGTAGAACGGGTAGCACCAGTATCAATCAATCAAGAATGTGATGGGATGACCGTCAACATCTGCCTCTACGTACGGTCCTCTCTTGTCTACCTCGAAGTCTGCTCCAAGGGTACAGTCTTTCTCCCCCCCCTCAGGCACCGTCATTGTAACGGGTCTGGATCGAACTCTCCCTGAGTCGCAATGAAGGGCATCTGCTGGTATACTCTATTCCCTTGTGGAACTCTCGGCGGCTGGGGAACTTGCACATGTGGATTCAAACCCCCCCCCTCCCCCCTGTACCGATATGGGTCTTGCTACTGTATTTGCAACCTCAGTTACCTGTACTACTACCTCCTCCTCCTCTTGAACCTGATTAGCTGGATTCGATCTACACTCATGCTTCCAATGCCCGATCTTATGACAATGACATGCAGTCGTTTTCTTTAAGGTACCCACGTCAATCCCTGTCTTAGGATCTATGGGCTTCCCTCTCCCTTGACCTGCATTCGGGGTCCCTCCATTGTTTCCCTTTCTCCGTCCCAGCGTTCCTCCACTAGGTTGTGCTTGATCTGCGTTCTTCATCTGGACTAGCATGAGCTTGTCCTTCAGTATCCTGTGTTTCAAGTCCACTCCATCACTACAGTATCTGGCATATCGCAGAATCTCGTCCAAAGACTTGTTCTGCCAGCAGATCAGGTGCTGCTGAATCATAAAGCTAATTTCTGGTCTCAATCCTAACACAAATTTGGAAACTAACTGTCCCATGTCCTTTGTCTCTAGAGTGTCCAACCCACTATACTACTTAAAGGCTTGCAAGAGTCTTTCGTAATACTAATGTACTGATTCCTTGGGCTCTTGGGTTGTCCGATCAATCTTGACTCAATCGATATCTTGTGGAGAAATTTTGTTTGGACTGCAACCATGTGATTACCTGATCATACTTTTTCATCACCACAGGTGAAGGACCATGAGTTACAGGATCTCGGTCTGGTTCTGAAGATGCCCATTCAACTGCTATTTTACATGCCGACCACAAATCACCGGGCACGACTATGTCAAACTATGTATTCAAATCAACCCATAACACCTTGGACATTTTTACAAAGCAATCAACCTGTTTATACCATTCAACTGGGTTTTCCCTCAGCCGAGGAAAATTATTTGTAAATGCTGCCAAGTCACCCCTACACCAAGGCACATGTACATATCCTCCACTTGGTACCTCTCGCAGTGGGTAAGCCTCTACTGTTGCTGTTCCCCCTCCTGGAGGTGGTGTAGCTCCTATCCCTTTCTTAACTCTTTTTCTTGGACCACCTTTCTTCCCACTTGTCAAGCATGCTCCATGCACGAATTCCTACAATCAGTTCTTGAATGTGAGTCTTCAGACCTACAAGTCGTTTCTCCTCTAATTCCTGGTCACTATACTGTAACCTGTGGCTTCTCTGCAACATCTTGGTTTTGGACAGATCTACTTCATACCTTCATGCTAATTCTGTCAACTTCTCGTGTGCTTTCCTTGCTCTCCGGGTAACATCCTTCGCCACAAACAGTTCATCTTGCTCATAAAGCGCCTTCTTCTCGAAGGGCAGATTTCCGCTTATTTCATCCACTTCCACCTCAAGTCTCACTACATCCAGCACCTTAGCTCTTATTGCAGCCTTTATCGTTACCTGACTTGACGCACCACTCTACTCCTCACCTACGCTGTTCTGACCCCTACGAGTGTTTCCTTCTGCTGTGCTCTGTGGAGCACCCTGATTCCCAGATGTTCTCTGATCAGCTCCTCCTCCTGTCTCTTCCGTTAGGCCCCCTAACCGGAGGCTCCCACATCCTTAAATCGGAGTGTGAGTCCGCCAGTGACGCTGACCTTACTGCACTTGGCCCACTCCGACCCCTAGAAGTCTGCAGTAGCTGGCAAGGGAGTGCTAGCCTCTACTGGTATCCAGAATGGACCGTGTCCACTCACAGTACCATTCCCTCCAGAGCCAACCCCTTCTCCTACTCCGGACTGTGACTGGTTACTGTTTTTTCTCTGGTTCGGATCATGCACTGACATGATGGGTCCAATGGTGACCGGTACCGTAAGGGCATCTGGCGACCGCGAAGTAGCATTCGCTCCATTCATCTGTCTCCCTCAATGCTGGTGTCCCACTTCCTGCCATTCCTGTTGAAATCGTTCCCACTACCCTCTCACTAGGGTTCACCTGTGGTTCCTCTGCACTCCCTGCAATTGCTCGCTTTCCCTCTTCCGAGTCTGGATTATATGGTGGAGGGCGCTCTGCCAATCTTTCTAACAGGCTGTCATCCGTGTCACTGTCATCCTCCTCCCTCTTCTTCTGAGCGTCTCCTGCTTTCACTAACAGCGGAAATAACCTTTCTTCTTCAATGGCATTTATCCTCCTTTTTGTCTGCACATCCCATCGCGCATCCGGAAGTGCTCATCAATTTTTTTTTAATTTTTTTTTTTTAAATTCTCTCCTGACTTTGATCCCCTCTTCCTTGCATGTGCTGCTCTTATCCATGCATCTAACGCCTCAAACTGTGTTGGTCTAGGTGGAGGCCGTAGTGAAGCCATCACTACCCTCAATTGGTACAGTATATCTAATCTAAAAGAACCATATCGCGGAAAAGCCAATTCTCCCTCGTTCTCTGAAATCTTATGCCAATTTTCGAGTCAAATTATAGTATGGAGTCCTACTTTTGTGGCCATATAGTGTGCTGGGGGTGTCCTCGGGTGGTGCTTCCTCACCCACTCGAGTCACTACTCCTCTGCAAAGATCCCGTAACACTCTAAAGCATCGCATTTTGAAATCAATTTGTTTTCCCCACAGATATTTTCGTTTCAACTTACTGATGACAATCCTCCAATCCCAGCGCAGCTTTATACCAACCGACCTTTCGCAGCGCGGCACACTTCAACGTCACTCTTCCTCCTCACAACGGTTCCCCCTCCTTCACAATCGTTCTCTGCACATTCACACACTTCATGCATAGTCAAGTAACTGTCTGTCCACCAACCGACCGGACAGTCACATAACCGACAGTCTGTCCACGAAATGACCGGACAGTCTCGCAAGTAATTGTCTGTCACCTCTGGCAACCGTCCGCAAAACGACCAAACAGTCACCTCGGACCATCTGCCCACAAACGGCCGGACAGTCCTATAAACAAATCGATAGGATCCAATCGCTCAAGATCATTCACACACAGTGACCCACGGCCTGTCGGTCACTCGAATCGCTGTGGTCTGCCTCTGTGCACTAGTTTTTCACACAATTCTATCAAGTTCTCTCACACACGTTTCCCTATCACGGGTGGGTTTGTGGATAGTGCTTCACGACTCCCACAGTCCTTGGTCAGACAATTACGACACTGGGTGTCTTCTACACCATAAATCTCTATCCCGGGATCTTAGGCTACTCGTCGAGCCTGACCTCAAATCATAATCTTATCACATGGATTGCGTATGCTCAGCCCGAAACCATTCACTCTACTCAATCCAACTCCGCATCACATAAACAATTCATCACTGTAATCTAACACAAACATCCCTGTTCATACTCAACACTGAACCGTTGTTCCCGCTGCACCATCATTCTCAGTCTGCTTCCAGCATGCTCTGCCGTTCTCAGTTTTCGACTATTTGGGCTCTCATTCTCTGGGACCTTTGGGACGCTTCAACTAGTTTCTCCTTACGTTCTAAATTATTCTCTCCCTCACTCAAATAGGAAACCATCCGATATTGCTACCAACTGATTGGGCTGAGGTTCCACCTATAATTTACTCCGGAACACACTCTGGTGGATGGACCGTTGGTTCCTGCTTGGAAGTGTAGAGGGAAGAGATCTACCGTAATCACTACTTACAACACAATTTGTGGGCCCAATAATTCATGACTCCTAAGGATCACAGACTCCAATTTCCAAGTTAGTTGATTTATTACAAAGCCAAAAATAGTTGGACATACAGACACCTCAAGACAAGGTTGTAGAAATACATCGGAACGAATACAAAGCCAAACCTACAGGCAAAGTTGACTCGAAGCATAAACAGAATGACAACTTCCAGAAACTGAACGCAGGCAATAAGTGCCCCCACGTCTGTCAGACTTCATCACAGGTTCATAAGTGAAAAGCATTAATCTATCCCTGCACTATCACTAAGGTGACTTCCCTACTTAGCATTTTCTCCCAGGCAAATTAGGAAAAAGCTAAAGGTGTCAGCACGTGAAGACTTCCTAAGAAGTACACTTGCGTTGTGTGGGTCAAGTAGCATAAGCTACGGAGCTCGTTCTAAGATGCTCCTCTTCTTCTAGTGTCTTCTGCTCTTCTAACTCAACCCCCGGGACACTGTCCCTAATTCAAACTTCAAGATCACTAAACACGCCCATTCGGGTCTCCTCATCGACCCGTCCCACTGGGCATCTTCTCATAGGTGAATTGCCACTCCACCTCTGCTCTCCCATCTCCTGGCACGATGACCGTGCTTCCCAGGCCTGTTCCAGCGAAAAGAACAGTCTCCCGATATCAGCTTCTCATACGCTCATTGTATCCACTGCTCTCCGAGCCTAACTCTAAAACAAAGGCTTTATTCTAACTAACAATGATGAATTCAGCACCTGCAATGGAAAATAGTGAGAACAAACTCAACATGCACGTAAAATACAAACCTACACTTTAAACCCCACTAGAGAGCCTCCATGGTAAACTACATTTACAGGCCTACAGAAATCGGCCAACATAAGAAAATGGCGTACAAGCCTCCTGAAATTACATATAAATGGATGCTTGCTGAGCACTTCTAATTCACCACGTTACATGAGCACATCAAATACGTGAATACCTGTAAATAAGCATACATAATTCGTTGTGCATTAGGCTTTTAGCTGAGCACAACTGTTCTAGAACGCAAACATCTTGCACATTCATTTAAATACAACTATAGCACGACATTTCCATGTTATCGCGGTACAATTCTAACACCATTATTTTAATGCGACAAAATAATAAATGCAGGTGCGACCTACTCATAATTATAATGCACCCCTACAAGTTAAAGGGCACATCTGCGCTGTATCAACTGCTAGTCCCTTGCTGACTGCCTGTTAACAGTACATTAGAACAATGGTCCCAGTATACAGATTGATGTGTATAAAAGAACCACAAAGTTATATACAGTTAGACCAAAAATAATAAAACATCGTATTCTTGATGAACAGTGTTTAATCACACTGAACCAGTAGTTCATTTCATTCGTGGACAGAATTTAAAGCAGTGCCCCAGGAAGGAAGGGTGAGGGTAAGTGTGAATGAAGTGAGGATAAGGTAGTGAGAGAAACGGTGTACAATTCAAGTAATCTGTTGATTTACAAAGCAAAGAAGGCGCTCCTACAAGAGCTAAGTTATTCACATTAGGTACAAATGTTAGATGGCCATAGTTCCAAACAAAATCACAGTGATGAATCGCTGTTGGTTGAACTGGCTAGTGTGGTAGATGTCGACGTTTCGACCCCTTGGTAGTAGTACGTAAGTATGTCCCTTACGTCGGGGTCTTCCTCAGGACAGGAGTGTGGGAGGGGGAGAGTGGGGGCGGGTTACAATCGGTGGCCCATACGATGGGCCTGAGGAGAAAGAGGGTGCGTAGGCTCCAAGATGGTGTGAGAGCAAACACTTGTGAAGGTACTACTCCATGAAAGGGTTACAGAAGGGCCATTCGGGGTTAATCTGCTGGACCTGGAAAGTAATCAATTCTCATGTAGTGACTACGTCGGGCAAAAAGGCTCCGTGCTCAATCGTCTCGTAAATCAAGGAAACGTCTTGGTCCCTGAAGAGGCTGCCTGTTAACGACTTGCACTACTGACATGTCCACTGTAAACAACCTTTTTGTGGTGGAATTGGTCACCGCCACAGCGCTATGGCCACAAGCAAAGGGAAGAATTCCAAAAAGGCAATACTGCAGCCACCCAGTTTCCAAACGAGCCGCCATTCCTCTGCACACCAGTGACCTTACCAGTGCCCTTGCCAGTATAGACCGTAACAAATGCCACTCGACTCGTCAGAAAATTTGAGTGTCCTAGTCGAATTTTGCCATTGACGCTAAGGGAATCACGTTAAAGGAGTGCAGAAAAACTCTTCACATCCTCAGGGCTTCTTTCAACCCAGCTGACAATCGTATATGATGCAGCAATGGGAGCCCTGAAAGAGCCAAACCCAGTCTCCTACAAAAAGTCCTCCCAGCTCTCACCACCCTGCGTGCAAAATTAAAGTGCCCCAACAAAACCTGCACTTCCTCAATGTGACTTTCTTTTTCCCCAACATAGTCCAGCAATTGTTGCATGGACTGTTATCTTCAGGCAACTTGGCTTCCATTACTCTGGAGTCCATTTTGATTCAGAGGAATGAGTTCACTGCAGTGGGCCCCAGTGTCTTTTCTGGTGCAAAAGGCACCCCCAAATTCCCCATCAGCTCCTGAAAACTTGACCGCGCATGCTGACAATCCGTGGTAGTGGGGTTCCACACAAAAAAGCCCAAGGTAGTGTGCCACATTGACATGGCCTGTACATTTGATAAAGAGCCATTGCAAAAAGGTGCTGAAGCATTCAAACATGGAGCACGATATGGAGCAGCCCATGGGCAGTGCTTTATCCATGTACTCTTTCCCTTCACTGTATCCCCCAACAGCTGAAAGTCGGCCGAGTGTACTGGCAACAAACGGAAAGCAGACTAAATGTCTCCCTTCGCCATCGGCGCCCCCGTCCTACTTTCTCCACCAGAAATAAGGGCACGTCTACCAACGAGTATGTGATAGTCACCTGCTCCTCCGGAATAAAGTTGTTAACGGACTGGCCCTCTGGCCAAGGCAAGTGTTGAATAAGTCGAAATGGGCCTGGTTCCTTCTTAGGAACCACCCCGATGGGGGACACCAAGTCCTCCATTGGCCAATCATCAAAAGGCCCGCCGTCCTGCCTTGAATTTCTTTACCCAACTTGTCCCTCACTACCTGCCTGTGCTCACTGGCTGATTTCAAGTCATCTTGCCAGTGTCTCATTTTTGGTCCTTGGTACCCCAGGCCGAAATCCCATGTAAACACCTGCAGTAAAACGTGAGCCTCATCCTGTCTGTCATATGTGACATGCCAAAAACCCAGTCTGTCTAGTTTAATGGGCGTTCAAGTGCTTCCCCGCAGGTCCCTGTCCTCCCCTCCATGAACTGTAGCCCCCTGCCTGTCCCTGCTGTATCCCTGCCATGAGGAGGCCTGACCCACCCCCGTACCAAAGCAATTAACTAAGGAGAATCTGCCTGCACACTTAAAGCACTCATGACGGAATTTGCAATATTCCCTCGTGCAGCTCCCTTTGTAATCCCAGCAGGTGCTGAAATTGTTGGCCTGGCCTCTACCTAATCCCCTTCCCCTTGGGTGGGGCACCCCTGAAAGGGGCGATAGACAATCTGCAAACTGCTTGCTGTGAACATTTTTACCTAACTTAGCAGGGCCCATTGTATGCTGCCATAGGTCATGTCAATTTTGCCCCATTGAGCCTCTGCAGCAAATGCAATGCAGGCCCTAAACTCATCGTACTGTACCCATGCATACCCACCGTAAGTGATTTGCACCTTTCTAATCGCATCCCATATTTAAACATTGCGACTGACCTCTCCGGGTACTTTTCGCAGTATACACTATCATAAATGAGGAAAGCTGCCGTCCAATTCTCAATAGTAACCGGGACCGTGGGCTGCTTGGATAGTTCAAATTCTTCCTCTTGGGACCCTTCGTTTGACCTTTGCTCCCTGTGCAGCAATTTCATCATTTCAACGTATTCACCTTTCCATATTTACTTTAGTGGCCGCCATTAGATGCTTTGTCCTTTCAGCTCCTTACTCTCCAACTTATCTGTCTTGCTGTCCTTTGTGGTATCCCTCTCCGTCTAAGTCTTTGCTGGACCCTTTTGACGGAAAACCCTGCTTTTTTTTTTTATACCAGAGTCTAACCCTACCTCGCTGTAACTACCCTGGCGTTTGACCCCTGTGCATGCAACACCTGTGTCCCATGTGTGATCGTGTGTCCCCACACCTGTATCCATTGCATAATGACCTTTGCTCAACCGGACCTCACCGCTACCCTGAGGTGCATTCGCCTCCACTCCCACTAATACCATTGCCGGGTGTGTATGTACTGTTGTCTTACCTGGCGCCAAAGTCCGTGTTCCCTCATGGGTCCGCCTTTTCGCCAGTTCCGGTCTCCACCGGGTTACATCACTTTCGCCTCGAGTGTGTCGGAACCTGCCACCTGCAAGACACTACAGCCAGAACGATTACTAGCACCCCCTCAATTTCTGTAGCTGCCTAACCTCCCCTGCTACTATTTTCACTTCATCATCGTCACACACTTCACCCTCCTCGAAACTATTTATCAAATTCCAGTACACATATATCATGTTGCACTGTTGCATTTTGTTACCACATACGCTGAGGGAGCCGTATACTGCTCTCCCAGCCTATCTGCTGGCATAGACCTACTCCTCTTGAGAATAGTACTGTCGGGGGTTGTATTGCACCCTCCTACCTGTTGCACCACCGAGGTCGTGGCAGACCTTCCTGTGGCAGTGATCTTGGAGTCCACGGTTGCCTTACAGCTAGCTGCGCGGGGCTGAGCCTTCTCTTCACCTCGGGGCCACTGAGTCGTACAAAGCTCTCCTGAGTCTGCTACCACCGGCTCTACAGCGACCTGTGAGCGATAAGGTAGGTCCAGTGTGCTGGTACATTCCCACAACTGACAACCCCGGCCCTCACTTGTGCCCCGCCCCCACCTGGACCCTTCCCCCACATTACACTGCTCCCGGCCTAATGCCAAGTCTCCTGCCTCGCCTCACATCCCACCTTGCCCCAGCCCCCCTTTACCTTCCCTACCATATACTCTCAAAAGGGGCCTGGCAACATTGCCTACTACAGATCGATGTGCCTGTGGCCCAAAAATGCCCTCTGTACTACAACCTTGGTCCTCCCCTTCATCCTTGCTCCAACTTGGCTCAGCAGCTTGAAGGAGTGCTTGCTTCTCCCCTTCTGCTATCCCCTCCCCCCCTATACAGGGGTATTCACCCCGCACTTCCTCCTGTGCCATCCTGACCTCTGCCCTCTGTTGGGCCACATTGTCCTCACTCCCCCTAATGCCCTGTCAAGCCAGGCGCCGATGTCCCAATCTATGGGATTCCAGTTGCCACAGTCTGCTCCAACCCAGACTGCCTCCTCCAACCCCTGAGTCTCCCCACTCCCCAACAAAATCTCCTGGTTAACCTGCCTGAAATCTAATTCTTGCCTCTCACCCTCCCTGTCCTGTCCCTGCTCTACTGCATTCAACAATATGCTGTCATCCCGAGCACCTCCCTCTTCCAGTGTGTGCCTGCACGCATACAAACTGCCTCCCTGACCCACGCATGCTTCATTTCTCCTCCCCTTGGCTGGGGCCGCACTAGCGTACGCGGTGGCCCCGCCTATCGCAACTGAGCGTGAGGCCTCACACCCTTCCCCCGAGTCAGCGCTCTCAACAAAGTGCCTCCTCCCTCATAGGCTGCACTTCATCGTTAACTGTGACCGGCCCGCACCTCCTCCTCCTCCTGCTGCCTGCCTTGCTGTCCCCATTGCACCTGTGGCTGCCTTCCTGACTTGGGAACCCTGTCTGACCTACCTGGGCAATTCCACGATCGGGGGTCCGGTGCGGTGAAGAACATGTCATGACCCCCTCCGTGCCCTTTCTTATCGGGCGGCAGCCATGATGCGGCACCCCCTCCGAGAGGAGGTCCAAGTGCCTCGCAGCCTCCAGCAGCCGCATAGCCTGGGCCACCATCTCATTGCTGGATAAGGCCATCACAGTAAGCGGCACTCTCGCTGACAAAAAGCAGCATAAAAACATGAAATTTAACTATGCTGCACGAACAACCAAATAGTTGCAAAAACGACCTTTGCCTAGGTACTAGCCACCATGTTACCAACAAAATGGTGGCTGGCACCTACAGAATGCCAGTCTATAAACCCCTTGGGCTACAAAAGTAGCCCCAAAACCGCCCAACCCTTGAGCAGTCGTCTGCCTACTCCACGTCCCCAAAATACCTGGGGGCAGACCTCCCTGCGGGCTGCTGCCCCCCAAATCCCCATTGCGCTAGCAGTGTTGGAGGCTTCCCAACTCAAAATGGTAGTGCTCCTTGCCCATAATTGTTGACAAAATGCACTTCGTTGCTTTCTGATCAGTCAGCCTGTAATGAGGGAAGGGGGGACGTGGCTTAACGGCCAGTGCTGCTGACTTAGTAGCCTGGGAAACCGTTTGAGTCCTGGCGACTGATTAACATCCTGATCCTGTTCTGGGCAAACCTAGTATACCCGCTGTGCCTAAAAAAGAAGAGCTAAAATTCTATGGCCATATCTTTTCTGATTAGGGTATGACACACAGTCCTCAAAGTACAAGCGCTGTCAAATGCTGATCTCCTCCCGCAACCCCCCCCCAACACACACACACACCAGATGTTTCTAAGGTGCTTTCATTTCTTGGCATTGCCATTTACTTTTCCAGATGCATACAAAACTTTGCCACAAAGTGTTCCATTGAGAGAATTTACAAAAATGAATGTTTCCTTTTCCTTTAATTGGCTACATGAATGCGAGAAAAGCTTTAAAAGAATGACACAAGCAATTGAAAATGCTACTGAAATGGCGTACTTCAATTCAAAGCTTCATACAGAGGTTGCTGATGTTGAGGCAGTCTGGTTAGGTACTATCCTTGCACAGCACAGTGGACACCTTGATGCTCAATGGCATATGCAAGTAGAAGTTTGCCCCCAAACAAAGTGCTTGCAACCTGAAAAGGAAGATTGTCTGTGGTATGGGCTTGTGAACATTTCCATTTATTCCCGAATGGAAAAACCTTTTACGCTGATAACTGATCATTCAAGTTTTACTGACTATATTTGGCAAGCCAAAATGCCTCCTCTGTTTGAGCAGTGGGGACTGTGGTTACAACAGTACAATTATACCATTGTGCATGGCCCAAGGAAGGATCAGAACCCTGCTGACTACTTTTTCAGAGTGCCTATATAAGGTCATGGTACTCCATTCAAGGCGGCTGAAGCCTATATCAATTTCATCGTAAAATCAAACGCACCAGCTGCTATTTCGTTAGCCCAGGTTATCGCTGCCACGAGCCATGATGGTGACCGGCTAAAGCTGAAGGATAGAATTACACATCAGTCATGAAACCAACACGCTAGACCGCTCAACAGTGATGGTGAAATATCAAAAATACAAAAATGTCAAAGATGAATTGTCCATAACTCAGGAAGGAGTTATCCTGCAAGGGTCGAGAATTCTGATTCTGGAGAGTATGCAACAGAAAATAATTGAAGTGGTTCATGAAGGATATTGTCGAATCGTTGCAACAAAACGAACTCCCTGAGACAGTCTGGTTTCCTTATCTTGATGACTGGATTGAAAAGGAATTAAAGGCCTGTCATTGCTACTGCCTTTCAACAAAAACTAATCACCACACCTTGAACATGTCAGAACTCCCAAAGCGTGCATGGAAGAGAATAGCCATTGACTTTTTCAGTCCACTCGACAATAGACATCACTTGCTGGTGATAATGGACGAATACTCACAATTTCCATTAATTGAAGATCTTTAATCTACTACTCAAATGAATCATTGAAAGACTAGATGGCAACTTTGCGACATGGGATGTTCCAGCCATAGTGAAGTTTGACAGAAGCCCGCCTTTCAACAGTCAAGAGTTTAAAGATTTCTTGGAGCATTTGAATATAAAGCATCAAAATAGCACACCTTTGTGGCTGCAGGCGAACAGGCTTGTTGAGCATTTTATGAGTACTCTAAAGAAAGCAGTAAAGAGTGCTACTCTTGAAGCTCAATTTGAAGGCGGTGTTGAATTCTACCTCGAGCGCTTATCGTTCAACACCCCCCTCAACCTCAGGTGAAAGTCCTGCGACATCTATGTTCGGGAGAGCAATGAACACAGTCACCTGAATGGACCAATCTGAGAAAATGATGATGAAGCAACTCGTGAGACTTGAGACTTGAGGGCTTTGTATCCCACAATGTTTGTTCTACCAGGAATTCGGTTTGCACTATTTAATCACGTAGCAAGTTGCTTCTCTCAGGCGCTCCTCTCTACTAATGGTGCCTGACCTGTTTGTAACATTTGACATGGTGGGCCACCATATATTACTTTCTACTGTTGTCTTTTTATTTCTCTTATGAACGCCTTTCTTAGTTTTACTGGTAAGATTCTAATCATGCTCACTAGGTGTCCTGGACTAGCTCCTTTATTTTTACGTCCCTGCAGGGATCCCCAAGGATTGGCCCCCTTTTTTTATCTGCAGTCACCCATCATTTTCTTTTATCCCATCCTTCAGTCTGTATTACCCTTTTGATATTGACGTCTTATTTTTTAATATCTGTTTTTTTCCCCTTTATTCCTGCCCCCACCTCTACTTCTCTAGTTGTCTCCTATTTTCTTGGATGTCTTCTCACACAATGTATCTTAATCCCCTTAAACCGAGGTTCTCGACTTCACTGTTCCGTCCTCCACTATAGGCACTTATCTGTGCGCAAAGATAATTGGGGTAAAGGAAGTAGTAGTAGTAGTAGTGGAAATGAATAGGGTGTGAGGTTCAAAGGTTAAAGCGAGGACTAGTGGTACAAAGGTCTAGTCGGTAGTAAAAAGTAAAGGAAAAAATGTCGAGGGAGATCTGGGTGTGTAGAGTGCAGCAATAAAGAGGAAGAAAAAATGAGTGGGAAGATTAATGATGGACATAAAGGTAGGTAATAAAGAAACCGTGATTCTAAATAAAAAAATTAAAACATTTGAGAGCAATATTTCTACTTGAATGGTGTTCACCAGGAGGGATTCGACAACATGGGAATGTCAATGGTTTGCAACAAGAAAACTGGTTCGAGGAGAGTTTCTTCAGAATACATTTTCTTAAATACATTTTTCCGCACAACCTCATACATCTATAATCTTTGATTACATTTAATTTGCACAGTATACTTCAACAGTTTGTCATGCTCGTTGCGTTTGGCTTTTAAATATGTACAAAATCTGCCCCTGACAAACTTATTCCACTCTTAAGAGTTACTTTAAGTAGGTCTTTTCTTAACTACTGTTCGTTACTCCCCGCTTTCACTGCTTACTGGCCTCTGTAACAGAATCAATTAAGAAAATTTGGGGGCACTTCGTAATCTGACGACTGTGTTCTGAAATGTGTGCAAGTGTAAGAGCAGGTCAAAGTTGCAATAGTTCAGGTGAGTATCAACAGTGCAGTGCAGCAGGTATTTCGACTCTATGGAGTGAGCTCTTGCAGGATATTGCATTGTTTAAATGATAGTTTCAATGCTGCATATTAATTGAGTGGTTTAGGCCTTCCCTAGAGACAGGCAGCAATTCCAGGGGGTCTTGCTTGCCTTGGACTTCCATCACTTCAGATCTGAGTTGTGCTTTAGACAATGACTTTGGAGGTCAGGTAATGGATGCACAGTGCACCTTCACAATGTTGATGGATGGAATTCCCAGTTTAGTCCACATGGAGGATAAATGGAGTATACTTTGCTCCTATATAAACGTGGAAACCATCAGATCCGTGTACACATGAGTACAGAGCCCAAGTATACAAGGTTTCTGGTTCTGTCCTGTTGAATGATGGTGAGCATGCTAAACTGCAAGTCTTTGTCAGCTACCACATAGGCAAGTTTGCAAATAAAGGGGTATGGCTGAAATGGTGTCACTGGTATTGTTGGGCTGAAAGCCAGCTTTGAAGGTAATGAGCAGGTAATTCACCTGCCCAAAAAATCCTGCTGAGTTTTTGTGACAAGGGGCAGCTGAGATCGGTCTGAAATGTACTTTGTATCCCCTGGATCTTGCTCAGACTATTAGGAGTAAGTTAGAGTGGATAGCATAGAGGCAGAGATGTTGGTGCTGAATCATTGAAGATTGTGTATCGGACAGGTATAAATGTCAGCCAAAATTCTGTCTGCTGAGCTGCAGAGGGAATTGGTGCTCCACAATGGCTTCAACAGAAAAGCGCACTGAATTAACAGAGCGGGGGTTCCATTGCGAAGGGAAACTGGTTCTCCTGAGTTGGATCTACATAATTGGAGAACTTCAGTTTCAAACAATTAGGAAAGCTAGTCGTTGGGTGTTGGGAAGAAGGGGTTGCCAACCTGGCCACAGCATATTGTTGAAATTCTTGATAATTAAAATATCGCTTTATTAAAGGCTTTTTGGACATGTCTAGACTGAGGGTAGATTTATATCTGTGTGCCATCAGATCAGAATGTGCATAATAGCTACACGCTTCCCTCTTGAATGCAGATTTGAGTGTTGACCATAACTCTGTGAACCATTGGGCAAAATGGACTGTTTTGGTTCCTGGTTGTTGGTGACCTTGTCCGATGCATGGGAGATCCAGAAGAAGCAAAGGTAAACAGTAGCATAGTCCATGTTATCCATGCTGCAAGGCTAGGTGCTCATTTTGTTAGATACTCTCTAAATATGACAGTCATTCATTTGAATGTACTTGGATGTTTGATGCTTTAAAAACTACAAAAGGGGGAAGCCTGCTATTGGAGCATAAATATAGGGTGTGTCCTGAAGTGAGTGGTGGTCTCAATTAATTGCTGTAGTTTGTGAACACTCTAGGTTGGTAAGGTCTGCATGGAACAACCTTGGGATCATCAGTCTATTGAAATGGCTCTATCATAATGTACGTTTCATGTAGAGCTTAATATGACACCAATTCGACAGATTATAAAAGTTGGAAAAAACAATTATGATGGTGGTAGTGCAATGCTGTAAATACTGGTGTGGTAGTGTAGTGCAGATTGCTTTTTGAGAAACTGCGAGTCTGATGTGGGTGCATGTTACATTTTGTGGAGAAGCTTTGGTGTATGCACTGGATCGTGTCCTGGGTATCGAAGAAGCGAGCAGAAGCCTTCTCGGGATGCATGTGAAATGATTAATAATACATTCATCAGATGAACATTAATGGTAAGAAATAAAAAGAAAATTATAGGCATCTCTAGAGCCCTCTGAGTTAACATGGTTGCATTTGAAAATTAGTGTATGGTTGAAGATATTACTCTAAATCCACTTTTATTCAGAGTGAATCGCAAACTTCCAGTGATGTATTAACACTAAGAAATTTAAGCTTAAAATTGTGCTGATACTGCAAAATGAAACAGGCAAGCGTTCCCTGCACCACTCAGCTACTGGAAGATGGCAACATGTGGGTTTGATGTTTTGCAATAGCTGTACCAGCATGTTTTGGTATCTACTGTATATATTTTCTGCAAGCAGGCTGATTAAGGATCCATGAGGGATAATCATAACCACTGTTGATTCCTTTAAGCAGTGTTGAATTGTTTGCTTCCTCACTGCACCATTGTACTAGGACCAACTAGAAGCATATATTGGATTTGGTCCCTCAAACGGGTGCATTCCACCCCGTACTGCAAGGCAGCTTTCTCTTTGAACAGGAACCCGAGCTACCCGAGATATAGCCCTACAACCATACAGAACAGGTTTAGAGATTTTATAAATTAGAACTCCTATTTAAACACAAAGTCTTGCCACCTAGCTGTGTGGCACTATATGAACTGCTAATCCACATTCAGTTTCATGAATCTTTAATACAGAGGTCCTGGGCTTGAATATCTAAATTCATACAAGAATTGTGCCCCACATATGTTGTGGGAATTCTTTATTGTAGAGCTTTTCCCTCCCATAAATGGAAATGCAATTTTGTGTCCCAGATGGTTTAATCCATAAAGATGATGGCTGTAACAAACTCAAAAATGGTTTGCCCGCCTTGACCCTTGGATCTACTGTCTCAAGTGGTGGCGAATATTACGGTAAATTCTGTATTAAGAGCTATGCAAGCAACATAGAAAATTGTCAAATGTGAATGTTGATTCTTGTTTTGTTGAGAATATAAGAGGTGTTCTCCTTTGTGTACTGTAGCAGCTCAGGGAAATCCACACCAGAGTGGTTTCTCCAGAAAGATTCAGACGGGGAGACACCTTCCCTCATCAACTGGCCCTCCAGGTATTGAACCTTGTGATTGCTGCCTCGTAATCAGTCCCCCACCCCCTTAGTATCCTCTCTCCAATGTAACTGCACTGTTTTGCATAGTCTCTAATATCAATCTAATAGAAATTCCACCTTCCCAGCAAATACCTCCTGAAAAACACATTAATTGTGCAGCCTATTTTGTTTTACTTATTTTAACTAACTACTTGGTAGATGTCAAATGAAAATTTGTTTTTCTGCACCATTCTTTGTGAGTTTTGGCTAATTATTAATAGGTTTTTCTGTTGTAAGAAAGTATGCTAGCCTTCTTTTCTGTTAATTTTTAACTTTACATTTAATTGGAAATGATCAGTGTGTTTTAAACTGTGTGAAGAAACAAAAACAAATTCCCACTAATTACCTAAATTAATTCTTAAACTTGTATTATGGTCATTTACAAGCTTCACATGCACCCTCTTGATGGGTAATTGCAGTTTCCCCACCATGCTGCTAACAAGTGTCAAACAATATAAACTAGAATTGGGCAGCTGGTAACAATTGGAGTGTTCAGTGTGGCTGTGCGTTCCAGTGAACTAAATTTACTTTTTTCTTAGATTCCCATTTAGAGCTTCACTAGGCATGGAACAGAGCAAAAAAATGTCCTAATTGAACCTGCCAAAGCTTGAGATCCTGACAAATATATATTTGTATTACTCATTTAACGTTTTGCAAACAGTGGAGTGGTGTAAAACCTTAATTACTTATTTATTGCCTAGTGAAAACACCATTGGTAAGACCCACCTTCACTGTTACTCATGATGTTTTATAAGAATAGTAAAAACGATTGGTGCTTCTGAGCACCTCTAAAATAAATTTAGAAAAATGCTGTTATGTGATAATACTCCTCTCCCAGGTTTAGGCTTTAGCTCTGACATCCCCTAGATTGATTTGATGTTTAAAACAAATGTTAGCAATTGTCATACAGCCAAGTATATTTCCTATATCCTTATAGGAAAATAGAATGGTAGCAGGGAAGATCTCTCAACATTTGGTTCTAGGTTTCCTACTGAACGTTAAATTCAAAATGCAGCGTCCAATTATTTCTGAGGTAGAGTGGAGGTACCTATCCACCAGTCTTTCCTAAAACTTGTTTATCACAGTGGTGTGGCACAATTACTTCCTTGAAGCTGGCTGTAAAAATAATTTGACTTATTTTTATTAAAATAGTAAATGTATAACCTGGGTTAATAAAGTGGCCTTTTTGGTACATCACAATTAATCGTAGTCTATAAACATAAACTTACCGGTCTCATAGGACTGGTTATTTTTTTTGAGTAAAGGGGAATACTTTTATATGATCCCTTTTTGCCTGATTACTAAGGCCTTTAAGTTATCATTATTCATAGAAAACGTGACTGGAGCCTCCGAGGGATGCATGCACTCATTCATATTTTTTCTGGTGGTGCAGCTTCTTGCTCATGGAAACCAAGAACTGGTAACTCATTTAGGACTGAAACTAAATATTTAAAATTGGAGTACTTTATTGTAATTTAAATGTAAAACATTGGGGAAATTAATGGAGTTATTGATTGTGTATGTTCAGGGTAGCCTTATTAGCTCTGGACACTCAAATATCATTCGAGGACATAGTCAATTTTTTTATATTTCATAAAGATTGTGTAGTGTATAAAATTATACATTTGATAATTTTACTAGTCCTATGTTAGGTCAATGCTCTGGTTTCCATACCCCTCGTGTCACTGTGAGGGATTGTAAGTAGTTGCTCAGAGTGATTGGCATGGGTAAAGGTGACTGAAGTATGGGATGAGTAAAACAATGAATCGTACATATTTCCAATCTAAACGTAGTCGTGCAACTTGCTGTATAGATCTCATGTCCACTGGCTTATCTGAGACCATCTGGAATCACAAGATTTTACATTGGGGGGGCGGGGTGGTGGTGTGTATATATGTACAATTTTTTTAATTTTTTTTTTTTTACTTCAAATACATTTTGGAACTAGCTACAAAAACTAGTAAGGAACATTTTTGAAAGGCAATTTCCAAGCTATGGTGAGAATTCATTTTTAGTCTTTAATGAAGTATTACATATGAGAAATTTTCACGGTCGAATTTGTTTTTGTTCAGCACTGCATGAATTAATCTTGCATTGATGTATGAGCTCTGGGAAATCTAAAATGTTTTGTTAATGATATTGAATGCCAGTGTGAATGGAGAAAATATTGCTCTTGAAAGTGTGCAAATTCTGAAAGGATATAATTTAAAAAAATGTTTTCCATTTAAAAGCCAAATCCTACACCAGGACCATGAAATGTGTTATTGCAGGAGTGACACCATTTTGAGTTGTATATAAATTCAGAAAGATGGATCGGGTGAATGCTTCCATTCATTTGATAATGGGGACTGCGGTTTAAAAAAAAACCCCAAAGTACTGTAGCTCCATGTACATGTTATGCTCATCATGATAATCCAGCAAATTAAGTTTTGGAAACTGATTCAATGGGCCAAATCATAAAATATGCACCCTATTACGTAGCTTAAAAATTGAATTGCTTAGAAATGCATCTCCCTTAAATATAGTAGTTAATAAAGTGATTTCAAAAAGCGCATGGCAACTTCGTCTGAAGTGTCCCAGTGCTACGGTTTTGCTCCCAAAGTCCAGATCAGGTGAGCTCAAGGTACTATGCAGATTTAGAAAGCCAGGTTTTTAGCTTCTTTTGGAAAGCTGGCTCTGACCTTTCCTGCCTAAGAGGAAGATGATTCCCCATCTTGGCGTCCAAGATGCCAGAGCCACATCCTCCAATGCAAGCTCTTTTTTAATTCTGGAAATACAGGCCAATGAGGCCCGGCAGATCCCAATTCTCTTTTTGGGGTATGAGATGTAACTAAAGGCTGCAGAATCCTAGGGCCTTTAGTTGAGGATTCTATAACGGTAGCACACTGCTTTGAAGGACAACCTTTCTTTCAAGGGAATTCAGTGCAACTTTGCCAGAGCGGCGACTGTAGGGGAGCATCTGGGCAGGTTTAGCAGAAGCCATGCTGCAGCATTCTACACACGCTGAAGTCTCATAAGTTGACTGAGGGACCCCAATATCTAGCACATTGCAGTAATTCAGTCTGGACATTACCAGAGACTTGACCACTGTCTTCTTGGCTGCCTCTGGCTAAAAACCAAGGATTTTTTTCCAAGGTTTTTAGGATCCTGACTCATTGTCCCGCTAGGCTTGTGATTTGGCTGTCAAATGATAATGTGCAGTCAAACCAGATATCTAGATTTTTTTACTTTAATTTTGGGCACAGGTAAAGGCCAAGAGAATCGGGCGACCAGGCCAAGGACCAAATTGAAGGCTGCGTCCGAGTGATCAGGACTTCAGTCTTCTCAGCATTTAGCTTGAGACAGCTGAGGCTCTGCCACCTCCATCAGGCAAGATCTAAGCAGAACCGCAGTATTGGCCGCCTACTGAGGGGGTGATTATCATCTGCGTATGACACTGTTAGAGCTCTAGCGCGGGGTGCATATACCGATTTGAATAACGTCTGGCTCAGAGAGGAGCCCTTGGGCACCCCCTGCTGCAGTGAGAACCTTGGAGAATGTTTTTTGTGCCACCTGAAGTGTGGTTCTGTAAGGACGCCAGCCACAGCAGCGCCTTTCCACCAATTGCGCTGTACCACAGCCGGCTGTAAAATATGTGGGACAGTGTCAAAGGCTGCGCTGAGGTCCAGCAAGGGCAGTGCCTTAATGTCTCCACTGTCGACAACCTGATGGATCCGGAGGCAAGCACAAGTGCCGACTCTGTATTGTATTGGGGATGAAAACCAGATTGGGTTTCATGAAGATCCTGTGCTTCAATAAAGGAGAGCTTTTTCTGCCACCTTAAAGAAAAAAAGAGTAATGAGATGGGCCTAAAGTTCTTCGGCTTGAGTTAGTGATGTACAATTTAATCTTGAGTGAGGTCCCCTATTGTTGGCTTTCACCTTCAGCTGATGAGCAAACAGCTTTGTGGGTTGACATGGCGCAGAGAGAAAGTGGGCTCCTCTCAGAGGATGTCCCTCCATAGCCCTTACTGTTGAATGTATTGCCTTTGTGAGGGTGAATCCTTAAACCATTTGTCAAAGTCATTTCAAGATGAAACGTGCTGCCAATAACTGTACCAATCCCACCAACTAAATTGTTTTCCGTGGTACTAATGAACATCACGTTATTGTTCTCAATCAGAAGACTGGGATCTTGGAACACTTCTTTCACTTTGGCTTACCTCCTTTGGCAGTACTTCATGCTTTGGTGTTTGACTACTCAGTATCCTTTTGTCATAGGTGGAAGACTATTTTTTAATCTTCTGCTACATTTTACTTGTCACTTATGCATAGGTGTCAAAGATTTGCTTGGTTCCTTCATAGTTGACGTCTACCTTCAATGTGAGACATGTGTAGGACAGGTATTTGGTGTCAGATGCTTAATGTGGTTTCTAGTACATTAAAGCAGCAAAAAATGGGATTACTGATTGTTTGGCATGCTTTCAGTATAATGAAAATAAGCCATCATATGACCATCTCATCTGATTGGGATTAGCCGACCCAGGCTGCATGTTCCCAGAAGCTTAAGTGTCAGAGCAGACAACTGCATGTCAATTGTTTTCTGTCTGCTATAGTACCCAAACAGGTAACCTTGTCCTCATTGTTGCATGTCCATTGAGGTTAGGTCTTTAGACAGAAGAACACAAATGCATGATTTTGGAGGATTCAACTCATTCGATCCTTCTGTGCCTAGCTCCATCTTCCCCTACATGGTTTATTTAGGTTGGAGGAGAAAGTCTGTTCTTTGCTGCAGGCTGAGCTCACCATGAAGTTGGGGATATCAAACTAGAATACCAGTACAAACTATCTCCACTGTCCTACTTCATATATATGTCCCTCTAGTTGCTATCACTTCCAGTTGATGTACATGCTTCACTGGAGCTGATAGAGCAAGCTATGGCAAAGCCAGTCAGTCTAGTGTTGGCTGCCATTTTTGGCTTTTCCAAGGTTTGTAATTTTTTTTTGTTAAACTAAACAAGCGGATTGTTTGTGTAAGCGGACATTGTGCCAAAGCAGAATCAGATTGTTCAAAGGTAAGCCAGTGGCTAAAGTGGGCTGGCCATGTGCCCCATGCTTTGTGCTGTGGTGGGCGAAACAAACCTGAATGGAACACGGACAGAAAAATGGATGAAGAGAGTAGGATGAATGTGTCGGCGATAAAAGTTCTACATATATGCGGACAACCAATCCTTTTCAAGCTTGCTTTATGACCTGGTTATAGCCGCTCCTTTATTCAGTTGTGAATCAGGGAGGCTGTGACCTGAATGAAATGCCCGCGATTTCAAATTGATCTTAAAGAAAGCCAATGAAGACTGAAGGGAATTGGCAATCTTGATTTGAGTAAGCCTGCCTGCTAGACGCCCTAGATGGGCAAATGTCCATAATTTATAAAACTGTCTAAAAATATTGGTTATTCAAATGATGACTTTAGTCTGTATTCTTTGGTCTTGTCATTTGCTAACTTATTTCCATCTGAAGTTTTCTATTGAAGATTTTTCCATGCTTTTCCTAAGATCATAGAATATTGGTGCTCACTGCAATAGCATCTTCTCAGCTCATGTATGGGAATTTTGTTAGGGCTGGCATTGTATAAGAACTTTTGATATAACTAAAATTAAATCTACTCTTATGGAGGCTTTAATCCAGCTCTCCATTTTATGCCAAGCTCTTTTTTGTTTTGCCCACCACATCAAGGTGCAGTGGCAATTGGCCAACTTCACTGTGATTGAGGACACTTCTCTTTCACAAAGCGCACACCTACACAATGTAGTATACTTGGCTACCAGCAACTGCTATGAAAGTGTGCTTTGTGAGTCTTGGATTGTTTTCCTTTTATCAGTTTCTTTTTTAGGAGCATTGACCTTACAGCTCCTCACAAAGTTTTATGAAAACCATAAGAAAACTATCATCGACCAGGCTAAAGATCTAGCAGACATTGCCAGCCCAATGAGCTTTGACCAGACGTGGTTACTTGAGCCTTCTCTAAACACTTCAGAAGTCACATGGCCATCATTCAGAATGTAGCAGCACTGCTTCTTTCAGGTGCTCATAAAAGTTTGTCTATTTTCTCTATTGAAGGAATCCTGTTGGCTTCCCAGTATTGGGCAAGTGGGATTTTTGGTGCTCTCTAATGCACTAAACCATGTTTGAAGTACTTTCGGAGAGAGCGTTGTCCATTACAAATTTCTCTGCACTGTATGCTCTTCTGACATTCAGTGTTTTGTCTAGGTGGATTTTCCGCTTAATTGTTGAGATGCCGTTCTCTGAAGAAAATTCCTACCTTTTGAGGTTTAACATTGCCAGTTTGCTGTATTTGATATTATGTAGGCAGGCTTTTCTCTTGTGGGGCAGAATACATTCTCATTGCAGAAGAAACCGATTACTGGACAGGACTCTCGTCTGCTTCAAACATAAAATGTAAAATCCATTGTTTGGTTCAACCTCACCCTGTTTTAATTAATCATTAATAGTAAGTACATCCAAAGCAAAAGTCTAGTACTTTACACAGCAGCTATATTTTAGGTAAACATATATTTTTTTTAAATTTTAAGAATTGAGTTATTTAGCATCTTGATATTATTTATGGCTGTTGGATTTTTAACTCCAGCAACAATTGACTTTGTGCTACATTTAGCTCATTACATTAATTTTAAAATTAGTATGGCGTATATTTTTTGATTAATGTTTAGTGCAGCAGTGTTTTAAAAAAATCCAGATACTAGAAGTCACACCCCACTATGCTAAGGGGCTCATTGGCATAAAAGAAGACCTCTTTAACATCTGCAGATGTCATTGATAGTGAAGGATCATTGCCACAGATCTTAAAAGCAAAGTAGTTTACACAGATTTATCAATCGGTTTTCCTAAAACTACATCTTTGTCTAGATTCTTGTTAGTAAATTGTTAGCCTAATTTGCATGGTCCATTTACACTTCATTATTAAAGCTCTATGCCCAATTTTCCTCCACTTAGGAGCATTGTCCTTAGCTGTGATTTTAAGGGGTTGGGATGTTGGTCACACTCATGAATTGATTCAGAATACGTCTTTTCCTTCCTAATTACATTCTTGGTTCTTAGATTTGCCCTTTTTAGGGAGTGGAACTTGTTTTCCATGAAGACTTTACTACACAATCATTGCAATCCATAAATTATTATGCATCTCATTTAAGCATTGAATGAAGTGACTTTGCACTCAGTACACACAAGCTCTCCATTTGGTTGAGAGGAAGATTGGGCCAACAATTTGCTTCAGATTATATAGTCTTGCAAAAATTATTAGTGATCTTACCGTAAAAGGTTCTGTATCATGGTCACTTTTTGTGACCGGGTTTTAGTAGTAAATCTTATTACAACTGTAGGGATTGGGATTTGCAATCCATTCTTTATACTTGCGTTTAACTGGATTGGTGGTTTGGGTTGTATCACTGTACTTCAGTTTGTTTGAACTTTTGATTATCCCCAGTCAAGTTGTAATACGTTCTCTGTAGATTCATGTAATTTTCGCTGAATTGCAATTTCTGTGAATGCAAACAAATTTACCATAGTAGTATGCTTCTGTGGGTGTTGAGATGTCCACTTTGTGTTTAGATGAAATCATTTAATACTGTGACTTTTCGCTGCAGTCGTGCTTTTTCTGCACACTAAACTCATTGTGCAAAAATACTATTAACTGAAAGTTACAATTCATTGTTATCTTGACATTTAGGTAAAAATAAAAATGTAATATAACTGCTAGCAATTGGTTGTAGAGATGGTAATGTAACTAGTTCAATGTTAAATTCTTGATTCTCAGTTTTCCCCAATTCCATACTTGCAAACTGGACATCTCTCATGATACTCTGGCATTTATCTGACAGAAGGCCTTTAATATGTTAAGTTGTGATCAATCGGGAGGCCAACTCATATGAGCATTGTCGATTGTGTATTCATTCTGCTGCCTTATCTTTTATGGATGATGAGAGCACTAATCATTTTTCTTTTTTAAAGAGTTAAAGTTAGAGAGAGGCTGGTGAAAGATGAAAGCTCACGTGGGAGCCCTGAATTTCCCCCAGATTTGGTTCCTCAAAGAAAGCACCATCCTGCTCCAGTGCACTACATGCCTCTGCAGTCTGAAACCTCTGCATTTGATAGGGTTTCTACCCATCCAATCAGTTCAGTTCATCAACCAATTCATGGCCATATCCAGCCTGCTGGCCTTGCCCACACTGCCAAGATAGTCAAGATGCACGAACCTGAACCGGTGTCCGTGAGCAGACTTACTGTACCTGCTGGTGTCAGCTGTGTAACTAAATTACCAGGAAGCAACGGAGTTCAGACCAGCAAATTAGTAGATATTTTGCAAAGCCCACCATCTAATGTGGATGAGCAACAGGAGCCTAGAAAGCTGTTAAGAAGTAGGACAGTCCTTGCATCAGAAACTCACGGACCGGTATTGAGCACAAATGATAGGGGATGTGCGGAAGAAGGAAAATCCACACTTGATGTTTCTCTTATAAGAAAGCCAATTGTTAAAACCTCAGCACTTCGGAAAGATATGCAGCTTTCTGTTCGACAGATGTCAGACTCTCGGAGCTCGATCCCTGAAAACATTGAACGAAGTGAAACTCTTATGTACATCCATAGTGGATCTGTCTTGCGTCCTGCTGAATCTAAAGGTCCTACTCGAGAAGTGTCTACCATGAAACATAAGCTGCTGACTCGCTCGTTGTCAGCTGATACGGGTTCTTCAAAGCTGGAAGTCTTTCAATATAAAGAACCAACCATGAAGCAAGGTGCTGACTTTCAAACTGCAGAAGCAAGTCTACCCAATGGCGAGGTTGGCATACTTGACACAAAGGTTTCTGTTGCTCAGCTTCGTAGCACCTATTTGGAGACTGCCTCTTCCAGCAAGAAACCTGAACTGTAGGTGATGTTTCAAACCTGTTTCAGTGTTACCCTTGCACGTCATTGTGAACTTACCCACACCTCAATACTAGTTGTGTTTTGCATTAAAACACAAGTCGCTTAGCTCACCGCTACATATTCCAGTATTTGTGTGGTAGAACAGTCCTCCCTAATCGTGCACCCTTGCTTGCTCATGCAAGTAATGGCAAAGCTGGCATGCGTGCCATACTTCTTTGCATGGAACATGCATGAGAGTAGTGTGAAGTGATATAGACTAAGTTTGAGTGGCTTTTGTTTTGAGTTGCGTCTATCTGTACTTTTACTTCTTTTCTTTCCATTTCTTTTATTTAATTTCTATCCTTCATTGTGATTGAAAAGTGAATCTCGAGTTGAGATGCCGTCACCAGGTATTGACTTGTCGGCTGGTTCTGAAAGGGAAAGAGGCAGTCGAAAGCCACGCCGCTATATTACTCCTGGTGAAAGTAGAAAGTCCTCGGAGAGGTTTAGAACACAGCCTATAACCTCAGCAGAGCGGAAAGAATCTGATAGGTAGGCAATTGTGTGTAGTTGTGGTATTGTACTCTAAATTTCCATGTTTTGCTTTGGAGTTCGTCTGAACAAACAGTATCCCTAAACACTTGCGCTGCAGAATTGTCGTGCTGTCCAAAACCTCTACAGCAATTGTAAGCTAATATTATAAGAGTAATGTTTATTTTGCCACAATTTTGATAAACAAAAAACAAAGCAACTGTTGGGCACATCCTCGTCAAATAGTGGACAGTGTAATCACTTTGGAGGGCAACAGACCTACATTTTCAGTTCCGACAATTTCCTTCTTGGGAAAGAGGGAGGTCAAACACCAGATTAATATTGCGAGGATTGTAAAGGCACATTACTTTTCAGAATGGCAGGTTACGATAAGCTATGTGAGTTTTACTCCTATTGTTGCAAAGTATTATTTGTCTAGAAATGTACCAGGTGATGTAAGTGCCATAGGGTCTGATACAAATGAATAAAACTAATCTGTGCTTTTTTTTTTTTTTACTCAAGATAGTAATTTCCTAGTGAAATTCTCCATATATCCACACTTTTGAAAGCCCTGCCCTACAGTGACTGGACCCAAGAGCTCTTTGAAAAACTGTTGGTCTTTTCTGGCAAAGGATCGTGAAATGTAGCTGTCTTTTTTAGTTCTCGTTTATTAGATCAAACATCTACAACTCTTTCTTAGAACCATACCAATGCTGAGAATTTCCTCTTCTACCAGTTAAGAATACCTCTTGAAACATGTCATAAATTGTAGTCCGCAGTGCCACACAAATTAAGTAGTCATACCCATTTATTCATCTAAGCAGTTGAAATTTGCATAGGATGTATAATCCATCCAGGCCCTATAATACAGATATCAAGAATACACCTTCATCTTTCACTAAAATGGACAGTAGAAAAACTAGTTGAGTTGAAGTGTTTGCTGTGCAGGAATGTAGGATATTTTAGACTGTGGTAAAGGAAAGGGTTAAGGAGGCTTGTAAGTGTGCAGAATGAAGGGGAGGTATGAATCCAGTAACTGCCATACCCAAAACGTAAACAAAAGGATGACCAACATGTACAAATCATACAGCATTTCCAAGACTTAAGATCTTCCTAGAAAATGTTCTACTTTTGCAAACTTCTATTAAATGCATGTGAAATCTTACCAATGTAACTGGTTGGTTAAAGTAACTACATTTTATAGATGAGAGATGAATGTTGGCCTGACTTATTGGGCTAACCATTTTGGTGTTTCTACAGAGTGCTAAAATACATTTCCCTTTTCTAAATATCCAAGCCCAAACTGATGCATAGACTGGGCCTGAATCTGGAATTCTTTAACTGTTCCATGAACATTTAGTTGGAAGTCATTCTGAAATGTTTGCATTTCAAGCTTCTGTTCATTGAAGGTATTGAAATTCTGCAAAGCTGAGCACTAATGGCAACCTTCGTTTTGGGGCATACGAACTCTTTGAGCATGGTTTATCCTCTAAGTGTTGATGGGTCAGATGACTGAAGGCAGACCGCAGGGATTTGGAATAAAGGTGCATAGTGGTGAGAAATTCAAGGATCCTGGTCTCCACTGGAAGTCAGCGGGGAGCCATTAGTAGGCAAAACATGGTCAACTGTGTATAGGTAGAAGCACCATTTGGCTACTTGACTTTTCTTTTTGCAATTTGCTAATCAGTTCCTTTTGGCAGACTGTGTATGCTAAGATTCAGTAATGCAAACACATGAGGGCAAGTTGTACCTTTCTTTCATGGCTAGACTGTGGGAGATGAAGAATTTCAACAGTGCAGAAAGATAGGCTGTTGACATGCATTCATTTGAAGAATACAATCAAAAATAGTAATCCTCTCTATTTACCTATAAAAATGGGCTGAGTGAAGGTGTTATTTTCGTAGTCCATTTGAAAGAGTAGCTCTGGACCAACATTCCCTATGATTAAGGCTGCTGTCCTTGTTCCGTTCAGGCATAGTAAACTTTCATTAATCCAAAAATCAATCTGATCAAGACGCCCTGCTATGCTCAAATTTTTCACCACTTTGTTCTCCAGATTAATATATGCCTGGGTATCCTCTGCATGCATCTGGAATTGCGCCTGGCAAATTAAATGTGCCCTAAGAAGCAAGTAGAATTTGAAGCATAGTGTGGACAGAGGAACCCTGAGTTACTCCACATAGCACTTTACACAAAGATGACATTTGATCCTTTTCAATATTTTGGGTTCTGATTTTGATAGAGTAATTGAATCCAAACAATAGCAGTCTCTGATATCCCCTCCACTAGTTATGCCTAAAAAGCAGAAGCCTACTTAGCAGAATGGTACGGTCAGACCTTATTCTGTTCCTTGTGATGGTCTGAGTCTTAATGCTCATTAAAGATGAGGTTCTGCTCCATGTGTTTAAAAAAACAAAAACAAAAAACACAAAACTATTTGTATAACTAATAGTTGTCGAGCACTAGTTTCATCATGTGTGGGGTGAGGAATGCCCATTTTCATTAATCCTGGGACTTTGCCTCTGAAAAGGGAGGCATTTATTATACACCGAATATTGGCCGCAAGGATCCAGATATTTGTCAAGCAAGTTACTTTCCACTTCAGTTTTCAAGTCTTAAGTTAGGATTAGGTGGAATCTATGGAATGCAATTATTTTTTGGAATCTATTTCCTAGGTTTTTAGTTTGCACATTCAATCGTTAGTAAATCAAATATAGGCATGTTTTTCTCTCCATCCATGCTTCTTAACACAATGATGCCGCCGAGCAAATGGTGTGGTACTGCAAATTTATATTAGTTTTTTTTTTTTCTTTAAAGAGTATTTATAAGAATTAAGTATAAACATTCATAGATGTGGTTTCGCACCCCCTGGATTTTATGACTGATATTCATGACCATTGATAAACCAATTTCTGCTTAATTTTTCCTATTGATCCCAGTTCAAAGGGTCAGACTGCTTGATCAAGTATAGGCCATAGCAAGTCTTAATATAGGAAGTTTGGTCCATGCAGAAATATTTGTTTGCTCTATGCTGCAAAAATAATTAGCATGTTAACTGAAACTAGGATGGAACTTGTGAGAATTTCCTTTAAAGGTACTTCCTGTCAGTATGTCACCAAGTAGGTCCATGATGTTGAACGAAATCTGATTGCGTAATGATTGGTAAACTTTATCCCTTTTTTCCTTTGAGACCGCATTAGCTCTTTGAGACTGGAACCATAGCAAATGTCATAAAACCACTATTCATGACTCATTGTACCACAAATTCTTGTCTAGATCTTTTCCGGTAGCACAAGAAGCAGAGGGTCTGTATTAGGCGTTTTTTACATAGCCACCCTACACCATGTATATGTTAAAGCCTTTAGCTTGGATTGTGTCTTATTGGTTCATCTGTTACAATCCACATTTCACACTTACATGCCTATGGCATGTAAGCTATTGGGTTTTGAATGCTGTTTTTTAAATCCAAGTGTCCTACATCCCTTTGCCTCATTGCTGACACGAGCAACAAAACCTTGTATATATTCATCTTGGTGCTTGGGAAGATGTTTTTTCTTCTTGTCCAGTCACTTACCTGGTCTCTTCCAAGTCATACTCCACGTAGTAAAATATTATTCTAAGCTCCAGACTAAGTAGTGGCTGTGCAAGTATGTTAGGTGCATGAGGTCCAACTTATTATGACTGACTGGGCACATTTTGTGATTGTCATATAACACCCCCATCACTATGCAAAGGGTTTAGTGCTTTCCTGGAGTCCTTCCAAGCCACTCCCTCAGAACCTGGTTGTAACAAAGCAAAAGGATGCTAATGTATCAATGGATGCAATGTCCAAGTCATGGCAGATAGCTCTACACCAGACACTTGTTAAAGAGGAACCGTTTGAGGATTTCTCTTTTCTACCTTGATACGAGTCTGGGTTTCTTTCTTGTACTCTGGGTGGTGGTACGTCTTCAATTTCTACAGCACTATAGAACAAATCCACTTCATTTTACCCTTCTGGATGTTTTTAGTGTGGAAGTGGCCACCACCCCTTTAAGATCCAGTGACTCTTTTAGGAAAAATTAATTTACATTGTGGATTAAACAGCTGTTTGTGACTCAGAAATTTCCACTCTGTCCAAGCCTGTCAAATAGTATTCCAAATTTTGAGCATTGCTTTGATAATGGGAATACGTGAGGTTCATGTTCCGTTCCTGTGAGACTTAGGCTTGTTTCAGGTCGTTTTCATCCAAATCTTTAGACGTTTTTTCATTTTCAAAATAATACCAAGGGTTTATGCATAGTGTCCCTGCAAAGTATAGTGTTTCTTGAAATTCTTAGGTTGGAGCCCAAGAGGGTAGTAAAATCTGTTTTATTAATTCCCTATATTCATATATCATGACACAAACTTAGTCGGCTAAATAATGGCACATCAAGGTTTTGACATTTGTAATTTTGACCGTCAGACTAGTTCCTAAATTCTGCATTGATACTAAGGTTGCCTTATCTCTTGGGTTTGTGGATCAAGACTCATTCAAGTGGTTCCTGGATCTTTTCACTCGAGGTCAGGAAATAAATTGTCAATGGAGAATACCTGTCTTGATACAAACCAACCTTATAGGGTAAGTAACGTTTTCTATTGGCGTTAAAAGTTTGGTAGTGTAAAATTGAAACTGAATTAAATGTTTTTATCATCTTGTGGTAGATGTATGTGATTTATTGTGTACAATGTCCATTCTTTAAGGCTTGCTGTCCTGGCTGTATTTGATGGATACTCATTCATTCATCTTGTGACAGTTGAAGTCCCTGATGAATGTTGTTAAAATGACCATCAAATGTCGAGCATTATTTTATTTTTGTTTCCCACTGTCCTTTATCAGACAAAAACAGATATTTAAACCTGACTTTATTTCTTTTAGTTGTTGTCTAATTTGTGTTTTCATTTCATTTGTTGACATTCCATTAGGTCCTCTGTGAGTCCAGAAGTGCCACCTGTTGAAGGCAAGTGTCTCTTCCCTCTGTTGCACCTCAAACCCCTTTTTAGACAAATGGTCTGTGATAGGGTTTCAAGTACTTAAACATTGATTTGAGTAAATTTTGAAAATGTCACAAAATTGCATATGTGTTCCAGTATGACAGATGTAGAATGTGTACTAGCTTCTATAATATTACATCTAAAGATGAAAAATGTCCTTGGCTTCCACTCTTATGTTGAGTGCAAATTCAACCTCCTAGATTGTTTAATATTGGCTACCAAACTCCATAATGAAGTCTTTAATTAAATATCTTAGAAGTTTTTAAAAAATCAATTATGAACACTCCTGCAAAGAGATCTGCCAATCAATTGTGAAAAGCCAGGTATATTTTGTATACTTTTCTTTCTTCTCCAGAGATCGCCATCTTGAAAGAAGTGTGGTGTCTTAAAATCTGTATGGAATGGAAAAATAGCCGGTGACTTTGCGTACTAAAAAGTTGTGGAATTTTATAAAATATCTACTTGCCAAAGAGAATAGATGCTTCAGAAATCTACTTGCCTGTAAGAAAAACAAAAAATAAGACAATCATACAAATCCACCTTCGACTTTGGTGTCGTGCAGTTCCAAATTACGGCATCATTCTCCATATATCAGAGCTTTAATAGCCTCTCTGATTATGCCAGGGTTCAGACAGGGTTATGGGTGTTTTCTAGGACGGCTCTGGTCCTACATCTTTCTGCTCTTATGCTAATGGACAAATTAGACATATTGGGACTTTGTCTCAAATCTTTAAAAATTCCCAGATTCTGTAATTGAAGAAGCTTTGTTTATGAATGGGCTCTATTGGCCAGCTTTCTGATGGCAGTAGGGCTCTGACTAAACCAACACTTTCATTTTACATGACGTCTGAATGTAGCAGAGTTTAGGATACATAATTGTGCTTTCTTTACATTCTGCTGAAGTCTTGTGAATTGCTCTGGCAAATTTACATTTAAGCAATCGCTTAGTTTCACAAATTCAGTCTAAATCTCAGATTTTGCTTGTGACCTGGTGCCTAGGTTGAGGATCAAGGAGATTGCCCAAGGTCTGACGTTCTACACTTGACCATACTGTTAATTCTTAGGAAGATCACTTCATCTCAGTGTGCCAGAGTTCCCTTTTTCCCATAATTCTGAGCAGATACTATGATCTACATCAGTGACTTGCTGTTTACATTTTACAGCTAGATAAACTCTGTAAAGTCTTGTCAACCAAAATGTTATGGGTGATCTATGCTACTAAGTTTGACTAGAACCACAAATGCCAGGCCTAGTTAGTGACTTAAATGTGGTCAAATAGCTTTTTTCTGTGGGGGTGATAATGCTGTATATTTGAGAGATTTTTAAAGCTGAACAATAAAAATGACAGAAATTGAAACGCGGACACTTATTCCACAATTTGTGTTTAACTATCATCCTGTTTATGGTAAAAATGTATCAATGTAGACAATAAGATTGTGAGAGTAATGATACTCCTGATAGTCCTTTTTTTTTTTTTTTTTGCCTGATGGCATAAATATTACTGTTTTTTTGTGTATACATAGGATTGTTTTGATTTGTTGGCATTAAGTTCTCTGCTTGTTGTAATCAGCGCCTCTGAAGTGATGTTTTTAAAAATACTTCTACCTTCAAACGCTTAAAAGTAGTGATCAGTATTGTATGGTCTATCGGATTTGTGTAACTTTTGTTGTGCCTTAAACTTTGCTCAACAAAAATGTTGCTCTCCACTGAAAAAACTGATTTGATCATTTAAGTGATTAAATAGTCTTGACATTTGTGCTTATTGGTAATAGTTGTATTCACTTGCTATAGTGGGTTTATTAGGGCACCACTGGAAATTAATGTAAGTTTGGCTTATACTCATAAATTGGTTTTTCACTCTGGAACGGCCTGTGAGTTTGTGCACACTCAAACGTACCTGTTTGTTTCTTCACAACTTCTCTCCATCCCCCTGTAAAAGGTGAATAATTTACTGCTGACATGGGAATAAGTAAATCTTTTTCCATGGTGGGAAGGAAGTTTCTCTATGGGAGGGAATATTTTCTTCCTGGAGGAAAAAAAGAACTAAAAGCCTTACCAACTGAATTTGCTCTTGTTTGACAGACTTCACCTGACCATATATACATGTGCTCAGGCGAAAAGGGAATTTACAAAGGTGTGCTAGGAGTAGACCTAAGAACTTGCAGTAGGTTTCCAGTCCAACCTATGCAAACTTTTGTGAAGTCCAGAACATTTTAAACCGCACCAGTGCAAGTTCATTAATGTGCAGTGACTGTTTTGTGACTTAAATACAAATGAATCAGTGTAAAACCAATATGTGGCCCATTATTCTAAGTATTGGCATGCAGCAAAACCAGGTTAATTACAGGATGGTTTAAGTTTTTAATACATTTCAACAGACACATCTTATTCAAAATATTTTACCACTAGCTGATCCTAATTTCCCATTAGCCAAAAGGTTAGAAGGCCCACTATATAATATTAAAACATTAAACATTGGTATCTCCAAGACCAGCAACTGAACTGTAAAATACATTAATAGTTGTGAATTGATTGTCTAAAGTACATTCTTCATAAATAATTTCAATACCTAGTTATTTTACTGGCATACCGGACTCCTAAATACCATTGTAAATGATGATCTAAAACAATTGTTTCAAGTTGTCCTTAAAAGGCCACTATAGTTAAGAAGTCTCGAACTACCTTCTTCCCCCACCCCCAAGTTGCAAATATTTTTCAAACCTGTTAGTTTGAAAGTAATGAAGGATAATTTAGCAAACTGTTGCAGCTTTTACCCATTCTAAATCAAGTTGCAAATCTTTTTGGACTCCTTGTTTGCTTTCAAAATAATGTATCCGTTCTTCTGCATGTGCTTGCATCCAATAAGAGTATTTTGAGACCATAGTAAATGGTCACAAATAGTTTCATTTTGCAAACTTGTACACATTTTAGATTTGGACCACTGCTACTAATGCAAGCTGAGCTTATATTGCTCACTGTATTTCTTGGAGTACTCATCTTAACAGTAAAGGCTTTACGTTAATAAATTAAGTATACCATTCGCACCATTTTATACATATGGATTTCTAATTTGTCCTCTTTCCCACAACCATACTGTTGTACTCAAAGTTGGTGTCTAAAGGGATTGTGTTGCAGTGGGTGGAACCTGCTTGTCCAGCTGACCAAGAAACATGCAGACAGGTTGTCTGTACACCGAACATTTCCTTGGCTTCGGCCATAGGAATTTCACAGCCCTGAGTACCAGCACCATGTACCACCCAGTCAGCAACCCACCACAACTTGCTTTTGACCAACAATAAATACATAGAAAAAGGATTACATCATCTGAGCATATGTTCTGCCGGAGCCCCAAATTCATAGACCATCTCATATCAAGGTGTACCCCCTCACGCACTCTACGCTCAATTCGTTTCCAGCTACTGACAATTCCCGCCTTCAAGTTAAAGCGACAAGGAGGTTGCAGGTTTGCTTCTTTGGCTCCGAGATTGTGGAACTCCTTCCCATTAGAAATTAGGTCATGCACTGACCTATTATGCTTCAGGAAAATCCTTAAGACATGGCTGTTTGTCCAGGCCTATGAATAAATCCTCCTGGGGGCCCGGCACATCTTAGACTCAGCGCCATGAAACCAACCGGTGTACGTGCGCTTTATAAGTTTTTTTTATAACATAACATTGTTGCTACTTTTCTGTTTCTTGTTTTTGGTCAGTATTGATTGCATTTGAGTAAATACTGATCGTCGAGCAACTAATTGATTGGACTCATTTAATAAAGTATGGAAAACTAGGACTGTTCCGTTTCTGCAACCTAAAATGTAGTTGGCGGGAGGGGTTGACACTGACTCTTGGAACTTTGGTAATAATGTAGGGTTACTTATGTTTGGTTCAAAAAGAATTTGTTTAAAGTCTTGCCTACATATTATTTTAGCCATCTTCAAAACAGACCAATTGCAGTGACGTAGATGGCTCTGTTAGAGAAACAATGCAGTGAATTTCATAGGTTTGCTCTTGAGCATCGGCTTCCAAGATCTTTCCTTACCGGCTTAGCTCAGCCTTGAATAAATGGATTGGAAACCTTTTTTTTCTTTTACCTTATTGATCTGGACAGGTTGGGCTGTGATAGCAAGAACTGGTATGGGTTATAAAATGCAAATGGTGCCCCTGGTTGGATATAAGTGTAGATGCATAATTAGGATGCATTCCACCACCCCCAGCAGATCTGCCATCTTGTGATTTTTTTTTTTTTTTTTGGTAATGTGCCCAAAATTATATTCGGATTTTACTCCACTCTTCTTAATCCTAAGGTAATCCTCTGGTGTGCATAGATTCTACTCTGGTCTACGCACCCTCTAGAGAGACCAGGCCCCCACTGGCTCTTTTCTTTCCCTTTTATGAAACTCTGCTTGCCAGTCCTATGGTCTTGGACCCTCTTGATTTCTCTTAAATGTCTTGCTTTACAGTAGATCTATGTGGTTTCACACCTGAACACTGATTCTGATTGAATTTTATCACAGACTTAGTTACACAAGGCTTCTGGGCAAGATTTAACAGCAGCCATTCCTTGCAGCTGTAAAAGTCACCATGTCCATTGTATTACACACCTGGGTGACAGCACAGCTTTATTATTTTGACACCCGGACTGTCTCCCATGATATACCAAGGTTCTTTTGGGCTAATTACATGTTCTGTAAAATTCATGCTACTCCCTCTCCTATCACTTTTAGTTAATTAAGTCATCCATTTAATTTAATGTATTGGTTTGCTCCACTCTTGGACTTAGTCCCTTACTCTTCCCATCTGGCAGGGCACTTCCTCTTCTGTTTTTTTATTTTCAGCATAGGATACATCGGGGCAGATTTACAAGCCCCTTGCGTCATCTTTGCACTGCCGTTGCGTCACTTTTTGTGACTCGGCGGCGTAAAAATGTGGCCCATTTACAACGTGACGCATCTCCCTAAAGCCCTGCTTCACATTATACCTGCGACTGGTATAATGTATACAGGGTGGGCGATCCCACTTAAAAAAAGCCTCGTAGAAGTGACGCAGTGAAATCTACAAGATTTCACTGCGCCACTTCTAGGACGCCACTGCGTCAAAACCTTGCGCCTTCTTGGAGCAGGCGCAAGGAGTGACACAGCACAATGAGGATAGGCCTCCCCATGCATTGCTGGATTTGCGTCATGCTTGCGACACCACTCCAGCAATGTGTGACTTTTGGGTTAACAGTTGCATGTGTCAGAATTTCTGGCGCATCTGTCAATCCTTATGCCATGGTGTTGCGTATTGTAAATACGGCGCATCCATGGTGGTGTAAGGGTTTCTCAGGGTGGTGCAGGTAAAGTGACGCTTCTCTACAGATGCTTCACTTTCTTGTAAATCTGCCCCATCCTCTCTCGCCTTACCCTGGATGACCAAGTGGTAAACGTTCATCCTAGCATTCCTTCTGTGGCTATAAACTAATCCACCTTTTGGACCCCCACCTTCTCCCTCCTTCATACTGGCAGCATTGAGGGAACAGCTAGGGCTTTCAAGTGGCGATCCAGCACTAATGTACCTGTCTGTTTTTCTTTGTTTTTGTATGCTGGCTGCTGTACAAGTTAGTAGTTTCTCACTTTAATCTAATGAAGCACTTTGGTGCGTTGAACATTCCACTTCTCCTTCAGGCCAGGTGATTTTCACTGGCACAAATTCGTATCTTGGATGGAGAAAATGGAGAGAACTCTGATGCATTGCAGGCCAGTAGTAGAAGTTATTTCCAATTGACAGCCCATCCTCAAAAGATGAAATGCTAAAACTGATACGGGTGATTAAGCTTCCTTTAAAGATGAAAAGGTGAAAGTCTAGGGCAGTGGATTCCCCTTCAGAGTGAGATTGTTCCAAGAGGATTGGTGAGACAACTAATTTAGAAGAGAAAAAAACCTTTACAAACACCCCTCAAAGAAAAGCCATTACAAAGAAATGTTCAGGGCAAGAGCACAGAAGGGCTATCTCTGGAAACGAGAAATCCTCCAGTCAGCCCCCACCTGCCTGTAAACCAGAAGGCTAGTCTCTGAGCACGCACAGCGCCTACAGGGCACAATTTCGCAATACACTGGGGTGCATACTGGCCTGCCTAAGGGAATGTTTGTCGCTGGCACTGTCTGGGGCAACGGGACCAGCTATGGTCAATCCTGAAAACAAAGGTGGCCCCTGAGATCTAAAGGCTTTAAGCTCACGCTGAGGGGGATAGATACCAGTATTGACGAATTACAATTCAGCCGAGTGGGGGCAAGCAAAGGAACCTACTGAGACTGCCTCAGAACGATTGAATGATTGACTATAAGGTATTTCCAAAAGAATCGGAGCACTTTTGTGAAATTGAGTTATCCTTGGAACTATCCTAAGCCCCGATATCTGTTATCAGAAGAGAAGCGATTTAGAGAGACTGTCTTGGGACTATTCAATGATTGGCCATAAGGGATTTACAAAAAAGCAAAAGATTAGGAAATTATCCTTAGAACTGTCCTAACTAACAATATATGTGGTTATTAACAGGGATAGGGTAAACAAAGTGACCTCTGTGAGTAGGCCCAGAGATTGGATGTTGAGAGGTTGAGATGATGCAGAACTGTCCTGATTAGCCGTGACTGGTTTGAGCAGACCAACAAAAGAACCACAATTCAAAAGTGGAAATGGAAAGTACCCAATACTGTTTTACAATACTGCAGGACATGTATAATTGAACCGACAGTACACTATGCCGACGGATGGTCCAGGCCAAAATATCAAACTACTTGAGGGGGGAGTGCCATTCTCCAAGAGACCAATTTACTAAAGAGGAGCCTGAAGTCTAAAGAAAATGGAGTTAGATGGAAATCGGCAGCAGACATGGACAAAGCCCTTGGAAACTAAACAGATAAGTGAAATTATGAGCCATCATAAGACATCGGAGGTGAAAAACCAAAGACTCCTGTCCTTTGTCCAAATTCAATAATGGTCAAAACAGCCAACAGAACTTTAAAAAGTATTGTTCTATCCCACTAGGGTGAAAACTACAACAGATCTTAGTGAAGGTGGAGGTCCATGAAAATTCAAAGCAAAACGATGCTCTGGCCCCAGATATGGTTATTACATTTGCAATTTATGACTATAACTTAGGAGACAAACTCCTTATTTGAGATGAGACAATAGTCACAATGACCAATACATCCAGTCATATATCAAACTCCCAGAGTGCGATACTGGAGGACCAGCCGTCACTTGAAATGTTGCATCATCTAAATGGGACACAACTGAAAATTATGATCAGAACAGAGCTTAATATCTGAGTGAAAACCACTATGAAGCTGGGCTTTGTTCTTGATGACAGCCCTTCATTTTCTGACAAAAAGCCAACAAATGGCAAACAGAGCAGGTCGTAGTACCATGTTAGTCCCTCTACAATGCCACATGGACTTTAGGAAAAGTTATTGCTCTTCAATAGGCAACCAACAGCAGCTGCACATATTTTTGGAGGGGTTGCGGTAGGGGCAGAGGGTGAGCCAAGGAACCTCTCCCCACTTGTATAGAGTTGACAGCACAAATTATGATACAAACCTCAGTACTGGAAAGAGTAATGGCAGTGAGTCTGGGGAGACTTGGCTCAAACTGAAAAGTGAAAACATGACACCTGAAACAGTGGCAAGGTAAAGACACTACTTGAAATACTTGTTCGCATTTTTTAATAAAAAATGAAAAACCTCAAAAGGGCAAAGGAGAAGGTAAGGGCCCAATCTATAGTAGTCATAAACTGAGTAACTATAGTCCCGTGTGATGCTTGTGATCCTCTTCACAGAACCTGCTTGCTGTTCCCAAGATCCATAGGTCAAGCTCTGAAGAGTGCACCTTCCACTTTGGAACTAGGCTCCCCCCATCCAGAAGGAACTACATTTTCTGTCATTTATTAAAAAAAAAAAAAAAAAAAAAAACTCACCTATTCTATAAACCATTGAGTTGGTATGTTTAATACACATTCTTAGTGTGCTCTTTATTCCTAGATAGCCACATAGCCGGAGGACACACTTTGGGGTATTAGGATTGAGTAGAACAACAAACTAGTTGCTCTTGATTATTTTTGTTTCCGTTAGACATCCGGTCATTGCTTCCACTGATTACGACGTTGTCTACCTCTTTGCCTGCTCAGATCACATTCGCCATTCTGTGAAAAAAGCAAAGATCACTGCTCAGAGCTAGAGTTAAATGATAACTTAATGGCTGGTTTTAAACTTATCTCGTTTGGAATAGGTGGGCACAGTATACCTATAGGTATTGAATCTAGTGTTTGCTTCACCTTGGTGAGTCTGAATTTTTAAATCTTCTTTATACTGCAAACTGATTGGTCCCTAGGAAACTACCCACTTGTTATGCATGGCGGTGGTTGTGTTAGTCCCTATGCTAGATGTGTCAGCATTTCGATGGATTTAAATCGGAGGATGATTTTTTAACAGCTACTTAATCTTGCATAGATTTGAAACACCACACTTCAGTAGATTGCCTCTTAGTGACTGCATAAGAAAATGCTTCACTTGTTGGCTCCTTTCTTGGTTAGCTATGGTCTCCTGTGCCCATTCCTCCAGTATGTGTTTATTAAGAACCATAGTTGGTAGTATCAACAGAAATATGCCAGTCTAAATCTGTCACTAACTCGTTTGAGTGCATTTTGCAAGTAGCCTGATGAATTCATGCAAGGAACTTGTTGACAGTCATTAAACTTCTACCTCAACAAAGGGTTTACACAATTGACCTGTTGGTGTAGCAGTATATTCAAAGTTTAACAAAATTCCTTATTTTTGAGTATCTGTGTATTGGTAAAATAAGACCTCGAAGAATCGCACCAAGGTGCAGGACTTGGAGCTGCCGAGGTACTTATAACTCAATAAGGAGACCGAAATGTTAACTCCTATACCACTGGATGAACTTAACTATAAGATTGTTTCATATCACTTTTTGGTTTGTTAGGCAGTGCATGATTGATTCAACAGTGTTTTTAAGGTGTAACCGGAAAGGCATGGGAAACTGATTTGTTGATGGGGATATGTTTATACCAATATTGAATGTGTGCTATTTTGGAAGCCATGTGAATGATTGAGACTGCCATCAGATGCATTTTTTTTTTACAGTCTAGGGTTATTCAGCAGTTTGGTTCTATTTATTTCTGCTCCTCATTTTAAATTATTGATCATTTTTCTTTGGGTGACACTCCCTCTGCAATGAGCTTTTCTTATGCTCCAGGAGGCTTCTGAATGGGTAAAGACATGCAGCTTCAGGGCGGATTTTAGCACATGACTTGTTCTTGAAATGCACTGTATTCCTGTGATATTTTGAATCATTTACAAATTGCTTTTGTGACTTATAAATGCTGTACCCTCTGACCTGACTAATACAGGTACCTTCTGACCTGACTAATACAGGTACAGATGAATCCTACAGTTGCTTGGTATGCAGCCCCTGCATTTGTTGAAACCGGGAGGCAGTTTAGACCATCAATAGTGCACCTGTGCCACTTCAAGAGTGTTGGAAAGCATTGAGGCCTTACCGACCCCACGAATTTCCAATGTTTGGCAGCTTATTGAATCCGTTTTCACCCTCCATTTCCAAACCTGTCTTTGGCAGGTTGAGTAGTTTAATGCACAGCATCAATATTCCCCTGGGCAGGAGGCAAATATGTCCTTTTTCTCATGAAACCGTATGGTTAATTAGTCTACTTTAAGGGCTCTATTCGCATGGCCTCTTTTAAGCATTGGCTTTTTATTTACTATGTCATCCTTGCACCTCCTTGTTTAATGAAAGCTTTGTACTCCATTGTTCAAATGGGACGAGATGAGAGCCACACAGACAACTTGTGATTAGATTTCCCGCTCCTCTAGCACTACAGTTTTTTTTTATGCCTAGGGTGGTTGACAGTAATTTAAATTCCTCTACAACTAATTGGTCAAACTTTATTCTATCCTCCGCACTGAGTATGGGCTTACTCTTTTTATTCTAATGCTCTTGCATGTATCTACCGCAGGCCGCTCGCGCCCCCACTGTCCCGTAATCCCAGACCTCCACCAGAAATCAAAACTGCTCCAAACTGCAATTAACTGCCATTTAAGTTTAACAATTTTTATTCAGAATCTGTGTATAAACAATTTCCCTTCCATAAATATTTATTGTATGCATTCTGTAAACTTAGTTTCATATGCATCCTTTGATTTTGATTTTTTGTTTGCAGATGAAGGGAAGGTGGATGACCGGGCAAAACTGAGTGTTGCGGCAAAAAGGCTGCTTTTCAGGGTAAATTTTATTCCCTTGTTTGTAAAAGCTAGATGTGAGATGTTGAACAGCTTAGAAGTAACAGAACGTTTCTGGAGCACCTAGTTCCACTAGATGGTTTCAGATTTATTGATCTAACAAAATTCTGCACTACAGTTGGGTCTTCAGATATTAGGTGACTTTTTTTAAAATATGTGCTTGAATATTTCTGTCCTTGATATATTTACTAATTTGTTCAGGATAAATTCGGAATAATTGTTATGTTTGTTAAAATGAAAAAAGCCGGTAATGCCCATCTATTACTGTGATAGGTTGTAATACATTCAGTGTCAATGTACTACAGCAAATAGGTTGGTGCAATAGAGATGAACTAAAGTACCCCCATTTTCTCTGTTACAGTGGTGTACATAATCTTTAGACCCCTCCAACAGTAATTTTGCTAGTAACTATGCTCCCTCGAAATAGTTAATGTATGTTAAACGGACGATTAAGTGGAGAGTATCCGTTTTTGCAGAAAATGTAGACTGCAAAATAGTTTTTCACTTGATGGGTATGCATCTCTATTCATTTAAATCTGCGAGGCGTAGTTCCAATGCAGCTATGTTTCATTTACCAGAATAGCGCCGTGTAGTGTTAATTAAATTAAAATCATGTAGCCCTTCTGTGAAAACCACACACAATCTTGTGTGCTGTATTACCTGTTCTGTGAAGATTACAAACTTCACCCTTTAGCTAGGTTACAGAATTTGTAAGCATTACTTGTGGGTGCAAATTCTTGCAAAAAACTGTTTTAGGCGATTTGTTGCCGACACTATCTGTGAGGATATTCTCCCCCTAACATTGAGGTTTGCTGGGAGATTTTCACTGTAAAAGGTGCCTTTGCCGGATTGTTTTCTCGCAACATAAACTTCATAGACTTGGCAATGTTTTCTTAGCTTGTAAAGTATTAAGAGTTTTTCAGAAGTTTACCGACAAAAGGCTCCCATTTTCAGTGCCTTGACATTATTGTAATAGAGGATAGTTCTAGTATCATGTACAACATGTTCTGTCGTAAAATCTAAATATTAAAGCATAAATGTTTTGCTTTGTCATGATGGTGCACACCTCGTTAAGCTTGTTAAATCCTACCATTTGTAATTTTGTAATTTTTTTACCATATGTTTTGACTTCAAACATTGTTCCCCAAAAAGACATACAGAAAATGAGCTTTGATGAAAAGTAGCTTCATCCCTCCGCTTTGCAGAATATCCTCTCCAGTTACCAGCTGTTGGAACATAAACACATTGATTTGAATTCCTACTAATTACATTAAATTAAATAATAGCCTCACAGATTTCTTCCCAACTTGCTTCTGCAATATTAAGCTTCAAAAACAAATAAATCACACTAAACAAATGCAGCAATGTATCCACGCTAAAATATTTGCATATTTGAATGTTCAAATGATCAAGTTCTGCTGATGTCAACTTCTACGTGATATTTGTGCGAGTTCAGAGATTCCTCCGGTCTCTGCTTTTGCCCTCTTCTGTAGTTTGCTTCCTCTTGATTAAATCTGGCACGCCTGAGCCCACTGCAGATTGATTGTTCACTTAACTTTTATTTATTACCTTTTTTAACTAAATGTTTGTGCGCCTTGTAGATAATTGCACGTGGCTGCTTGAGACAAAGGCCAGATTGAATAGCCTAATCTGAGACTGACCATGGTAGTGAGTTGATCAACCAGAGGACCAAACACAAGCCAGGACCTAATTAGGGTATAAACAAAAGCAAATGTAAAATAATAATTAGTATAGACTTGATTTCATTCTGAGCAGTAGGTTGAGGGCACAAATCTTCTCTTAACCCATGTTCTCACTCCAATAATCTACATTTCAACTGTAATTGATGTGATTGTAGCAGTGGTATTTGTCCTTGAGTTTACAGACGCTCTAGGCAAATGGCACTCCCCTCCTTTTAGAAAAGCCTGCACATGCTCCAGTAACCTGCCTGCAGAAATACATTCTAGATCCAGGCTTCCACTTCATCCATAGAAGAACCTGTTCCCCCTTTGACAACCTTTTTCAAAGAGAAGTGTGGTTGGGTGGAGTCTTTATTCCCTATGCATTTTTCTAGATTGAAAGTAACAACGATATGATATGATAAGGAGATAAACGTGGCTTCCTAATAAACTCAAATGTCCTAGTTCTGTTTCTCAATCAGATATTTTTTTTTTGCTTTATCAACAGTATAGATTTAAATTTAAGTGCCTAGTAGCTCAAAATAAATTTGCATCTAACAACTTCATTGAGCTGGAGGGAGAGCAAAATGTGTGGTTAAAGCACATTTAGGTCTGTTGCTTTTGAGTAATTGAGTACAGAGGGAAACCAAGGGCAGGTATCAAAGTTGCTTTACTTGTGAATGAGAAGCTTAAAATGTACTGTAAAGTGGGTCTTTACAGTGTGGTCATTTTAGATTCCCTTGAAGTATGGTTACTATTGTTTTGCATCACTTCTGTTTATTTTCTAGGCTTTGTAACATACAAATAAGTTAGGCAATTTTTTTAAAGAGCATATACCAAGTGGACTTTTATTTCTGGTTTAGATCGTTCATGCACACCATACCTGGTCTTAAAGTGTGATTTGCCTCAGGTAGAGGACGCCTAGAATTTGCCAGCTAGGCTGTTCTGATATCTCTAGACTTTTGTTCAGCATTTCCTTTGCTTGGGCAGTTACGTTGGCTCATAGCTTATTACGTCTTCAAGCCCATCTGCATTCCCACTGGGCAAATCAAAGTGCCACCCCCTGATTTTAATGGTTAATTCTTATAGATCCTTCTAGCCGCAGATTACTCATCTTTTGAATATTCCCTAGGCATTGGACTGGATCAGCAAACATTTCAACAATACTTCTATGCATCAGTAGGTGGTGCCATGCACCTCTGCACTAACGCTGTTCTGCTCCAGAAATGATGTGCAGGGCCTATGAAAATTCCACTCTTTCGTGCTGATGTTGGATCCTTTCTTTTCCTCCTTCCAGACTTTGATCCGAAGCTACCTCTGGTCTCTGAGACCCTTACAGCGGTAAAAATATTGTTTTACAGTGTGCAAGGGACGTAGTCTCCCAACACAACAAGTTTTAAGCCCTGAAAGGACTGTTGCAAACCTAGGTCTGTGACATATACTCACCAAATTTGCCTGTGGTAGAGCCACGACTCTAAAGCCTCCAGTGACTGTCAATGAACCTAAAGGCCATATGAGACTGAGGTGAAACTCTACATCGCAAAGCACCGGCAGACTCCGCCACAAGACTGGCCCAAGTAGGAGGTTTAGTCCCAGCCTTGTTTGAGGTACAGAAGTTGCTGGTGTCTTTTCAGGGGTCGGTCTTCCTCTCGATCCAACTCTTTGGGTAAGTCAAAGCAAAACCACAAATCTAAATGAGATGCCGCCCCTTCCCCTCACTCACGCTACCACAGAAAGTGAAGGTTGGCCCCATACATCTCAATCCCGAAGTCGTTAGACTTTGGTTGTGCCGGAACAAGGTGCAGGTTCCGCTTCAGTCCCTGGGGCTGTCTACCACACCAAAGCAGATCAGTGAGTTCCACACAGCCATGCTCCAACTCGGATCCTTGCCAACATCTTCTGGCATCCCTTGGGGCCCCACAGAGCCGAGAGGTACTCCACCTGGGTTACAGCCGGCAGGTTCACCCTCGATGCCAGCTGGACCCTCCAAGCATATAAAGGGGCCGCCTCTGGATCCACTGTTGACTCCACCTCCAGTGCCATTGTCTTTGCTGGTTCATAGCTCATTGACTCCAGTGAAGTCTTTTGAAGAAAGTCCCAGTTGTCCTCTGACGTGGAGCCCGCGCCGGTTCGGCCTTGACTGAAGTCACACCCTGGCTGCCTTTGAGGCTCCATTTCCTCCGCTTTAATCTGCCTCCACAACGACAACCGCACACATTGCTTTTCCTGTTCTGCATGGATTGAGTAAACTATTAAAATGTGGTGATGAGATTGGCCAATCCTTTCACAAGGAAAATTAATATGACAACATGCAGGAGGATAGTGGCCTTGATACTTCCCCATGAAACACTCATCTCAACACCCCTGGCCCTGCCAGTGAGGAGAGTGCTTCCTACCCCATGGTTATGCGTAGGGCAGCCAAATTCTGTGACCTCCAGTTCCACGTTGTTCAACACCATGGATGTAAAGACCAATTTACTTGGAGACTCTTCAGCCAGGACAGACCTCTACTGAGCAGCACTTATTGTTTAACAAGGCTCTTACAGACATTAGCAATCAGCAGATTGCACTATGCTGCCGTCCTCCCTGGGCAACCCTGCATTTTTATTTATGCACCCCTCACCTGAAAGCTTGGTGGTGGAGGCATCTGCAAACAAGACCAATTCCAGCACATTTCAGACTACTCCTCTAGATAGGGAGTTGAAAGGGGTGGAGATGTTCGGTAAGAGTCTTTTCAACCACTAGCTTGGCTGTGAATGCCAGTTGCCTCCAGGGGTGTTATTCTAATGCCTTTTCAGACTGTGGCTCAAGTCTTCCCAGGTGTCCCTATGACCTCTGACCCATCCTTGTCCGGGCAGTTTAGGACGATCATGACATAGCCAAGTTCACAATCACCAGTTTGCTGTCACGCTTGGCTGCAGTCCACCAGTTAGTCAGGCGTTCCCTCATGGACATGCCATTCAAAGGGGCTCACCTCGAGCAGTTGAAGAGCAGGGCTATGGCACCCTTCAGTTTCGTGCCTTTCCCCATGGGAGAGCCCAGGACATGCAGGGTATGATCCCAATCTTTCAGCCTTGGTGCTGGATCAGAGAGGTTGACTCTGAGGCTGCGGAGTCTGATGGGTTCCTGCATCCTGCTGGTTGGGCAAGCCATGTGGCATATGCGGGCTCTGCAGTGTGACATGAAATCTCAGTGGACCCAAAATCAAGGGGAACTCTCTGACTGCATTCAGATCTCGGAGTAGTCTACAAAGGATCTGCCGTGGGGTTTGCTGAACAGTGATTTGGGTCCGTGGCAGACCCCTCGTCCTTCCCCCCCCCCACTCAGAGCTGACAGTGGTGACTGATGCATCATTTCTGGATTGAGGTGGCCATCTAGTAAAGGTGGAGATAAGAGGCAAATGGTCCTGGCTCCATAATCCACCTCCTAGAGCGGGGCTCTATCTGCTTGGCATTGAAAGCCTTCCTGCTATCCTTCATGGGGAGGCTGTCACAGGGGCTTACGGACAACACCACCGGCATGTTACTGCAACAAACAGAGTCTTGGTGGGTCACAGAACTTGTGCCAGGTCGCCCTGAGTTTCTGGAAATGGCTAGACCACCAAGGTATCTTCCTAGTGGTGAACCATCGGACACGATCATTGAATGCCAGGGTGGACAAGCTCAGCTGTTGGTGCTTAGTGGATCACCAATTGCAGTTACACCCACAGGTGGGGCAAGGTCTTTTCAGTGAACAGAGACTGTTCCCATGAGGCACAGGGTCAAAACTGATTTGCATATAGCCGTGTCTGAACTGGGGTGGCGAAGTGAGCTAAAGAATGATGGATTCAACCCTGATCTGTGACTGGGGGTGAGTTTCTGAAAAGTTTCAGTGCTCCGTCCATCTCCTTGTGTTTGCTCTTTTCAGTGAACAGAGAGAACCTTAGCTCGATCTGTTTACCACTGCCGAGAAGTGCAATGTCAGCACTTCTGAGCGTTGGTGTTTCCAAGGAGTCTCTTGCTTGGAAACTCTTTCTGCTGTGAGTAGACCCAGGGACTTCTGAATTCCTTTCTGCTGATACCACTCCTAACCAGAGTTCTCAAGAACATCAGGGTCAACCTGGCCCGAATCATCTTAGTGGTCCTGGTTTGGGCACAGAGGTTATCCATAACTCCTGGGCTTGCACATCTGCCCTCCGATCAGGTTGCACCTCCATGAAGACCTTCTGCCACAGCAAAAGGTTAGCGTTCTGCACCTGAGTCTCTGCAATCTTCACCTTCATACTTTGAGATTGAGCAGCGACAGCTGAACACCTTCATCCTTCCTCTGAGGTGGTTAATGTCATCTTGGCAGCCAGGCATCCCTTGACAAACTGTATATGCCTGTCGTTGGGACAAATTTGTGGCTTGGTGTGGTGCTCTGCAGATAGACTCCATCAGGTTAACCTATTTGACGTCTTGTGGTTTGTTTTTGCCCTTAGCCTGGCAAGGCCTTGCTCTGGGCACATTTAAAGTGTATTTTTGACGCTTTTGGCTGTTGGATCAGCGCCATATGTTTTAGTCTCCTGTTAGTGCTTTTTGGAAGGCTTATAACATTGGTTTCCTCTCTTCTTTTGCCATGCCACAGTGGGACCTTAACTTGGTCCTCACTTTTTTAATGTGCACTCCATTTGAGCCGCTTCACAGCTGTTCCTTACAGCTTCTCACCTTCAAGATAGTGTTCCTTGTAGCGATCACATCTGCGCGGCATGTGAGTGAGCTTAAAGCATTTTGTGTCCACCTGCCATACACCACCTTCTTCCCAGACAAACTGGTTCTACGTACCTAAGCATGCTGCTTTACTAAAGTTGATGCCTTCCACGTGGGCCAAAACATCACAGGTGCTTTCATTCTGTGCTCCGCCTCACACCTCTAAGACGTAGAGACTTTATCACTTAGACCTCAAGAGAGCGCTGTGCCTCTTCTTACATGTACCAAAGCATATAGAGTTGACGATCAGCTCTTTGTAGGGTTCTGTGAAGTGAAGAAAGGTAAGGCTGTGCAGAAGAGAACCATCTCCCGCTAGACTATGCTCTGCATTAAGATCTGCTACTCACTAGCTAAAAAGGGCTGCATGCTCAATGTACCAGGGCCAAAGCTGTTACCAATGCGTTGGCACACAGATTACCTGTCCTGGACATTTGCTAGATGGCTAAATGGGCGTCACTCCATACATTCATGAAGCATTATTCCCTGAACAATCCGGTTCGCTGAGGGGAGCATTTTGCCCACTCAATCCTGCAGGACTTTCGGGTTTGAGTCCATCCACAGACCTTCCTCCAAATAGGTACTGCTCTGGTAGCTATTATAAAGATGAGGCATCTGTAGCTACAAGTCTCTCTCAGAAGGACAAGTTACTTACCTTTGGTAATGCTCTTTCTGCTAGTCTCGATCTAGCCACAGATTCCTCACTCGACCCTCCCATCCTTCCTGTTCTGTGATTGGCCTTAATCCATTAAGAATCTACACGCTGGTCACATCAGTTTGCTTTTGGGGCTCTGCATCTGGGGGTGCACGAGTAGTGCCTTTATAGGCCCTGCATGTCCTTTCTGGAGTACAATGGCGTAAGTGCAGGTCCGCACCATGCCACGTAGCGATGCGCAGAGGTACTGCTGAAAAGTTCCCGGATCCTGCCTGACACCTGGGGAATATTCAAAAGTCGAGTAATCTGTGGCTAGATAGCCTCTACCAGAAAGAGCGTTACTGAAGGTATGCCATTTTTCTTTGAGGATTTTTGAGCCTTACTCGCTCTGCTGGTTTATTCTTACTATTTTCTTCGTTTTATTCCTAAAGCGAGACAAGGGCACATGGCTTTCTTTCTTGGTACCTAAAATGTGGCACACCTTAGGAGCCTTCTGGAGGCTGTTTCTCAGTGTACTTTATTGTTTGAGAATTTGCAAGCTTGGGTAATTTAGAAATCTGTGAGGTCCTTTCGCCATTGATCACATCTGCCAGTTAGTAGTGTGAAGAAACCTTAAACATAGCGGGTAAAGAGGAAGGGCTTACAAATTCTGTCACACTTACTTGTGGCATGAAATCACATTGCTTGTTAAACAAAAGATAATTCAAATGACTAACCTAGAATATTGAAGCACTTAACAGCAAGAAATACATTTTCACGAACCAAGGATGGGGCACAATACGCTAAAGGAAAGGGTTTGATTACAGCCTAAGTTTTCAGGCTCCGATTGCTTTAATAAAGATTTCCTTGCCTGTGTATCTGAGCATTGCGGAAGAAGTTTCCAGTTCGATATACTTTCCATGCTAAAGCTGCAAGCTTCTGTTTTTGCCTTTATTTTTTTTGTAGAAAGCTTACTTTGTGGCATTTATGATCGTATTAAACCACCACCATCATAGCAAATAGTGGAGGACAGCAATACATCACATTTTACTTGTCCGCAATTTACTTTTTAATTGTTACCTTCATCTGTTTTATAGGAAATGGAAAAATCATTTGATTCGAAAAATTTTCCTAAGCCACGTTCAAGAAATACAGCTGTGGAGCGAAGACTGCGGCGCGCACAGGACCGATCGCGCACTCAGCCAGTCACAAATGAAGAAGTGGTCATTGCAGCCACGTAAGTCCCAATAATGTGCACACTCTGGGGCTTCGTGTTTCCAAAACTAGGGTTTGGTTGTATTTGCTGTTCTATTAGATTAGTATTGTTGCAAGGTAACCACTTTTGATAAAAACATGATTACTGCTCTGAAAGTTCATGGAGCAGAAAGCTGTGCTTGAAAGAGACCACAAAGCCAGAATCCATCACTTACTGAGTCTTTAAGTACCTCATTGGGTTTGCAAGCCGGTCACTGCCTGTAACTGGGGTTGGCAGGACATTCACATTTGTAGAAACTTTACCTCCAGGTGGAGTTCTTGTATTGCTTCCATAGTTCTTTATCCTTTTTCTGGTCTTTGGTAATTCTGTCAGAAGTCTTTCCAAAGCAAAATCGTCTCCTAGTCCCTAATTTTTAGAATAGATTTTCTTAAAAGGAATTGTGGTTTCTTCTTAGTTTCTTCTTAGGTTCTCATTTAACAATATCTTCTTGTTCTACCAAATGCCTACTACACACCAGTAGTGTAATAGTGTAATTTAATGCAACTAGGAAAAGCACATTTAGCATCATGCTTAATTTACTTTTTCCATTCCTTTCAGCAGCTTAAAGGGTTTTATTTGGAGAGCCTAGTGTCAAATGAAAATGTGTATAAAAGAAGTGGCCTGTGTAGGTTCATAGATGCGTTTTAGATCACTTTTTGCAGGTCTAAACACATGCCTGCTTATGTCCATAATTGAATCTATAAACCATATATATATAGCTTATAATTATTTTCACTTTAATAATGTTCAGGGCCTAACTTAAAGAAAGTAGATTCATACTCGTTGAAAATGACGGCTTCTGTGGTCAGTAACTTTATAAGCAGCTAAATCCATGCAAAGATTTTCTAGTGGAAGTACACCTCTCAGCACATTTAAAGACCTTGCTTATCTTATATGTACCTGCATTTCAAAGATGCGTAGAAAGAAATAGCCTTAAGACAGAATTTAACAATGCTGCTAGACCATTTCCTTCACTACTAGTTTCTGATCTGCCTCCTTATGATGGCCAGTAAGGTGAGCTCTGCTGTCTCTACTAATAACTTCCCCCTTGTTTAAGGTTGACCTGACTCATGATTTAGCCCTTCTAAAGGTCCATCAAGAACAGTTAAAGCCCCTAATGAATGTGCCGGTGCTTTTAACCAAGGAGGATTGAGGGCTTCCCTTGCCCTCTCCCGTTGGTCCACACTGTCCCGAAGGGTCTATTCTTGGGCACAACCTCTCTTGTTCTGTACATTGAGCCATTTAGCACACCTCTGAGTGATGTAGGCATAGTCTATGTCCAGTACACTGACCGCACCATTTGCAGCTAAAGCTATCCTCTGACTCGGCAATCCGCTCTTGAGACTTAGAAAACACAACTGGGGTTGGCACTACATCTCCTCAGACTACACTGAATCCTGCTTATATCCTTAAGCATATTACTTTCTAGTCCAGTCCTGGGTGATAGTCCTCACAGTACTTGAAATTGCTCCTACTGTCAAGTGAAATCCCTGGGTTTGTTGTGTGAGAAATTACACCTCCAACTGGGAAACCAAGCTCAATATCTGCTGAGGCAGTTGTAAGATATCAGACTTCCTCCTAATTCTGACTTTAAATCAGCAGTCCAGGATGTGCTCCTGTCCAGACTGGATTTAAGAAACACCCTGTTCAATGATGGATAATTTCAGAAGCTCCACTTGAAACTTCTGTATAAGTGAGCACACCATGATCTGCCATAGTGATTGGACCTCATCTCCTGTCCCATATGTGCCTATGATGGCTCAAAATAGCCTGTCTTGTCCATAAACTAATTCACTCAGTTGTTTTTGGTTCATTGGCAAGAGGCTTGCTCTGTCTGCTGGTTTGTAATGCTTTATTATCTACTTGTTGTGTCTTGAAACTCAAGTTTTAAGAAACCAAGATCCCGCACCCATTCCTTGTCCTAGTTTGCTCGCAGGGTATTGGCTTTCTCGGCCTTGAGCTCATTGGACCACCTCACAAGCCGCTTAAAACAATTAAGGCATCCCCTCTACATTAAGGTCATAGGTCCTCCTGCTGAAGCTGCACTGTGCTGTGGCTTATCTTGTCTACTATGATTCTTTCCACAGCACACTTTCCCTGCATTCCATTACATAAACAGTTGTAATATCAATGTGTATGGAGTTAAATATTTGTGATTTCTTGTATATCCCGTCTCCCCTTTCCCTAGGCAGCATTATATATCCTGGTTTTCAACCCATACATTATTGTATATAATTGTGTACTCACCCCTCACTGCTTGCATCATGTCTGCTATTTTTCATACATGCATCCATTTGTTTGTAAATTTTTCTCACTTTACAGCTCTTCCATCTTTCAGACCCAGACTTGGGCTAACCGAGACTTTTAAAATCATTAAATAAAGATGGCGTTTGCAATGCTGGTGCTTTACTTGAAGGAGGCTATTAAAACAGCTACAGTGTGCTTGCATTGCCTGAACTTCAGGCCCTCTAACTGAAAGGAGTTCGAGTTTCTGTAGATCACTTGTGCCCGTACCTCCCTCTGGTTTCCTGAGCATTGTTCGTCACTGATGCTGCTGCTGGAATGCTACACCATCCCGCACCTGCTTTTCGTGTGGATATGGTCACTGTGGGAGCCCAAAGTGTCTGGGCAATCAGGTGCTGAGGTCCTGGACTGTTAGGCCGCCTATGGAAGCAGAATGATTTATTTGTTTTTTAGTTGGCATGGGCGTCCGGTTTTGTCAGTCACTGCAAAGAAGTGATTGATCGGAGGTCGAAGTTTCAAGTTTTTTTAAGTCTAAGGGGCTGATTACGATGGCGGAACGATCGCCACCGCCGGGCCGGCGGTGGCGATCGTTCCGCCATCAAACTGAGATTCACCCACCGCCATATTAGGATGACGGTGGGTATCGCGGCGGACGGAAAGTCCGTCCGCCGCTTTTCCGCCGGTGGCAATCGCACCGATTGCCTGGCGGGCGGAGCAGGGCCACTAATATGGTGGCGGTGCCTAGCAGGCACTGTCCGCCATATTAGGATGTGGGTTTTAGGAGGAAAGGCTGGTGGGGATTGGGTTTGGGGGCCCGTTGTGGGCCCCCCTTGTGTTGGGGGGGTGGTGTGGGTGCCCTGGGGGGGTACGCATTTCACTGCACCATGTGGCAGGCACAGTGTAGTGCCTGCCACGTAGTGCAGTGAAATGCACAACATACTCTTTTAGACATCGCGGCAGTGCTGCTGTCAGCAGCCACTGCTGCAATGTTAACGGTGCGGAACCAGACCGTGGCGGTCCCATCCTAATCGGGTAGGCGGGACCGCTGCATGCAAGGCGGTCGGTTCCAAACACCGCTACGATGGCGGGCGGATCAAGTCCGCCCGCCATCGTAATCAGCCCCATAGTACGTAAATCCCAAACCCCAAGTTTATGCATCTTTAAGGTAATCTGTGGTAAGCCTCCTCACTTGAGTTACGGAGGTTGTCGCCAGTATCACTACTCACGAGCACTTGAGGTGCTAGGGGTTGAGATGGTGGTTGCTCGTCTCCATCTATTCCAGCTGCTGAAGTGGATGATAATTGAATTCCTCGTACAACGTTTACTACAAGGGTGATTGTGAGTGCTTTGCCATTTTATAATCTGGAAAAGGAGGCCTGTTGAACGTTGAATAGGATTTGAAGGATTACATTGGACTGAACTGGAGCAGTTGTAGGCTTCAGAAAATGATGCGGAGAGCGAACCAAAGAGGAAAAACAGCAGTGATTTTTAAAGGGCTTACAGCTGCCTTGGAGTAAACATTTGTTTTATTTTAGATTCCTTTAGGCAGTGTTGGTCTGACATTTTTTTTTACTATTGGGATACCTCCTTGCAATTGGATATTACTAAGAGAAAATGGATCAGAAATTCACAGCAAAAAAAGAATTTAGTGTTAAAAGAAGGCAGTGAGTGAAACTAACGCTCCAGCATGTCCCAATGATATTTTCAGCTTGTCAAGAGACAGGAGTTTGCAGAGCAAAACAAGTTGATTCAATGGACCTTTTCAACCTCTGCCTCTATATAAAACAAAAACAAATTGTCGGAAAGCGTTTCAAGCACAAGATGATGGAAGGCCACCTTTCCAATCCTTTATATTAGGATCACAGTACTGAAGTACAAATTAAATTTCCTGCAGAAAGGAAGCTGCAATCAAAATCCCATTTGAATTAGTTTACAGATTTTCTAGAACCTCAAATTTTCATCTGACCACAATTGATCTCAAACTTTGTAATATCCGTGGGACTAGCGGGCTAAGTAATAATCCCTTATTGAAAAAGAATACAGCTGCTACCTGGAATGAGTGGTATAAAGAACACAAGCCGTGAAGTTGAGATGAGTCAAATTGTCTTCCTCCCTAGACGCCTCGGCAACTTTAGTGTTGATGTTTCATTATTTAAGCAAACAACTTTACATGGTATATTTGAAACATTGGTGTTAAATAACAATGCTTTGAAGTGACAGGTTTATTAAAACATTTGCTGTAGAGCTAAAACAATAAATTCTTGTAAGCCTCTCCTGGTGAAACCAGTTGAAGTGATCCTGGGAGAACTATTGGCAAGGGGATCAGTTAACATTTTTTAAAGCCTTTGTTGATCAAAAAATTAGATGATTGTACATTTTATAAGAGAGGAGGTTACATCTTCACCTATGTTTATCGAAGGAAAGGTTATAGGAATCCTACCAATACCACATGGCAGAAAGGTAAGAAGCAATTTCAAAGATCAAAGAAATTGAGATAGCCACAGAAAGATCGGCGGTAGTTGTGACAAAAGTAATTGCTCCCACTTTAATTCTTACTAATGAAAGTAAGAAGTCAAATGCAGGCTTTGAACCTCAAAAATATGGGTAATGGGGGAATAGTACAAGTCTGGGCAGTGTATTTCTAAAAGACAAGTAAAAATAGAAATAAATTCTTATCCCTAGGATAAGGGCCAGAGAGGAGGACTAATGGTAGTGCTATAAAACCATGCATTTTTAGTAAAGGCATTGATACAAAACAGGGATAAGTGTTGATAAATCAATAGGAAGGGATAATAATTTAATATATGGATGTTTGATAGGAGCTGGAAAAGTCAAAAAGTGAGACCATTAAACATAGGGCCTTTTGGCGAATATTCCACAAATGTTCAACCCTAAAAACATTTTCATCAGATCATGATGCAGGCTGGTTTTGTAACTGATGGAAATGAAGTTACAAAACAATTATTTTTACTCAGTTGAGGCATTTGTGGTTCAGGTTCAGCAAGAATTCAATTTTAATAGATTTAAAACATTCCAAACACTGAAATAGAAAATGAGCAGATAAAACTATTTTTAAATAACCATGCTGTTTTATCTAATCAAATTTGCTAGCATGGTGAGATGGAAATGAGTGCCCCTTCACTAGACCTGTTGAGCTGGAGAATAAAAGTAAGTGGACCAAAGAGATGAAATACTGGGCAAAAACATTCAGGAATAATTATGAATGCTTGAGCTCGAATTGGGAAGGTGAGTGTAACTTCCAGAATAAGTGGTATAGATTAGGAAAAGAAACTCCCCTCTCCCAACAGCCTAGGATTCTTCTGTTGAAAATACTCCAGGTTTAATATATTAAACTTAGGATAGAATTTTGACAGAATATGATGTATTTTGTTTTCAACAAACATGGCTGTGTGGAATAGTTATTTCATGGTTTATTCCAAATAAACCCCAAATCAAAAGCTTACGGAATGGCCTTTTAGTTTAACATTGCTAGAGGTTTTATTCAGTTGAATTCCAAATGTAATTGGATTCAGATTTGTAAAATGAATCCATACAGAAATTCAGCACACATAGATGTATTAATAGTAGCTGATATATATGTAATAATAATAAACTATATAATAAGAGACCATTTAATCTATTAAGTAATTATTTGAACAGTTTGTGTAAGTTTCCAAATAGTCCAATTTCATGTCCAGGCATGGAGGCCAATATTATGCATTCTCCCTTTATTGCCCTCATACACAGCAGCAATAAAAGAATCCGAATTAGAACCTTAAACATTCTGGAACTTTTATAGAACATGCATATAACCCTGGAATTGCAGCCATCTTCCTCCTTTGTAGCTGCTCCTGCACAAATAAGTACAGTCATATAGTCTGCTTTACTTGTATGAGAGTGGCTTATTTAGAATATTGTTTGACACGTTTAGTCAAATGTATATTTTGAGCGGAAAGTTTGGTGGAAGAAAGGTTGCGACAGGTGAGTCCTTTGCAAAAGCTTGGGGGTTTTCCTGATGCGAGTATTTAAAATTTAAGAAGTTTAACATGTTAAAGACAACGGGAACCTGGTCTGGCTATAGGTATCACGAGGCAGAAAAACTCACTGTAGATCGTTTTAGGATTGGCCGGATATGAGGGGGGTTTGGGACCGTGGCATGCAGGGCGAGACAGGCTGAACAGGGGGCTGGCTTAATGTAGGGAAACTATTTTGAACAGACAGAACTATGCGCACAATTGTTTGATAAAGGTTATTTTATTCAAGATTAGGTTTTGAGGAATTTTACCGAGGCATGGTGGCGCACAGTGCAACGGCAAAGATGTGAAAATATACATAGCTTGCACTTTCCACATCTAACAAGTGGGCATGGCAGTGTGTGCAAGGTAACACATGCAGCATGTCCGTTCGCAGGAGATGACTTGAGCCGAGGCATGGTGCTCAGATCGTGCTGTATCTAGCAGAAGGAATTTGGACCTGTGAGGCTGCCATACACATGTGTACGGCGGCCATTTTAGGTGGTTGAGATGCAGACTTGAGTCAATGAGGAATTTTTAGGTGCCATGTTTTGACATTAATATGATCGCGGTGAGGTTGACAGTTGTTTACCAACTCTATCAGCTGTTTAGCAACATTGCAGGAGACAGAAGATGTTTATAGTATCTGAGGATTTGATTTTGGGATTTATATAGCGCATGGCTACCCTAAGGCTTCCCCGCGCTGATGAGAGCTATGATAGGAGGAGAAGCCCATTAGAGTTTTAGAGGGAATAGCCAGGTCTTCAGTTTTTTTCTGAATCCCATTTCATTTTGCAGCCCTCTGAGGTCCTGAGGTAACTCGTTCCATAATTTTGGAATCTGGTGTGAGAAGGATCTGCCTCCCCATCTAGATTTTTTAATTCTGGTGGTACGGAGAAGGTGTAGATGAGAGGACCTAAGTGGTCTGATGGGGACATGCGCCGAGATTAGGTGTCCGAGTTTTTCTGGGCCTTTATTATTTACCGCCCTGTGGGCGATGCACAGGGATTTGAACTTTATTCTTGCCGCTACTGGCAACCAGTGTAGTTGATTTAGGGCTTCTCGTGCTGAGGTCTGTGGATGTTGAGCAGGAGCCTGGCCGCTGCATTCTGCACCGTCTGGAGCCTCTTGATCACATACTTGGAAGAACCCAAGTAGAGAGCGTTCCGATAGTCCAGACGTGAGACTATCAGACTGCAGAACGGTCTTCCTAAGCTGCTCCGGTATAAGGTCCAGTATCTTTCTGAGCATTCTCGAGCCCAAAACAGATACCAGATAGCTTATTGGCCTGTTGGCTCATTGAGAGAGAGATGTCCAACCAGAAGCCTACATTTTTTACCATAGTTTTAGGCACCGGGGGATTGCCCATACACAACTGCCAGTTGTTCAGTGGCCTGGGAATGGCTTTGTTGCCTAAGATCATTAGCTCGGTTTTTTCGCCGTTCAATTTTAGGTAAGTTTGACATCCAACGGGACAGTTTGTTTAGGCAGGGACCCAATTGCATGTTGCCTTGGTTGTGGTCTTGAGACAGACAATCCGCTGGGTGTCGTCAACGTATGATACTCCTACTATGCCAAACTCCTGCATAATGGTGGCTAGCTGTCTGACATGTATATTAAAAAGCATGGGGCTCTGGGAGGAGCCCTGAGGTACTCCAAATTTCATAGGCAGGCTATCTGAGACAGTCCTGATCCATCACTTGGATAGACCGGTCGTCCAGATAGAAGCTTAGCCACTCCATCGCCTTGTCCCGGATTCCTATTTCTCTCGGTCGGTCTTTTAGTATGGCGTGGTTGACGGTATCAAATGCCGCGCTGAGATCGAGCAGTATTAAGGCGGCTGACCCTCCCTTGTCTAGTATGGCTTTCAGTTCCTCGGTGACTACCAGGAGTGCTGTTTCTGTACTATGAAGGGCGCGGAAACCCATCTGCGTGCGGTGGAGTAGCTTGTTCTCCTCCAGATAGTTCAATCAATCAGGCGCTACTCACCCGTGAGGGTCTCAAGGTGCCTGGAAGGGGGGGGTAGGGGGGGGGGAGCAGCTCCGGATCAGTCGAAGAGCCAGGTCTTGAGGTTCTTCCTGAACGTGTGCAGGGTCGGGGAGCGTCTGATGTTCACAGGGAGCTCGTTCCAGGTCTTGGCCGCGATGTAGGAGAATGCTGTCCCGCCTGCTCTGTTGATGCGGATGTGGGGGACCTCTGATAGGGCGAGGTCGGTGGAGCGGAGGTTCCTCTTGGGTACGTGGAAGGATAATCTCTCGTTGAGGTATTTGGGTCCGGAGTTGTTGAGGGATTTGTAGGCGTGGGTGATGAGTTTGAAGGTGATCCTCTTCTCGACGGGGAGCCAGTGGAGGTCTCGTAGGTGTTCGGTCATGTGTTCGTGGCGCGGTGTCCCGAGGACGAGTCTGGCTGCGGCGGTCTGGATGGTTTGGAGTTTGTGTAGAAGTGTTCTGTTGATTCCGGCATATAGGGCGTTGCCATAATCCAGTCTGCTTGTTATGAGTGCGTGGGTGACTGTCTTTCTGCAGTCGGGGGGAGGGGGCGGGGGATCTATTTGAAGGTCTTGCGGAGGATGCGCAGGCAGTTGAAACTGGTGGAGGCGACGGCGTTGATCTGGCGGTTCATGGAGAGGGAGGAGTTGAGGATGATACCGAGGTTTCGTGCGTGGTCTGTAGGTGTGGGTGGATTCCCGAGGGCGGTGGGCCACCAGGTGTCCCAGGCGGAGGTGCAGGGTCCGAGGATGAGGAGCTCGGTCTTCTCTGAGTTGAGCTTCAAGCAGCTGTCTTTCAACCAGGCTGCCACGTTCTTCATTCCTTCCTGTAAACTGAGTCTGGTGTCTTCGGGATTTTTCGTGAGTGAGGATGAGCTGGGTGTCGGCGTAGGATAAGATGCTGAGCCCATGCTGTCTGACGATGGCGGTGAGGGGGGCCATGTAGATGTTGAAGAGCGTGGGGCTGAGCGATGATCCTTGTGGTACTCCGCAGTTGATGTCGGTGGGTTCGGAGAGGAAGGGAGGGAGTCTGATCCTCTGGGTTCGGCCGGAGAGAAAGGATTGGATCCAGTCCAGGGCGGCTCCTTGTATTCCCGCGTCGTGGAGTCTGGCTGCGAGCATGCGATGTGAAACGGTGTCGAAGGCTGCGGAGAGGTCAAGGATGAGGGCCGAGGTGTCCCAGGTCGAGTAGCATGCGGATGTCGGCGGTGAGGAGGGCGGTCTTGGTGCTGTGGTTGCTGCCGAATCCAGACTGGGATGCGTCCAGGATGGCGTTCTCTTCTATGAAAGCGGTCAGTTGGGCGTTTGCGAGTCTCTCGGTGACTTTGGCCACAAAGGGGAGGAGAGAGATGGGCCGGTAGTTTTTCAGGTCTGTAGGGTCGGCCGTGGGCTTCTTGAGGAGGGGTTTAACCTCCGCCCGCTTCCAGACGTCTGGGAAGATGCCGGACCTGAAGGAGGCGTTGATGGTTCGTTGTAGTTAGGGTGCGATGGCGGCGGCTGCCCTGTGGAATATGTGCGGTGGACAGGGGTCAGTTGGTGCTCCTGAGTGGGTTTTCTTCATGGCGCGGATGTGTTCTGCGGTGGCGGGGTCCCAGGTCATGATGGTAGGCTTGGCGGCGTAGGGGGGCGGGGTGGTGTCTGGCGTCTGTTCGCTGAAGTTGTCGTAGAGGGCCTTGATCTTCAGATGGAAGTAGGAGCGGAGTTTGTCGCAGAGTTCCTGGGAAGGTGTGACGTCCGTGGCTTCGCAGGGGGGTTTTGCGAACTGCTGTATGACGTTGAACAGTTGCTTGGCGTTGGTCGCGTTGGTCTGGACTTTGTCTCTTATGAAGGTCCTTTTTGGTGTCTCTTATGTGCTGGTGGTATTCGTTCAGGGCGTCCCTGTGGTTGTTCCGTGCTTCCGTAGTTTTCTGGTTTCGCCAGGTTTTCTCTAGGCGTCTGCAGGAGCGTCTGGCTTCTTGTAGTTCTGTGGTGAACCAGGCGGCCTTCAGAGGGCGTGGTTTGGCCGGGCGGCAGAGGGGTGCGAGCTTGTCGGCGCAGCAGGAGATCCAGCGGTGCAGTTCCACGGCTGTGGCGTGGTGTCTGTCGTGGCGCTGGGGGGGTCTTGGAGGAGGGTGGTGTTGAGGTGTTCTTCCGTGACCTTGCTCCAGTTCCTTTGCGGGGGGCTTGGGTGCGGTGGTGGTGTTGAAGGTGAAGTGGACGCAGTAGTGGTCCGTCCAGAGGGGCTGGGTGGTGTGGCTGAAGCGGATGTTTGTCCCTCCCGCGAAGATGGGGTCGAGGGTGTGTCCAGCTCTGTGAGTGGGCGTGTTGACTAAAGTCTGGTTGACATGCCTTTCTAGGAGTTTGCCAAGGAGGGGGAGAAGCGAAATGGGTCGTAGGTTACAGAGTGTGTCTGGGTCCAGCTGGGGTTTTTTTTTAGGATGGATCTTATTATGGCATGCTTCCATGCACTAGGGACCGACCCTGTGTCAAGTGATCTATTAAGAATCTTCACCAGGGGGGAAAGGATGTCCTCAGCCACCCTGAGAATAGCGTGCGGGGGCGCCGAGTATAATGGGGACCCTGATTTGATGGACCTAAGCAGCTTAAGGGTCACATTGTCCTCCAGTCTAGGAAAATGAGTCCGGCTAGGGGCAGAGGCTGGAACGCTATTCCCGTGGGGTTCTTTTTGAGCGGGCTGGGTGGAGTTTTGAAAGAGCCCATAAATATCCGCCTCTTTTTTGTGAAAGAAAGAAGCTATTGGGTTGCATCTTTCAATCGTGGCCATTGGAGGACCGTTGGCTTCTTGGGGAGTGGTCAGATTTTTGACTACTCGGAAGAGTTCCTTTGGGGAGTTAAGTGCCTGGGAGATTTTCTCCTTGTAGAATTTAGCTTGTGCCAGTCTTAGTTCTTTATGGTAGCATTTGATAGAGGATTTGTAGTTTTTTTTTTTCGGGTTTGAAGTCCTTTCTCCAATCCTTTTCTAATCTCTTGCACTGCTTCTTCAATGATAGCAAATGTTCATTGAACCATGGTGCTTTTCTGATCTGTTTTCGTTTAGGCATTTTTTTTAGTGGGGTGCACACCTCCAGAGACTGGCTAATCCAGTTTCCCCATTTTTTTGAAGTCCTCATCTGGACTGCCATCCATGTTGGGCAATGTGTTCTTTAGGGTAGATGACCACGCATCGGTGTCGACCTTTGACCAGCTCCTGGTTATCGTGGATTCCCCCTTATCCCTAGTTTGCTCAGCAGGATTGGGTAGCCCAAACCGGATGAGACAGTGGTCAGACCACGGGACTGGGATGACCTCTGATATCGTGACCTGGGGGTCATTAGAAAATATAAGGTCCAAAGTATGTCCTTTATCATGAGTGGAGACCAGTTGTGTAAACTGATGAGCCTCCAGATCATCTTGTAATCTTTTGATGGGGGGGGGGGGGGAGGAGGGTGCATCCAGTGCTTCAAAATGAAGATTAAAATCGCCTAACAGGCTGAAGGACTTTTTCGCTAAGGATAAACTGGCTAAGGTATCCGGCAGTACCTCTAGGAATGTGGGGCAGGGGCCCAGAGGTCTATAAACCAGGATACCAGAGTGGGTATAGGAGGGAGAGAGAGTGATGTGGAACTGCGCACTTTCGCACTCCGGAAGGGAGAGTGGGATCATGGTGCACTTGAAGGAAGTTTTTAAGATCATGGCTACTCACCCCCCAGGTTTATTCTCTCGATCTAATCTGTGAATATGGTATCCTGGAGGGAGTGCTAGATTAGTGCTAGTCAATTTATTTACGAATCCTAAAATCTTACAAGAGATTCCCCTCTCAGCGTCTGTGATAATATAGCAGAATTCTTTGAACAGAAAGTTCGGATATTACAAAAAGATTTCCCCCCCTCCTATTCTTCCTTTCACTAATAATGAAGCTTCTGCAGATATGGATAGAGCCTGTATGCAAATTTTTAAGCCAATAACCTTGGAAGAATCGCGTCAGGCTATCCTGACCACCAAATCAGGCTCCCCTTTTGATCCCTGTCCCCCCATGCTATTACATGCTCTTATCGATATCGTTAACCCCAATATAAACAATATAATAAATTCTTCCCTAGCAACCGCCAAGATTCCGGCACACGAAGCTTGCAGCTGTAAAGCCACTCCAAAAGAAACAACTGGCGGATCCTGCTACCCTTTCCAATCTGCGTCCTATCTCTCTCTTACCAGGTCTGAGTTAAGAGGACAGAAAAATTTGTCCATATTCAACTCACAACATTTCTGGAGGAAGCAAATCTACTCCACTCCAACCAATCCGGTTTCAGAGCTCAACACTCCACAGAATCTGCCCTACTGTACACGGCCGAAACCGTAAGAACAGCCCTTGATCAGGGAAAAAGAGCAGTCCTGGTGCTGTTAGACCTGTCGGCTGCTTTTGACACGGTCTCACACGCCATTCTTTTAGACCGTCTCTCATACTTTGGCATTTCTGGCATGGTCCTAGCTTGGATAAAGAACTTCCTGCAAGATCGCAGACAAGTGATCACACTAGGCCAATACAACTCACAAGAAAATGCACTGCTCTCAGGGGTACCCCAGGGGTCGAGTCTTAGCCCTACTCTCTTCAATGCCTATATGGCTCCACTGATTAGGCTGATATCTTCCTTTAATATAGAGACTATCTTGTATGCGGACGATACGCAGCTAATTCTGATCTTGAACAATAACACCACTCAGGCGGAAGAAAATCTCCGCCAGTGCCTTACCACGACTTTCAGTTGGATGAAGACTAACCATCTTAAGTGTAATTCCGAAAAAACGGAAATTCTACCTTTAGGCCAAGAGAACTTTCTCTCCCAAACTCTGGTGGCCAGCGAACACCACTCCTCCTCCAAACACAGTAAACCTGGTCAAACTTGGGAATAAAATTTGATACCACTCCATCTTTTAAACCGCAATCTTTGGCAGTTGCCGGCACCTGTTTTCACATCATAAAAATCCTAAAGAAATTCTTTGATCTGCTTCCCTTCTCAGCAAGGCAAACAGTTGCCGTCGCCCTAATCACATCCAGGCTAGACTATTCTAACAGCCTCTATGCAGGTACCAATAAGTTGGTCCTACACAAGCTACAAATGGTACAGCATGCTGCAGCACGGTTAGTGCTGAAGTGGCCTAGGAGGTCATCTGCATCTGCGGCGCTAGATATACTCCACTGGCTGCCAATCCATAAACGTGTTCTTTTCAAGGTCCTCTATCACTTTTAGGGCATTCCATTCCTTGGGCCCTCAATATCTCCGAACAAGATTCAAGCGCTACACGCCCTCCCGAAGTCTAAGATCATCAAATGTCAATCTGCTGAAAATGCCAGCTTTCAGATTGGCATCTAAGGGAGGAAAATCGCTCACACTGACAGGCTCAAAGGCATGGAATAAACTTCCCCTACAGCTCCGCCATATCACATCCGAGTCTCTTTTTAGGAAGGCCCTAAAAACCTGGATCTTCAGTGCATCTGATACTCTCTGCAAAACTCTGATCTGATTCCCTGTTCTTACAGTTAGCAGTTAACCAGTTTTTTTTGCTTTCGTCTCTGGGTTCCTCTTAGTGCCATGATGCTCCTTGGAGTGACAGTTGGCTCTATAAATGTGCTATTGCATTACATTAATATCTGGCCCAGAGCTTCCCTTGAGCCAGGTCTCTGTAATAAATAGAACATCGAGAGAGTCCTCTTCTAACAGAGTCCTGATGTCTAAGGCATGTCTGGGGATTGACCGGGCATTAACCAGTCCAAGATGCCAAGTGGAATTATGGGAGTAGGGAGGCCCAAGGGACTTGTCCTTGGGAGCGGACAACTTAAATCTGCAGTGCTGACACATTCCGCTAGGCCCAGGTAGGTGGATAGGGTCCATCTTCAATACACACGGAGGGGGATTTAATGGTCTAGCTCTAGCAGTTGTCTCCTAGTGTAAGTATGCCGACCTGTGGGTGATGAAGCAGGGTTCCTGGCCCCTTGTCCCAGTCGGGCGCGTACGGGCTTGCCTTAGGCGCGTCCGGCTCAGCATCTGAGTTATATTGCTGGCCGGATGTGGAAGTTGTCGTGTGGCAGGAAGGGGAGGGGCTGTGTCTCTCCGCGCAATCGGCAAAGCCGTGGCGGACCGGAGAGACAGCGTGAGAATGGGAAAGTGGCGGCAACGGTAGTCAACTTGCCCTCGGCACACCCCCCTCGGTAAGGAAAGCAGATTAGCCCTCACCCAAATGCTAAGTTCCATGTTCGAGTGCAGCCTAAGAGTGCTGCAGTGAACAAAACTATCTATACATCGGACACCACATCGTTTTTAAAAAACAGCCAAATCAATTCACTTCAAATCGATTAAAATTCAGTTAAAAGCTCAAATAAGATTCATTTTCTATAGACAGCGGAGTAGCAGCATGAAACATAGTTTTTTAAAACATAGGCTAATCGCGGGCAATACCTCGCACTCACCGGCACTATCGTCCAGGAGAGTACTAGATTGGAAACTTTTAAGGAAAAAGTATTATGGAGCCAGTCAAGGAGCAAACTCTTGATAAGGTCAGGGGTTATGTTGAAAAGTTTTTGGGGAGATCTGGCAGAGAGACTAGATAAAAAGAATTGACTGTGTAGAAAGGTGCAAAAGTAAAAGGGATCAAAAAAAGGGGTGGAGGATGAGAGGTATTGGTCTGTGGAGGAAATTGAGACTGCGGCAAGTGGCTCGGGTATGGTTGGACTGAAAAAAACACAAAAAAGGAAGCACATCGAGGTGCATGTCAAAAAGAATGTGAAAGGTTCTGGGCGTAAGGCTCCAGAGTTGGGAAAAGCTGTACAGGCTAAAGGAAAAGGCCACAGTGTAGTGGCATGTGATAGAACGTCAAGTAGTGGTGACGTAGCGCTATCCTGTTCATCAGATTTCGATGAAACCGAAGAGGAATGTGAGCGAGCCAATGAAATGTAAAGAGGAACAGAAAATGTTAAGATGGAAATTAATGATTTTATGGATCCTTTGGGGGAGGAGATGTTTGACCCTCCTTCGATACAGCATCCACTGTCCTCTCAGTGGACACCAGCAGAATATGTGGCTCAATACATATCCTATTGGATATGGAGAGAAATACCAAAGGAGGTACGGACACGGTTGAGATCTGAGTGTTTAAGGCCTACATTGGATTCAAAGGTGGAGTATACGCCAGAATTGGATCTGAAAACTTTTTTAATAAATCGGGCTGTGACCATAGGAAGGTTTTAGATAAGGTTCTGAAGGGATGCTAGGTTATGCTCTGAGACATACTAAGCCTGCTAACAAAGATTTTCTTTTTTAAATTTTTTTTTTTTTAATTGCATATATATAGAACAATGTACACAACAATTGAAATTCATTTCTTTTCCCCCCTTTTACCCGCTCTTGGTTAACCCTTCCCACCTAGCACCCACCCGCCCCAGGGGAATTGGCCTCATTCTGTTTATCTTGGGTGTCGACACTAAATTACTTACCTCTTTATAAGTTACCCATTTTTCTCTATCCATCTAGTCAAGGGTGCCCAAATTTTGAGGCCTTTTGTTCGTGAGCGTATTCCCCTCCTTGCATAGATAGCTTTATCCAGATTATAGTTTGCTAAAAGACGAGAAAGCCATTGCTGAAACCCCGGGGATTAGGATCTAGCCATGCCGATGCAATACATAAACTGAGGATCGCCATGCCAATGAACACCAATTCTTCTCCAATTATCCCCTGCATATTCTGATCTACTCCCAGCCCTATCAAAGACGGAGAGAGGAAGCAGTCTACTCCTAGGGCCTCCTTAAAAAAGTTGGTTATCTCTTGCTTCAGTTTGCTAAGAGCTTCACAAGAGGCCAAGATGTGCACCAGGTCCACCTGATATAATGCGCACCGGGGGCAAAAGGTTCCTCTCCCCGTACCCCATTTGGCTATTTTATTTCGGTGTGTAATATAATGAAAAACGGGTTTTGTAGTATTGTGCCTGTAGCCGGGCCGGGATTAAGATACTCTGTACCAATTTGGTTGAATGAAAGAATAGGTCTTCCTTGACTCCAATCTCCGCTTTCCACCTTAGTGCCCTCTCGCCCATATAATTCTTCATTAGCGAGTTAGAGGTTCTAGACTACTCGTATAGACGGATCTCTATTCTCTCTCAATCTATCAATTGTCATTAGCGAATCCTTTTGGTCCGCCACCTTTCTTATTTAGAAAGTCCCTTATTTGGAGATACTTATAAAAGTCCCTTCGATCTATCTCAAACCATTCTTTGAGATTCTCGAAAGGGACCAGGCCAATTGGCGAGAAAAAGGATCCAAGTTTAGTCAGCCCTGCTTCCCCCCCACCTTTTGGTTATTGGGCCATTGAAAGTTTCTGGCAGATTAGGGTTATTGCAAAGTGGTGTGTAATAGTGGAATCGACCTATTCCAATCAATTTTCGAACTGACTTCCAGATTTAAAACCCCCCTTGTAGTGTTTTAAAGCAAACTTTCTTGTAGTGGATATCCTTTAGAAATCGCCAGCCCCATGCTTCTGCCCCTATTATGAGTTCCAAGGGGGTTGGTACTTCAATTGCTCCATCTTCTGGCTTCTCTTGTATTATAACTAAGTTGTTTAATAGTGTAGTGGCCCAGTAGTAAAGTCTTATATTTGGTAGGGCCAGTGCCCCCCTTTCCCTAGGTAGAGACAGAAATTTATATGCCCTTCTTGGCTTAGCATATGCCCAAATGAATCGAGAAAACAGATCTTCAATTTTCTTGAGGCAATCAACCGTAAAATCCAATGGGATTGCCCGCAAAAAATATAAGAATTTGGGGACAAAAAGCATTTTAATAATGTTGCATCTGCCAATGATGGACAAATGGAGGTTATGTAGTCTCGCCAGATCTTGTTTGACTTTAACTATTAGGGGATCAATATTATTTTTAGCGATATCTGTATTTGCTAATATGCCGATCCCAAAGTATGTTGCATTTTTGACTACTCTGCTGTCGTTGATCATTAAGTTCTCATTGCCCACTATTTGTGTATTGCTGCGATTTAAGGGTATACCCCGAGAGTGTCCCATATCTCGCTGCTTCTTCAATTTCGCCTATGGCAATATCAGAATCAGGAGTCACAAGAGCAATCTAGTCGGCATATGCCAAGGCTTTGGTTTCCCAGCCATGTGTGACAATGGGTCTAATAACCTTATTATTTTCCAGTTGTCGAAGAAAGGGGTCAATATATATTGCAAACCGCAACGGTGAGCTTGGGCATCCCTGCCGGGTGCCTCTTGTTGTTTTGAAAGGGTCTGTAAGAGCTCCATTAACAAATAGCCTGGCTGTAGGGTAGTAATGGAGCATTTTAATGGCCTGTAATAGCCCCCTTCCAATTCCCACCCTAGGCAGGGTCTCCCATAAAAAGGGCCAGGAGACCCTGTCAAAGGCCTTTTCCACATCTAGCAGGATTAGGGCCATTAGATCCATGGAAATGCTTGTAGCATCTAAGAGCGCAATAACTCTTCTTGTATGATCCGTCGTCCCCCGCCGTGGAATAAATCCATGTTGCCGAATAGAAATGACTTTGTGAATAACCGAAGCCATGCGAGTGGCAAGAATTTTTTAATAGACTTTGCTATCCCTATTAATGTTATGGGGCGCTATGAGCCAGGTTCGCATGGTGGTTTATTTTTTTTCAGAAAGATAATTTTCGCCTGTTACCAGGATTCCGGTGGTCTTCCACCCTTGAATACGTGTATAAATAACTGTGTCATATAGTCTTTAAGCTGGGACGAGAATTTCTTATTAAATTCCAAAGGTATACTATCTAGACCGGTGGCCTTGCCATTGGGGAGACTGTTAATACATAATATCTTGATCCATTGCGGATCACATCCAGCAGTAGCTGATCTTCCTGAGAGAATTTCTCTGCTGGAATCGAGTTTAGATATGCCGCCATATCACCCGGATCCCCAGGTAATTCCTCCTGGTATAGCTTTTGATAGTATGTGTAAAAAAAACATTTCTGATTCCATCTGGGTCTGTAACAACACCTTGCACTTGATCTTTAACTTCTTGTATTGTATTCTGAGATGTCTTTTGTCTAGTTCTAGTGGCCAGGTGATGCCCTACCTGCTCACTACACTCGTACGCTTTTTCCCGCCATACTGTCAGTTTGTCAGCAGCATTTTTTGCAATTATTTCCATAATCGCTGACTTAGCAGCTGCCACTGTTGCCTGTACTTCTACGGAGTCCACCCCAGACTGGAGTACTGTAATTAGATCCTCTTCCACGGCAGCCAATCTATTTTGTATGTGGCTTATCAATGAACGTTTCTTGTTATTCAGAGATAGTAAAAATCTAAGGGTTTCCCCCCGTATTCCAGCTTTTAACGTATCCCATACAACCTCAATTCCGCACTCCCTAAATTGTCAGTGAGAAACTGAGTCATCCATTCCCTCATATGATTACAGTATTCCTCCTTTGCAAGCAAAGCCCGTTCAAAACTCCATATATAGTGCCACCCCCACCTTTTGGCGCATTCCCCTTAATCTCTACCGTTAGAGGATTGTGATCAGCCAATATGCGTGGGGATGTCTCGCTAAGACAGTCATGGAGAAGAGAGTAAGATACTAATATAAAGTCTAGTCTGGCGTGTTTATGTGGAAATGAAAAATACTTAAAACCAGGATCAGCAGGATTCTGCCAATTCCAAAGATCAGAGCGCATACTCTAAGCATAGTGTCGTTAGTGTGCCCGAAACACTTTCGGTTTCCTACTGCTGTACGTCCAGTTGGGTACTGAACCTAGTTTCTTGTCCGCAGGTATATTTATGTTGAAATCCCCACATAGAATTATAGGGAGCGGCCAGGCAGCTAGTTCGTTGTTTATATGTTCAAATACTGCTGGTTCATCTAAAGTACTACCATAGATTGAGCATATTGTGAGTAAGTCCCCATTATCCTGGCGGCATTCCATTATTATGAAAATGTAGGTGAGCGATGCACAGCGAAGTTGAATTCGGTTAAGAATTGTAGCGTGCTCCTGAGGTATCACCCTCTGGACGGGGTGTCTAAATAACTCTTGAAGTAGTGCCACTCGAATGAGTGGTATCCCTCTGGGCACAGCGGTGACTGAATAAATCAGATTTCAAATTGTGACAAGAAGTTGAAAAAAACGTGACGTTTATAAATTTGTTTTCATCATGATGACTGTAATCTTTATTCATACATGAGTGTATCCATTAACTCATGGATTAGAGATCATAATATCCATTATGTATGAACTCTCATGTTTTCCATCAAATATAAACTCTCCCGATGCATTTCGGGCATGCAAGCCCTTCGTCAGGGGAAAAGAGTCTGAAAACAATAATGCGGAGACAAAAGAGTGTCACAGTTCTCTACAACGAATATGTATAAGCGTTCAAACAAACTGTATAATAGTAAATCATGCCTGTGATCGCATCTCATAAAGTAAGTGAAAAGTGGTTAGAAAGACCCGTTGAAACCACGTGTACTGTGAATGAAGAACGTGCTATTAAAATACATCAACTGTGACATCAGGACACCTCAATATGTCCATACTACCTTGTTAAAAAATGCCCGATTAAAAAACCTATAAGGACAAGCATAAAAGTGAAAAGTGCTACTTAAACTGAACTCGCCGCGTTATGTGCGTGACGAATACACCGAAATGTTCACAGAAAAACAATACCCTTACCGTGTGACAAAAAATGAATAATGAATGAGCAGTTAGGTGCAAAAGGCTAAAAAGAACCCGAACAGGTACATGCCAGTGAGTGAACCTACTTGTGTCCGAAGTGGTTCGAATCAACGGTGGCGGGAAACAAAATGTAACCGGCTGACTGCAAGAAATAGTCATTCGATGTGCAAGTGAAGGACTAAACCATTCATGTCAAGTAGGCTAAAATTTTAAACGCCATCTTGGAATGTGTTAAATGCATCGGTTTCTCCAATTTAACCGGTGACCAACTACTTAAACAGAACGGTGTGCTAAAAGGGTTAATTCCGTAATGATTACCAATGAATAAATCTGATTGTGTGGACAAAAATGAAATCATTTGATATACCTACCAAAAATAAACCACGAAAAAGCGTTAAATACAGTATAGAAACGTCAGCAAACGAAGAGATAAGAAAAAATGCATGAAGTGACAATAACAATAAAGTTTGAAAAAAGAAAGAAGAAACAAATCAGAAAGATAAAGAATGAGACAGCGGATTGGTTTACGTGGGCAAGACAGAGAGAAAAATGAAGACCCGTTTGAACGAACACAAAAGTAACATCCGTTTGAACAACATCAAATCAGTTCTAGCCATACACTTCACGGAACAAAGGCACAATGTTAGCCAATTGAAGTTTGCCATTTTGGAAACAATTACCAAACGTGAAGGCATTAATAATAATGCTTTAATTCTTCAAAGAGAGAATTATTGGATTAAGTTTCTGGACTCTATGAAGCCGAACGGTCTGAATGACCGGATGGAATTTCTTTGCTATCTGTGATATCTCTATCTGCACACTCGTTTTGCACATGTGATTCACTTCTTTGTTACGCACATTTCATTTTTTATTCCACGCTGTCTCATTCTTTATCTTTCTGATTTGTTTCTTCTTTCTTTTTTCAAACTTTATTGTTATTGTCACTTCATGCATTTTTTCTTATCTCTTCGTTTGCTGACGTTTCTATACTGTATTTAACGCTTTTTCGTGGTTTATTTTTGGTAGGCATATCAAATGATTTCATTTTTGTCCACACAATCAGATTTATTCATTGGTAATCATTACGGAATTAACCCTTTTAGCACACCGTTCTGTTTAAGTAGTTGGTCACCGGTTAAATTGGAGAAACCGATGCATTTAACACATTCCAAGATGGCGTTTAAAATTTTAGCCTACTTGACATGAATGGTTTAGTCCTTCTTCACTTGCACATCGAATGACTATTTCTTGCAGTCAGCCGGTTACATTTTGTTTCCCGCCACCGTTGATTCGAACCACTTCGGACACAAGTAGGTTCACTCACTGGCATGTACCTGTTCGGGTTCTTTTTAGCCTTTTGCACCTAACTGCTCATTCATTATTCATTTTTTGTCACACGGTAAGGGTATTGTTTTTCTGTGAACATTTCGGTGTATTCGTCACGCACATAACGCTGGCGAGTTCAGTTTAAGTAGCACTTTTCACTTTTATGCTTGTCCTTATAGGTTTTTTAATCGGGCATTTTTTAACAAGGTAGTATGGACATATTGAGGTGTCCTGATGTCACAGTTGATGTATTTTAATAGCACGTTCTTCATTCACAGTACACGTGGTTTCAACGGGTCTTTCTAACCACTTTTCACTTACTTTATGAGATGCGATCACAGGCATGATTTACTATTATACAGTTTGTTTGAACGCTTATACATATTCGTTGTAGAGAACCGTGACACTCTTTTGTCTCCGCATTATTGTTTTCAGACTCTTTTCCCCTGACGAAGGGCTTGCATGCCCGAAATGCATCGGGAGAGTTTATATTTGATGGAAAACATGAGAGTTCATACATAATGGATATTATGATCTCTAATCCATGAGTTAATGGATACACTCATGTATGAATAAAGATTACAGTCATCATGATGAAAACAAATTTATAAACGTCACGTTTTTTTCAACTTCTTGTCACAATTTGAAATCTGATTTATTCAGTCACCGCTGTGCCCAGAGGGATACCACTCATTCGAGTGGCACTACTTCAAGAGGCATTCCATTATTACCCATCTCCCTAGATGGTCCACTGATGTTCGCCTAAATTGTAAGGCCATGTTGGATGTCAAGATCGCGACCCCACGTGTCCGTGTGTTTTGTCGCCCCCCCTCCCCCACCAACGTGTAACCAAGTGTTTTTAATAAGTGCAGTTGAGCCCCTTCAATGAGTTTCGTGCATACAGATAATGTCCGCCTTCAATAACCGAAGCCCAGCTGCAGTATACTGCCTTTTTTTGGGGTCATGGAGGCCACAAATTTTAATTGGGGGTATGCGTAACTTACCCATCAGTTATAAGTAAAAACAGAAAGGAGAGAAAAACAAAAAACAAAGAACAAAAAGAGAAAAAAAAGACCAAGCGAGTACTTGTAGATCTTCTCCACATTGTGCCAGCCCCCCCCCCCCCCCCTCTATAGCTGAGGTAGCCTGGCTCGGCTCGAGCCAGGATGATGTCATCTGAGCAGTCAAGGCCTCGCTGTCCCGCCAGTCTTCCCCCTCCCTCACATCACCCTTCAAAAGCGATAGATCAAATATTTATCTAGCACTATCGATCATGGATCTAAATTATCTTCTACCAAGTTGCAAGTTAGTTTTTCTCTATAGACATAAAAAAACAACGGCCCAGGAGGTTTTAAGTAAAGTCTCTTTGACATAAAGTTCATGTCTGCTATTCACTAATCCCTGCTCCCCTTTTGGCCAGTGATCTCTTGTAGCTATGCTTGGGCCTGTATTTCAGAGATAAAGCTGCAAGTGGTTCCCCTAAAAACCACCTTTAGCCGAGCTGGATTCTGCAAGTATACTTCTGCCCCAAGCTGCTGAAAGGGGGCAAAGAATTGTCTAAGGTTCCACCTGCGCTCCAAAGTAGCGTGTGCGAAGTTGGGTCTCGTGAAGAAACTTATTCCCTCGAATTCCTTCTTGGCAGTTGGTCTAGCCAAGTCATAAAGAGACTGGGCGAAGCAAAAAGTTGCCGAAGTATAGAAGCATTGCAGGCGCTCAGGGGTAGATGAGGGGCGTTTCGATGGTGTTAACGGAAATCTTTGGGCTTGCTGGATCTTTGTCCCAGTCCCAAGTATGCAGTTCCGGGAAGGCCCCCTTGAGCAGCGAGATCATATATTTTCTGGGGTCATTCCCTTCAACTCCTTCCGGAATACCTAGAACGTGGAGGTTGTTGCGACATTCTGTTCTCATATTCCTCCGTCTTTCACATTAAATCCTTCACAATCCCCTCATGTTCATCGCCTTGTGGCTTCAAAGTGCCAAGATCCTTCTACAGATTTTCAGTCTGAATTTCCACAGAGGCCATTCTGTCCACGATTTCACCACACATTCTGCCCACCTTCCTCATGGCCCCTTGTAGTTTTTTTGCGGCCAGGCGGGCTCTCAGATTGTCTATCTTTACCTCCTCTTGGAAGCTCTTAATTGATTGTAACATCACCGCTAAGGCTGGATCGTTCTTGGATCCGACCCTCCATCCTCCGTGTTGCCTGTGAGTGTGCGGTTTCCCCCTGAGCATACTGTTTGGTCTGACATGGCAGTTGTGAGGCAGAATAATCCCATCTCAAGTCTCCGGCACTCCCGCAGTCGGGGTTCTCACATCTTTTCCTCCGGCTTCCTTTCTTTATTTGGAGTTTGTTTTGGCCATAAGGATTTTGAGGGTGGATCTGAATCCGAACTGCTATTCCAGTTGTGCCCTTCACTGGAGGCAGTTATACTCAAATCTGATATTTCTGATTCATCAGTTAAGGAACAGAATTTCTCCAAGATGTCAGGAGTCCTGGGCAAGGGTTGAGGGGAATTTCCCGTCTTATTTCCAGGGTCCTTACTGATCAATGAGCATTCATTTTTAGTAATTTCTATATTTTGTTTGCTTTTGCCGGCTATCTTGGAGTCCAGGTGTAGCATCTCTAAAGGTAGTCTCATCATTGCCAAGTGTCAGATTAGGGGTAGAATTTAGTTGGGGGCTTGACCCTGGGGTTGCTGTATTAGCAGCAGCATTAGCCATAGCAGCAGCAGGTTGTTCAGTCTGCCCCCCCTTCTTTTTTTCCTCCAGAGCCCTGTTCGTATTCGCCTCATTTGAGCCAAAATGGAGGTAACTAAGGGCTGGCAGCTGTCGGAGTCTCGGAGTCTTTGGCTGAACTTTCTTAGTTATATCCGACTTCTCTGAATTGTCACATTTCCCATTCCTTTCATTTTTTTCTCCCCCTTTGCCCTTGCCCCCACGTGTATCAGACCGCTTTCCCCGGTTCTTCATATTCTTTGTGGTGGGCAGGGTGGCTGCAGTCGTTGCGGAGAGAGAAGGCTGTGCATTTTTAGTTTTAATTGTCTTCCCTCCCCTTCCTGCCATCCTTACTTGAATACTGTGTAGTCCGCCTCTGTAACGATGCTTCCTCCGTGAGCGGCGCCGTCTCAACAACCTGGGAGCTGGAAACACCCCCCGCGCTGCTCACGTTTCTCGGAAGATGCAAGAGAAACTTTCTTCAGAGCCAGCTGAGCCAGCAGGGCTCCAGGGATCGCCGAGAGTATCCTCGCCAGCTGCTCAGAAGGGGAATCCCGCCGCAGGCCAGCCGACGTCAATGATGCCGGATTGAGCTTCACGGATGCAGGAGCCGGCAGTGGCACAGGCTGACCACACTTCTCGTCTGTTCCAGATTGTCCGTATTGAGACTCGAGGATAATCACAACTCAAAGGTATTTCATTGCAGTCCGCTGTAATTCGCTTTAGACGGGCATTCTATACTTTTCTTGTAAATTCTGGGGTTCTGACCGGCGGAGCATCGCGAGTGAGATGCTACTCAGACGCCATCTTGCCTCCCTCAATTATTTTCTCAATACTAGGGTAAGCCCCAGGACCGCTAACAAAGGTTTTCAATGTATGAGGAGGCTTGCATAGAAAATACGGGTCTAGATGTACTGGAAATGTGCTAATGTGTCCAGAGGGATATATGCCTGTTTGGCAATGAAAAATGCTGCACTCTGCATGGAGCAGAGAAAGAGCATACTAATGAAGATCGACCCCAAGTTGGTAGAATTGGCTAGTAAAGAATTTGGCATAGAGCAATGTTTTCCCCTTTGGAGGGGAATTTGTCAGGGATTTGTCTAGGTATGTGGGTACATTTAATTCCTTACAAAAGGCTGAGACCTCAAAGGTTTTTGGTGAGGCCGGGAGAATGTGGTTTCGATACCGTGGACAAGGCATCACTTGTGGGTCGTTTACACGAGGATTTAGACCCCATGGTTACGGGTAGAAGGCGGAGCAAGGTGTTTTTTTACCCACAAAGACAGATCATGGTTACAAGGAAGTCCAAGTGAGAGGAGGTGAAGAGGAGGAGCAGGTATGTTTAAAACAAGACCCTATATGTATCCATGTAGAGCTGGCGACAGACTAGCTCCGTTTCTGTCATGATGGATGGAAATTACGGAAGATCTGTTGGTTTTGAGGATGGTGCAAGGGTGACAGATTTTACAGGAACACCACTGCATTACAGGTGTCTGAGGATGTTAAGGTTTGTAAGAGAGCAGGAAGAGTTGGTGACTCAGGAAGTAGAGGCCCTAAACATGAAAGGGGTCATAGAGAGCCAGTGTTTGTCCAGGGTGTTTTGTGAGCAACATCTTTCAAGCAGAGGACAAGTGAATGAGACCAGTAATAACTCTGAGGGAGTTGAACAATTGGGTATGTTAGTCACTTCAAAATGAAGGGAATACATTTGTTGAGGGACCTTCCAAGAAAAGGAGATTGGTTGATTCTGTTAGGTCTGAAGGATGCCGCCTTGATTCCTGTGTGTACGGAACACAGGGACCATCTTCAATTTTGTTGGAAAGGAAAACGTTGGAGGTTCAAGAGCCTCCCGTTTGGCTTGACCTTGGCTCCATGGTGTTTTACAAAGGTCATGAGGCCAGTAATGACTTGGTCGAGAGGAGTGCCTCTGGTAGTTTATCTGGACAATATTCTGATTAAGGCAGAGACAAGGGAGCTGGTTTTGGAACAGACTGAGGTTGCTATGAGGATTTTGGAGGATTTAGGATTTGTAGTAAACCGAGACAGTTAAGTTTGATGCCAGGGCAGGAGATTAGTTTTTTTAGGTTTTCAGATGCAGACCTTGAAGGCGTTGTTGCCTGCGGAGAAGGTGAAAGATTCACAGCGAATTGAAGAGCGTGGGACGAGGGATATGGATTACCTTACAGTAGTTAGCGAGGTTGTTGGGTTTGTTGATGTCTGGATTATCTGAGGAGGCTTCAGAGCTTATCAAAGAATATTGGTCACCAGGTACAATGAAGGCATACAGGATAGCATGAAGATGGAATGATTGGTGTGCTGCATGGGGTTTGAATTCCAATTTCAACACCTGTAGTGGAGGTAACCAATTATTTAACAGGTTTTTAAGGAAGGTTTTTCATATAGTTCATTAAATTTAAATAGGTCTACAATTTAAGCAGGGCATATTTTAGTAAATGGAGTGCCATTAGGACAACATGTGTTGGCTAGAAGGATAGTTAAGTGTTCGAATGGAGGTTCCACCAAGAGCAGGGTATTCTTCTTTCTGTGATAAGTTAGTGTTAAACGGAGGTTGAAAACTGGGGGATTAAAGTTCCTTTCTTTAAAGCAGTTGTCATGGAAGATGGTCGTTTTACTTCGTTTAGTTTCGTTTAGGAGGGTTTCGGATATTCGGGCATTGGAAGTGTCTTCAAGAAGTTTTCAGCCAGAGAGTGTATGTTTTAAGGTAAGGAAGCGACCTAAGACTGTCAATGATGATTTTTTTTATCAGACTATGGTGGGTCATGAAAGTTTGTATGGTTAGATGTATGAAGGAGTATGATAAGAGGACGTTGGGATTGAGAGCAAGTGGATGTACTCAATTGTTTTCTTTTAGACACCCTTATTATGCAGTGTTGACTCCTACTCTGGTTAGATGGGTTAAAGAAGTAATAAGGATAGCAGGGGTTAATGCGAGTCAGTTTGGTGCACATTCTGCTAGAGGGGCAATGGCGAGAGGCCTATATGGCAGGCAGTAGTCTTAGTATTATTATGAAGGCAGGGAATTGGTCTAATGATACGTTTAGGAGATTTTACTTTAAACCTGTGGAGAATGCTGTTGAATATTATGGATGGACTTTGAACATACATAATATTGGCCTCCATGCCGTGACCTAAAATGCAGATTTTACAGTTTTAATGGGTAGAAAATCAAGATTTTATTAGAGACACAGGCTAATATCCCTCCCATGTCTTCCCAACCATGTTTGTGTTTGAAGCTTTGTTTTCCGGGACAAATTTAAGAATGCGTCTAAGGATAAATGGTGGATTTATGGAGGAAATTTATGGATAACTGCAGATGGAGTCACTTTTAGGTTTGTGCTGGATTTGACTTTGAGTTATGACAGCAAAAAGAAGTAATATGGCTGCAGGTTCCAGGGTTCTATACATGTTCTATAAAAGTTCCAGAATGTTTAAGGTTCCAATTCTGATTCTATTGTTGCTGTGTATGAGGGCAATAAAGGGATGATAATGCATAATATTAGCCTCTGTATCTTTAATAAAATATTAATGTTTTTTTTTTTCTACCCATTTAAACTGTGAAAAATCTGCACTGTGCTTATGACTGATTTCAATCTCAGATTGAACCCTCAGAATATTTAAGCCTGAATGAGATACTCTCTGGCTATATTATTTCACCAGCCTTTTTTCCAGAATGTACAGTAACTAAGCTTGCATAAAATATGCTATTAATTCTGGGGAACCGGTTATGTTTAAATGGTCATTTTTTTTAACTGATATTGCACTCTGTAGGAAACTGGGTTCTTGTTGCAGTGCCCCTCCCCCCTCAGTCCCCCTCCCTTTTTGCTTGGTATTTGATGCAACTTTGACTGAAGTGCACTTGGTCACTGCTAACTAGGTCCCCAGTGCCAATGTTCTTTCCCCAAAACAAGACAACTGATCACTTGATCCCTAAGTGGCCAGGTCTTTAGCACCTCTGTGTCCCTAGTAAGTAGTACCTCTGGTACTTGGGGCATAGGTACTAAAGAAGGTCCCTAAGAGCTCCATTGTATCTTATGCCACTGTAAGTGACCCAGCACCCAACTCTCACTGTCACAACAGGCTGCATGACAAGGCGAACTTTAAGTGAAAACACGACATGGCACACAAGTGTGTGCCATGCCCCCCTAACACTGCATGTAACGTTTGTTAGTTACCCCTACAGCAGGCCTTACAGCCCTAAGACATAGTGGATTATGTTACATGTAAGGACATATCTGCAAGAGCAGATATGCCCCTGTGCTGGTCAGTTCCATTACTGCCAGCATAAGTGATCAGGGAAGCCATTTTAAAAGCATGTGCTGGACACTGGTGAAAAACGAGTTCCCCAGCTACATGATGGCTTCACTAAAAAACAGGGATGTTTGGTATCAAACATCTCGTATTAATAAGCCCACACCGATGCCAATGATGGATTTATTAATACATGCACCCAGAGGGCACCTTGGAGGTGCCCCCTGAAAACCTACCAGCTACTGGTGTGCTGACTGTTTTTGCCAGCCTGCCGCCAGAGAAGAGTTTCTGACCCTAAGGGTGAGGGACTTTGCTCTCAGGAGATCCGAAACAAAGCCTGCTCGGGCAGAGGGCGTTTACACACCCTCCCACAGGGCGACCTGAAGATTATCATTCCAAGGTAGGGGAGCTTCAAAGAGCCCACTGCCTTTGGTATGTGAATCTGGCTTCCCTCAGGAGAGGATGCGGACCCCCTTTGTCTAGAGCCCTTTGACACTTGGACAGGTGGGAAAATTGGATAGTCAGATAGGCGTGTCCACCCTCAGGCCAGTGCCATCCCGAAGGTGGGCTAAATAATTTGGGGCGACTTTTCAGCGTTTGCAGTCTTGGTGATGGCAAACGTAGGTATTCCGAGACAGGTTTATACTCCCCACAGGAAATGGTCATATAGGGTGGCGTAGTGGCACCAGTGGTTGGTAGCCCTTTGGCTACTACCCTACACTCCTAAATTAAGTATTTAGGGGAGTCCCTGGCACCAGAAAATCCAATCCAGACGACCTACGAAGGACACTGAAGAGCCACGTAAGCAAAGACTGAAGAAGAGCAACTGACTTAGCTCCAGCCCTGCCTGCAAATCTGTTCCCTGTCTAATTGCGCCAAAGACATCTCGTCCTGCAAGCTGTTGTACCTCCAAAGCCTGGGAGGACTTAAAGAATTCTCGTGGAGCAGATTATACGTCCAGCAGGCCTGCCTCCAGCTGGCACCCCAAGAAGAACCACACGGACTCTGGAATCGCCAAAACCAGACGCCACCAAGTACCACTGCACCCGAGCCCCCTCTTCCTCTTCCCCTGCACCCCCAATCTCAGTCGAAGTGGGCCAACGGTGTCAGCGTGGTCCCAAGCCCTCGAGAAATGGAGTCCACCTTGGGTTCACCCCTCGTGAACTCTCGTTCGCCTGCAGCCTCTGTTTACAGGCCCTCTCAACCACGAGTGATCCTGGACAAAGAAACCAAACACCTCAAAGACCCTCTGAACCTGGCCGCCCCGGCCTCAGAAGGACCTCCGGTGTCCTCGCATCCCCTAGCATCGCAAGACTTGAACCCTCTGGTTGGTTCAGCCTGACTGGCCTCCCAGTCCAAACCTGCAGCCTCTTTGCAAGACGACCGATCCCCATTAACTAACATTGGGCGCCCAACGCTGTATTGCACCACTGCATTCGGCTGCCCTAGTGCCAATGGAGGTGACTTGCTGGTGCTGCCTTGGTTTGTGCCCCATTCTCACCTCAAGTCCAGGAGATTGGTCTCGTAAGTTGCTGTACTGTATCTGAATGCCGTATTTGTTTTTCCTCCCTTAGGATAACATTGCAGCTTCTGAAAAATGTTTAAAGTGTCTACTTTTTAAACGTAAAAGTATTTCTCTTGTAAAACGTACTTACCTGATCATATTGATTCTGGTGCCTAAATATATGTAAGGATACGTGGTTTGTTTATAAACTAGTGTGGATCTCCTTATTGAGTCGTGTGCATAATTTATTGACTATTGTGTGTATTTGTGGATGTCGAACACTTCTCTCTGATAAGCCTAAGGCTGCTCGACAGCACTACTCCCTAGAAGCCACCTTAGGATTGCTGGTGCGAGCCCATGTCCACTCATTAGGGAACCCCTGGACTCTTTGACCGATATATACCTCATTTTGGTATATCACATCAGCCCGCTTCCTACATACGATAGCAAACATTTACCCAGGGAATAGTGATGCTCAATTGATTATATTTTTATGGCCACCTGTTATTTTAGACTAGCTTCAGATTCCTTCATATGGATGATAGTGAATACCTTTTGTTTAAGAATGTTAGTTTGGTGTGTGGCCTAAATGAAAAGGTGCTTCCCCTATATGTATTGTATTGTAATTGCATTATATAGTGCTTACTACCTCTGACGAGGCTTTGAATCGCTTTTTCGGCGAATAGCGCGCTACTCCAGAACCCATAAAGAATGTGTTGAATTAGTATAGTGAAATATGAAAGTTATTTGAATGGTGGATAGGTTAGTCAGTTATTTGGATTCAGATGGACAGCAGATGGATAGGAGAGGGAAAAAGGTTTGCATTTATATAGCGCTTGTTACCCCTGATGGGGTGTTGAAGTGCTTTTTTCGGCGAGTAGCACGCTACTCCGGAACCCATAAAGGATTAGTGGATTATGTAGAATACCAAGATGACTACCAACCCGTATAAATGAGGAACAGTTAGACAGGCTTTCACAATTTTGAGCCAGTGTAAAACTTGATGAGCTTAAATTTGATTTGTGCTGATAAACATAGTTGGTATAGGGAAATAGTAATTGAGGCAGCGAAGTGCCTGAAAGTTGAAATAAAGGAATGTGATATTTCCCTTTTTTTTTTTTTTAAATCCTAAATAAGGGCTGTCTATTTCTCCTCGTCCATCCCCAAAAAGCCAGTTGAGTAAGTTGGTGTAGAGGGGAGGAAGAGAGGAGAAAATCTGGAGGAGAAAGTTATGAAATTAAGATCAGAATATAAGTACAGGTTAAAGCAAAAAGAGGGCATTTTATAATGCAAATTGTGAACCGATGCAATTTCTTTGGCGGATTCAATAAAATTTTAGAAATTAGTACGGGTGGGATGCAGATTATGGTTAATTGTATGGTCTCAAATGTCCTGGATAAGCCATTTGGAAGAAACTTGTAGTAAAGAATACTATGCATGTACTCCAGTTTAATAAGAGTATGATGAAAATCTAAATTGATTTTCGGGAAAATCAATAAAATAAGTTATTATGGCTCTTATTCTTTCTAGAGGAGCAGGCTGGATAACCTTCCAGAGATTTAAAAAGAAACATTAGGGCTCGTTTTTTTTGTGTCTTTTTTACATTTCAGTCTGTATTTATCCATATTTATTTTTTAGCAGTCTTGGTATTTATCCATATTTATTTTGTTGTAAGAATAAATGGAGTCGTAAAATGATGTTTTCATATTTATTTAACTGATAAACATGCACTCATACTTTGCCTTTCCCGTTTCAGCAAATTAAGCAGCCAAATATAACAAAATGTTACAGCCACTTGTAAATATTAGCTTTACATACAAATAAGTGTTAACATACACCTGTATTTAAAGAAATCTTAATCTGTTTAACTCCCCATGCTATCTATCTGCTCAGTTGTTGGTCTGGAATTCATGAAGGCCAGCAGGGTATCATACACAAGCACAATTGTCTTTAATTTTCAGTTTTTAAAAATGCATACAAACCGAAAAAACATTCTTTTAGGTATGCATTTATCTATAAAAACTGAAAACTGTGAGCCTCAATAATGATGAAGTCAAATATCGAATAATGGGCACAGATTTTTGCCCTGGTATTCAAATAAAGCAAACACAAGGAGACAGATGGATTAAACCCAGATCTTTGTGACTGGGGGTGAATGTTTGCATTGCTCAGCATTCCGTCCATCATTTGTTCCTATTGCTGGTATTTAAATATACATCGGTCAAGGGCATGTCCCGGATAGTTGGTAAGGGGCAATGATAAAACACACGCAGAAGTAGGATTCCTGAGATCCCAAAAAATGATAGATTTGTAAGCCTCCTGGCTGCTGGTGCCAAAGTGTATGCAAAATGTATCCTCCACCTCCTGAAGGACTGGATTGAGACATCTTATCTAATCCCTATTGAACAAGGTGGTTTCAAGGGAAGTCGCCATGCACTGGACCATTGTTATAGCTTAAGGTCAAGTGCATGGAAGTCGGTAAAGAAAGGCCAAAGTTTTTTGCTGTTCGCTGACTTGTAGGCAGCCTTTGACTTGGGTAAGCTGGTAAAACCTTGGGAGACATTAAAAGAATTGGAAATACCGTGTGAGTTAGTACTAATATTAGAAGAGCACCACAGGGAAAACTGAGCAAGGTTGGAATTGGATCATAGTGGCACCTTATCCGAAAAGATCCTAATTAAGAACATGTTGCGCCAAGAGTTGCTGGCACCCACGCACTTGTTGGCACCCACCTACTGTATGTAGCAAACCTTCCTTCACTTTTGTTGAGCACTGCTCCCTTTTGCCCCAAAATGGGAGGCCATGTGTTCCTGGTCTCCTGTATGCAGACGATTTAGTAATCATGAATATGACCCAAATTGGATTTCAAAGTCAGAAGCGTTTATAAATATTTTAAAACCAAAAGGGTAATTATCAAGTTGGATAAAACCAAAATAATGGTGTTAGAGCCCAAGAGAAAACAATTCTGAGTCTATATTAATAAACTGATAGTGGTGGAAGTCTCCAATAGATAAGTATATATGCTCTTTAATGTTAAGTTGGAAAAGGCATCTGGATGTTTTAAAATTACAAGCATTACCAATGTCACTGGGCTCTGTAATTGTGGCAGATATTATTGTGGCCCAGATTTGTCACTATCTCAGACAGCATTTAAAGCTATAGTTCAAAACAGGCTTGTATGGTGAAGAAATTCTTTACATTAGCGTGAAACAGGATTGGGATGTGATAGAGGAGCAATTTTGTAAGTCTTTTCTAATTTTACTTAAATCCTTAATGGTACTGGAGACAAGATTAACGTATTGACGGGTCAAACCTTACGGTTTTGGAATAGATTAGTATATTCCGGAAGGGACAACCTAGACCCTTTTTGTGGAAGAAGTGTTGAGTAGTGATTTAAAGTGGCATGCAGGATTGAGCGAGCAATTGGATAAAATTACGGAAAAGCTCTCCCTAAACTCTCACATTTTAACTATTCTAGTAAGTTTATCCAAGGATTTAAATAGTTTTTAAATCCTCACATTTTAGCCATCGATCAATGAAGAATTCTACTGTATCCTTGAGGGATTCTTGGTGTAGTGAGAATTTTTCCTAACACCTCTTCCCTATTAAAGCCTGGAGTGTGATGTGCCATATTAAACTTCAGAGTAGGCCTAGATCCATTTTGTGCCCAGTCATATGTCTAAGCATCTACAGAAAACTGTGAAGAGGGGACCGTACATGAGGTCTAAGTATGAAATACTCCAATAAACGTTACTGGACTATTTACTTACAGGAGCAGAAAGTGGAGATTTGTAAAACTAGTTTCATTAAATATGGTGTTCACTTTAAATGCAGAGATTTAATTACAATGCAGTTTTGTTGTTTTGTCGGGGAAGTTTTTATAAGTGATAAAGATATGTAAAATCTATCTTTATTTTTATTTTGTATAAAATTGATGTATTTTATTACATTGCAGTTTAATGGTCCATGGTCTTAATGAACTTGATTTGTCTGACTGGATCCAAAAGTCACTTAGTTACCATGTTCAAACACTCAAACAATGCTGTAGGCTATTGGGGATTTTTTTTTATGTATGCACTGTAAACAGTCTGTGGATATGCTTTTAATTTGTCATATTTATCCAGTACATATTAATAAAAAGAAATTTGTTAAATGCTGTAGGCTATACTCTGACACGTGGGTAGTTATTCTGAAAACTTAAGTCTCATGCTCCAAATTGGGGGCGTTTTAGCCTCTTAACTAGGCAAATAGCTCTCTTGCTTAGTGAATGTGTACATAAAAGGCTACTTGACAGACTTTGAGAGCTGGTGTATGGCACTCATATTGTCACAAGTCAAATGCCCCTCCTAGAAGTAGAAGAGGAAGGGGACCATGTTCATAAGCGTGCCTATTCAGGAGTTTTTCAGTACTGTGTCCTCAAGTAGTTGGCACTTGTCTGACAATGAAAAGGCTCTCTAGTTGTTGAGTTGTTGAATTGGCGAAGCAATCATTGTGAAAGGACTGAGGAAAGAAGCTTGCCCCATTCCAGGATAGTGCCACTCCGAATGCCTTTGTAACCTGCATTGCTGTTGTCCTTGAAAGCCCATCCTATTGCAATCTCACTAAATTACCAAATACCTCCTCTGTAGGTTCTATCTTGTGGGAAGAAGCTAGTTCAGACACTCCAGGCTTACTCCTCCAGGTTGACTGTGAAGGAAAACGAATCGCTTCAGCTACCACGTGTTTCTCTCCTACAAATAAATGTCCAAGCAGTGTACTTTCTAATGAAAAAGAAATTAGACTTTACTTCTATTAAGTATAAACGCTTAGTGATTAGTCATATAGCCTCCATACCATTCGATTCTAAGTGAGGGCATTCTGGTATTTTAAACTCTGCTCTTGGACCTATCAATGCTCAGATTGTCCTAGCCAGCAATACAATACAAAGAACAGCATCCAAAGTGCAGTGTCTGGGTGTAAATGGATAGTGATTAAGCAACTCAGTCTTACTCCGTACTTGGTGGTATGCTCTCTGTGCATTGGAATCTACAGGCAGTGGTGCCAACAGCACTTTGGCAGCAGTTTGTGCAGGTGCATTGTTTCTGGGTCTGTATTTCTAGGACCACGCCTCCGGTGGAGGACGTGAACTACTGATCTTGTATCTTAAGATCACTCCATTGCTTGTCGAGTTGGCAGACGTCCAGTGAGCTCCGGGGTGGTTCGGTACCAGGCTCAGTGGCGGCCCCCACAAGACCACAGTTGGGGGGCAGTTAGGGAGAGGTAGTTAAAAAAAAAAAAAAACCTGTTCTGCCGCCGACGCGTCTGTGCTCCTCTTCACTCCTGATAGTGTCCCAGCAGACCCTGGGACACTAGCACAGGCTCCCCACCCAATACAGACGCTGCTTTTCTAGCATATGAGAGAGCGCAGCGACAGGATTGGTCTGAGCGGCCTCGTTAACCCCGCGCAAGACTCCTTGGCTGAGTCAGTCAGCGTGAATTTTTTTAATATTGTATCATTTTAGTTTCTGCTGACTGACCCAGCGGGGCGACACTCCTCTGCCATTACGAAGGAGTCGCCCCGGTCAGTGACAGCTGTTTTTTTCCTTAGATCTGAATTGTTTCTGTACTTGTTCAGGGGATATGGCCACTGTCTCTAGTCCAGACTCTTCTGTGTACAGCACTTGTTTAACGTGAAACAGTTAACACTGAATTGGGTCAGGATCTTCCACATAGAGGCTGGTGCTTGGTCGGCCTAACCGAACTGGCCACTCCGATGTAAAGCTGTCCGTTCACTTGAAGAGAACCATTCATTCAAAATTTCATTTTATTGTGGGTGTTTAATAGGTCAATAACTACCAGCTACCCAAGAAGCAGGGCTTTCTTAATTTCCTGGGTTTCCTTGGGATAACAGCCATCCCATAATGTCCATTTGGTTAATAGATTGGGCCCAGACAACCACCATGCCCATCAGGCAAGGGATGGGCAAGCATCCTAATCTCCTTAGTGTTCATTTGTAGCCACACACCTTGGCTACAGTCTTTTGTTAGGTGATGCAACACTTGGCCCACAGGCCAGGGCTAACTACCCTATGCTAGTGGTAGGCAGCAAATGCCCACTTTATGCCATGTTATCCTTAAGCAGTGGGTTCCACTATATGTCAAGGGCAGCGTTATTCCCAGGAAGAGGGCAACAACAATATGTCCACACCTTATCCCAGGGCTACCATCAGTTATGTCCACAATAATGCTCCGAGCATGCGGGGGCGACTATGGGGGGCGCGGGGTGGAGTAGCAACTATAGCTTAGGGCAAACATGCCTATAATAACAGCAATATGCCAGATAAGGCTACCTTGTAATAGGGCCTTTAGAATGGCTACATGCCTAGGAGCGCCTCCTTATGCTAGGGAGGTGAACTGATGGTGATCTAGCGGATTGCAGCCAACTTATTCCAAGGCATTCTGGATGCCAGATAGTGGCCCCTACAGAGTCCAACAGCTATACACTCCTCATTCAAGCCTGCTATTTCGCTCATTTGCAAATAAATGTAATCTCTACCAGTCTGGTGTTTTTGATGCCACCTCCTGTGCTCTGCCTTTCGGGAACCCTGGGCTTCTGCTGCAATGCCCCTTTGAGTGGACACTCCTAATGGCTTTACCTGCGAAGGTTTAGGTGCCCCTTATTAGGGGTAAGTATTTCTTCTGAACTCACATTTTGGAGGGTATTTTGTGACGATTTTTTTCAATGGAATCCAAATGAAAAAGTAAAATCGTGTAAAGTAATTGTGAACCTCTCGAACATTTTTATTTGCTTTCCTGTAATTAACCATCCTGCTTTTCTTAATGCTTTTTTCTTTTCTCTTTCCTTTCTTCTGCGCTTTCCTGTTCCTTTGCTATCCTTTATTAAGAGAACCCGCCCCTGCTTCACAAACGGTGACTACCCACACTGTAGTGGCCAGAATACCTAGCCCCACTGTAGTTAAGAACACTGTACATCATCTCAGGTACTGGGGAACAGCCTGCATGATGCCTTGAGCACACGGGCCGCAGAGATGCCTCTTGAAATGTGTCACATTCGTGCAAGCCTCACAAATGCCGTTTGCCATTGGAATGTTACTGTGCAGACACTGCACCTCTGTCTCTAAGGCCTGCATGATCAAAATAGTTTTCTTCGCACTTATTTGCTCTAATTACGCTAGAGCTTTTGTTCTAACAGACGTCTTTAATACGGTTTTTTTTTTTTTACTAAACATAACCCCGTGGCAACGTTTGTCGTGATGAGTTGTTGGCTATGCATTTTCGTTTCGCATGCAATTAAAGTTGTCAAGAAAAAAACGTATGGCGGGTGTTACAGGCAGACAAACATGTATACCTCGCCTCCCCCATCCCCAGTGAAATCGTGGGTGGTATAGTAGTTTCTGTACGCATTTATCATGCTGTGTACGCGTGTTCCTTGTTGAAGGTATGTGTGCGCCTTTCAGTTCTGGCTGTCCTTTCTGCACCCTCTTGGGTTGGATGAGAGGTCAAATTCCCCTAAAAAATGCAGGCTTTCGCTTCATAGCTGCTCATGTTAGATGCCCTCGAACAGTGCACGGACTAGAACGTGCGCAGCACTGCTTACTGCCTGCTAACGTGTAAAGCATAAACGTACCCGTTTCTTGCAGCAGCCAGAGTATATCGTTGAACTGCGCTATATTGTGCAAGGGGAGGGGCACGGGAGATTGCGGAAGGTTTAATACTTCTCCCCTAACTTTGGGTTGCATTTCAGTTTACAAGCATCCGCTCATCAGAGAGCAGCAGAAAAGGAGCAGGAAAAGGCCGAGCAGGTCAAAGATGCAAGCGCGCAGGAAAGTACCACCGACGAGCCGGACACGTCCACCTTGAGTCTGGCAGAGAAAATGGCCTTATTTAACAAGCTGTCCCAGCCGGTGACCAAAGCCGTCGTTACAAGGAGCAGGGCGGACATGAGGCAGAGAAGAATGAATGCCCGCTACCAGACGCAGCCCGTCACGCTTGGAGAAGTGGAACAGGTAGAGGCAACGATTTTGTATTTGCATACAATGGATGTGGAGTGTTTTTATTTTTTTGCATTCTTTACTTTTTACCCAAACGGCGTTGATTTCTTTTAATAGTAAAGCTAATTTAAGACTTTACAGCAGTATGGTGGAAACGTAGCCTAGCGGTTTTAAATGCTTTGCTGAACTCATCTCATGAATGTGGTAATCTACCAAGGGAGCATTTTCCAGGGATCTCCGGCCTGCTGAGAATGTATGGTTTATACTTTCAGTGGACGACTCAATGCAACATCTGTCGTTTTTAACTCCGATTTCACTGTAGAGTATTTTTGCATTTTGTCTTGCTACAACATGATTAGCCACGAATTTGAACTCTGATAAGTTATGCAGATCTGACAGGATTAGGAGTGTAAAATGACATAAACAGTAAAAAAAAAAAAATCCTAGGCTCTATGCCATTTTTATTTGCTTTTTAAGTGGCATTGAAATGTGTACTCCGGTTCTAGAGTTAATCGTTTCAAATGCTCCCTTTTCAGGTCAGTAATCAGTGGAGGCTAAGGATACCGGACGACTCCTCCAGGGCTCAGTCTAGGCAGGGTGTCCACAGTACTGATGGTCAATGCATGCTCGATTGATCAGAACAGATGGCCTGTTGCATATTCGTGTATTATGCGACATGCCAGTGGACTCTCTTAGATCAAACGGAAGTCTTGTCTTGGCCATGGCTCTATGATGTGGGGTGGAGAGCCCCCTTTCATCATCCTCAACAGGACCCTGTAGTCCTTTTGTACCCTGAAGTTGCATTTCATTTAGTGCTCGCTGAATCCATTGGCATCAAGGAAGAATTACATGACTTGTCCCTGGCCGAGGTAGATCATGCCAGACTGACCTGCTGTCTCAAGGATTAAGCCCCTTCTTGATATCAAACATTAGCGGAGCTAAAAGTATCAGTGCACTGACCCTGCCGACCAAACTCCTGAGCTTATGCAGCACGAGCTCTGACTGATTTTAATGTCTGCAAAGGTTTCGTGTCTATCTTACAGTGGTTCAGGGGGGGGAAGAGTTTTCCACAAGTTCAAATGCACAGTAGCTTAGTGGATATGGTTAATTAGAGGCTGGGTGGAAATTTCCAATAATGCCACAGAAGGTTGTTAACCAGTGATGTTCATCACAGCTGGAAAAATTACTATTTAAGAAAGCATAGTGCAACCTCTTAATCAGACCAGCGTGAAATGGACGCATACAAAAGTATGTAGGTGTACTGGTGCTGCACAGATCAACATCTTGAAAATGGAAAGGTGAAGTGGGTTCAGTGAAGAAGCAGCAGATATGAAAACAGTGATGACTGTAATGTTATACTTGAGTATACTATTAATGGAATGATGTCCTACTGGAGGATCAGATTGTGGAATGGCGTGTTAATCTTCTGACCCTAAACATCTGACGTCGGTCACGTTTATTCATCCCTTGGTAAAACATCTTTTAAATTGGAGTACTCAACAAATGCAGTTATTTATATATACATTTTTATTTTGCGATCCAGAATAATTACAATACACCAACAGACGAGCTAGCCTATGATTGATTTTATTCAGTTTTCATACAATTTCATACAATATCATGCAGTCTCAAACCATATTTAAAACATTTTATACAATATAGTTTAAAGTATTGCTCCAAATGTAGCCATATGCAGCGTATAAGAATGACCTGCCTTACACTTGCCTCAAGACAACCACCATAAATTTAGCCCACATTTTATTGAATCTAACAATCCCTCCAAATCGAGTAGTGTACAATAGCTCTTTTGCTCTTACTTGCTTCATTTTCCCTACCCGCTCACCAATAGAGAGGATTCGCTTTTTCCATTTTTGAAGCAACAAATATCTGGCCACCAACATCGAGACATAGAGCAGCTTTTGATGTCCGGGAGTTAATCTAAAGGTAGGGTCATATCCCAACCACAACAACGAAGCATTGGGTGCCAGCTGTATTTGTCACACGTGCTGCAGGTACACAAATATCTATTTCCAAAAATCTTGGATAGCTGCACATTGACAAATGACGTGGGACCAGTTTGCTACTCTGCTCAATACATATTTAAGACCGCCTGAAAGAGGTGAATTCATCTCACAAAAAAATTGCGGGGTTTTACAGAGCAGCCTTTTTGCATAAAACTGCATTATACACCAGTCTGATCCTCCACACCGCAAAGGTCTATATATTAATTTTACCCCCACACTTCCCTTGTCATTGTAAATACTTCATATTTCCCCCACTTACTAATAGCGTTTTGACGAGTATCAATCTCTCTGCATGATGCAAGCTACCTTTTCCATACACGAGCTGGCTTTGGATCTGGGGTCTCGATCCGCTTCATGGCCAAATCTTTACTGCTCAATACTAGACTAACATCAATCAGACTTATAATAATGGGAGAAAGTGTGATTCTGCATGATTCTTATGAAACAAGGTTTTGTCATAATGGTAATTCAATAAAGATTTTTTTTTAAATACGGACTAACATCAGTCTTTAATTTTGAAATTCCCCTCTGTTTATGCTTTAATTTCTGTCCAACTTTTCCACCTGTCCCCATTATAAGCTCAGTCACCGTGTTAAAACCCACTGCCCCATTTCAAAACTCTACTCTGATCCATCTTTTCCCAGGGACCCCAAGCTAAATCCGACAGGCATGGGGCAGCATTAATGTAGGGGCTAGAATAACACCTATAGTGATCCAGTTGTTTAAAAAAAACAACGCTGAATCTTATAGAGCACTTTCTTAGGGGATTTGGTCAGCTTTAAAACATCACTTATGTTGTATTCCCATAAAATCTAGCTCATTGGGTCATTTTTACAGATTCCAGCGGACTACATTTTTTTAATGAAATCTGAACATATATTGTGCAAAATTGTATTCCCACAGATTGAAAGGGCTAATCCACCTTCCTCCAAATCTCTGTACAAAGTGCTAATCTAGCCCTTTTATTCTGCCAAATAAAGATGAAAACAGATTCAACTTAAAATTATTATTATTTTTTTTAAACCGCAGTCTTTAGCACACAAGGTATTGCAGCAAAGAGAAATATAACCGGGGTAAAATTGTCATTTTTATCAATGCCACCCTCCCCAAAAGGGTAGGGGGAGCGAATTCCATTGTGCAAACAAATCATTAATTTTCAATAGCAATGGGACAAAATTAAGTTTAAACCAAATCTTCAATTTTGGATGTGTCTAATTCCCTAATAACGCTTCAGTTGTTCATTCACACAGATGGCAATATCTGGAAGGCAGAATTTCAGCCTCACTATTACATAAAATGACTTTGGCTTCCTTTTGATTAATTCTATAGCCCCGAAACCCCTCCTATATAGAAAATAATCTTCAACATTCTTTCCTGCGTAATCCTGGTGTCTAGCAGCAACATTATATCATCCATATAGAGCTTTATTTTATCCATCTGCAGTATAGGAGGTTGAACCTCAGCATCTTTCTGTTTTGCGATCGCCAATGGCTTGATAAAGAAGGCAAAATGGATGGGGGGGACAACCCTGCCTATTTCCTCACAATCACACCGTTCCGGCCTCTGATGCATTAACGATAATCTTTGCTGCTGCTCTTTCATACATTTTCTGTATCAACCTCTTGATCTGGGAGGGTATATTAAATCTCTCCAAAATACTAAAGTGTCTCCCAGACCACGAAGTTGAAAGCCTTTTCAGCAGCCAGTAGAACGATTGCAGCAGGAATTTGATTAACGGGTAGATAATCAAGCACTTCCACTAAATAATGCGTGTTTGTTCCTAACTGATGCACTGCAATAAAGCCATTCTGATCATGGTGCATCAGTTTAGCAGCTATCCCATTAGGTCTGTTTGCCAGCAATTTCATGATTTATCTTCTAGTCTGAATTCAGTCATATCAGTCGAAATGAGTTTGGATCCTCCGCACCCTTTCCTTTTTTTAAAAAACTGACTACATTGCCTGGATTAAAAGGGTGGGATGGGACCTCCTAATATAGAATTAGCAACTAAGAGCAGATACTCTATTAAAACGTCCAGAGATTCCTTATAAAATTCTGATGGAAAAGCATCGGGGCCACAAACCTTGTGATTTGGCCAGTTACTAACTACCTCAAACATCTCCTCTTTGAAAAAGGGACTGATCATTTTTTTGCCCATCTTCCTCCGAATGTGTGGGCATATCGATCATCTCCCCCCCCACCCCCCCAACAAGGATGTCTCCAGCTCCACCTTAACTACTAGTGTAGTTGTAGATTCGATCATGTTTGAGAGATTTCATTCATCTTTACCTGTTCCTTACTGCGTAACCCTGTTATGGGACATTTTAAAGTATGTATAGTATACTTGGCTTCTTGCTCGTGGGCCTGCCAAGCCATAAACATCCTGGCATAATTACTCTTCTTATAAATCTTCGGCCTGTAAGCCATGTTAGTTACATAACACTTTGCATAGTAATTGTCACCCAACGTGCATTTAGCTTTCTTGGGCCCTTCTATTCTCCTCTGAAAATTGCAGGAAAGTTTATCGTGTGCTTCAATTTTTGCTCCTTAGCATGTCTGTTAATACCCACATATTTAGATATCAGCTGTCTCCGCAGGTAAGCTTTTAAAGCATCCCAAACAATGTTTGGTTTAGCCAACCCATGATTTCTTGTCAAACCCTCGTATCTCATCCTTGCATACTTTGACCCATCCCTCCTCCTGCAGATACTGCTTATTAAAGACCCACCTCTTAACGTCCAGCTTTCGCTGGTCACACAGAATCTCCAACTTGAGTTGCATGATCCAAGAACCCATTGGATAGTATCTAAGGACATTTAAAACCCAGGTTCTTTGAGAGAAGGAAGAAATCAATCTGAGAGGCTGTTCAAAATCTGCCTGAAAAGCATGTAAATTCCATATTTTCTGGGAATGCTTCCCTGTATGGATCAACAAGAGAAAGGACCCATTAATAATTTTGCATCGTTTTAGCTACTGTGGGCTTCTGCTGCCTTTCACAACCTGAAGAGTCCACTCCCGTGTTTTGCAGAAAATTAAAATCTCTCCTTATAATAATCTCACACGGGGCTTGCATTAAAGATTTGGAATAACTCCCCATATGGCCTTGTATTATTCTCTACAGGTTCATAAAAGCTAAAAAACAAGCTGCATTGAGGAGACTGAGCAGTTAACCCAACACTAACAACCCAGTATGTCGCGCGCCCAGTCATGAACTCCATTTTCAAATTTCAGGGTATAAAACCAGACTCCGCGATGGGTCCCTGCGGCGGCTAAAAAGCCTGTATAACCAGCTCATTTCTTAAACTTTGCTATCCTATCCAATGGATAATGGGTTTCCAGTAATAACGCTAGAGACTGATTACGCTTCTCTATCCAGGCTTCAATAGCACGCATTTTTTTTCCCATTATTTAGCCCATTGGTGTTAAATTAAATCTTAAATATAGGTTTGATTTCTTGCTTCCCACCTATTTCTGGCAGCAAACTTGTACACTAAATGCTTAAAGTGCTAAAATATGCTCTAAAGTTCATCAAACTGCTAAAGGGCACCTTGTGTTTAGCAAAAGCCAGCAACTTGTATATCTCCATATCAACTTTGCTTTATCCCTTCTCAAAAGTGCTTAAGCATGCCAGAAAGTGCCTCAGTGCCTAATGTACTTACAAACCAACCCAAAACTTCGAGAAACAACCCCCAAGTCCTCAAATACTTTGCTGCCTTAAAGTGCAGAAAACTGCTGAAGTGCATAATATACTTGAAGACAGTCAAGGAACATGCGTACATCACCTGAGATGCACCATCACAGCCTAGGTAGTTCCCCCCTGTTCTCGGGCCCATCCTGTTTTCTTGCCCAATGGTGTATCTTCCGTAGTTCAACTAGTCTGGATCTCATATGATACTGCTCCACACATACTTTAAGTTTAGAAAGCTGTATTATTGAGGCCTGCGCCCCAGCTGCTTGAAAACTTGGGATCATGGTATTAAACGCTTTTTGCCTCCAAGCTGATTCTGTCATCATATACAAAAATATTCGAAACCGTTATCTGGCGTCTTAAGCAACTTCTCCTTAATCGCCTTGGCCAGTATTCTCTTTGATTCTGTAGTCTGCAAAGATCACCAACATAGTCCTAGGATACTTAGCTTGGCCAGCAGCCTGAGCTGGGACTCTGAGCCCGCATGAATGTAAAGTCTTGATTATAATCTGAAATTACAAGAGCCTTAATTACATTTTTCACCAAGGGTATATACACCCAGCGGCATCCTCTGTGTTCTGGGATTCCAGTTGTCCTTAAGTTGGACCTCCTTGCGTGGTTCTCAATTTGCTCCTGTTTATCCTTGAGCTATGATATCTCCTTTTCCAGATTTTCATTGGCTACAAGTGAGTGAAACTTATCCTCGCATTCAGACACTCTTTGCTCCATCTCGTTTAGCCTGGTAGAGGTTCCCCAATTGTACACACGACTAGCTGCTCTTTTTTAATTCATCTGCCATTTTTACCTGTTTGAATTGATTTACCCTCTCAACACCTCTAGCATACTCAATAGACCCGAGACCTCTCCTCCCTCAGCTGGTCTAGGGAGTGTCCCTCCTACCCTGTGTGGGTCTCAGCTGCTCCTCTTGTATTGAACTTGTCGAACAGGGAGTGTCAGGAGCATAGTTCACTCAAACGTTTCTCTTGAGCAGGGATTCAGCAACTGGCGCTGGACCTCATGGAGACTCTTCCTGGCTTCTCCCAGTGATGTTAGCTCTGCTTTTAACACTATTTCTGCTAACCGGGTATACTGGATATATCAAGGTCCCATCACATCCTCCTTCAGCGTTATCAAAGGATAGCACCCCCCCCCACCTCTCCCGGCTACTTTCCCAGGAGTCACTCCATACTCTGCAGCCTGCTCTAGTTGCTTCTGCTGCTTTGCCTGTGAATCTGCATTTCCCCCGCAGAGCAGGTTGGTGTGACTATTGTATCTCCAGCCCTATGGGACTCTGCCCCCATCTTATTTTCCGCAGTTTCTCGGGCCCCAACAGCCCCAGTGTCCAAGGCGGGTGTATTAACATAATGACCGGTATTTCCTAGTCTTCTCCCATGGAGGTGCTTATAGCACGTACAGCAGCTGTAGCCTTAGCATACCCTGCCAACTCTTCTGCGCACCCATTAGCTCGCCCAGTGAGGCTTTCTTCTTCTCATTAGAGTGCTTTGAGGCCTTCTGTGATTTGGCTAATTTGGTCAGCAATATCGCTGAAATGGCAAATATGCCGGCTGCGCAGGAGGAGAAAGATGAGGTTCGATTTACTTACTAGACCCAAACAAGTCCGTAAAAGTCACTGATAAAGGCACAGGTCGAATACCGGGTTCAAAGCAAAGGGCATGCTCCAGGAAACAGCGAAAAAATAGCAACGCAGTGATCTGGGATTCAATGCAAATAAGAAGATACCATGCGCTCTACCTAGCATTGCAGTATGGTGTCCAAGAGGTCGTCCCTTTCCTCAGCCAAACGAAAAATGCCTCCATACACCACATATAGCGTGCTCCAGTGAACCCTCTATAACAAGAACGTTGCCCTCTAATGTTACATGGGGGACACCGAAGTGCCCATCACCAGAAGCACGGAGGCTGCTGGGAGGGTGTTGAAGCCACCAAAAAACGCTGAAGACACTTTGGGTAAGCCTGCCGCAGGAGTACCGTCGGTACTGCACCGAGCAGCCACCTGCAGCCGCCATCTCCTGCTGCTGAAAGAGCGAGGGCAGGGCCAGAACAAGAAAGGCGGAGATTAGGAGACGTGCTTAAGCAGCAGCGTCATCCCCTGGCTTCGACAAATACAATACTTTCATACAGAGAAGTCCCCAAGAAGAACATGCATTATGATAATTGATAATGTTTCAAGCTTTGTTTTATAATTTAAGATTTAAAATCGACCAATAGGGAAAAAAAACCAAGCATTAGCATAGCCAATAGGCCTTTCCCTTTGGACTTTAAGTGTTAGCTATGCATCACATTATCCTGGGAGCTGTGCCACCAGGGATTGAAGAGCTATACAATTACTACACACGGGGTCTGAAAGAGTGAATGGTTTTTGTGCATGAAAATAGTGCGGGTGAGTGTGTAAAACGGCAAAAGGCTGCACCTTAAAGAATGCGTCCATCTTCTTTGCAGCATGCTGGTACCAGTGCGTTTTGCACCACTAAAGGTAGGCAAGTGAAAAAAATGATGAAAAAAGCAACTCTGACAACCATCCCTACATCCTTTATGCAGTGCCGTAACACTGACTAAAACAACGGTGTAATGTCATATGATCAGCTCAAAGAAAATACGTGTGCGAGAAGCAAATCAAATGCAAAGGTTTAAAAAATGTGAATATTTGGGCATACCATCTCCTTACTTACACGCAGTGCTTTAAATGGGCCGGTACTCACCGGTACTGAGTACCGGCACTTCTGAATTTTCGGGCCGTCAGTACCGGCACTTTTCTTAGGTGAGGGAGAGTACCGGTACCCTCATTGAGAGCACAGCAGGCTCAGGTTACTTATCTCCTCCTGCTCAGGGCAGATGCCGCCCTGCTTCCGAGGAGCTTGCAAGTCACAATCGCTGCTGGAGATTCCAGCAGCCCTCACTTGAATGTCTCCAGACTGCAGGGGGTTGAGAGGGCTTGCCTTGCGTCATGCTGTGATCAGCAGGACAGGGTCTAGAGACAGACCCTGCACTGTTGATCAGGTGCGCAATGGCTATTAGGCTTAAAGTGCTTAAGGCCCCTCCACCCCCTTCCTCCATCAGGCGTGTGAAATGGGCTGGGGCTGCCAGTCAGTAAAACTGGTAATACTGTCCCATTTAAGGAACTGTACTGGCCGTGCTAAAGTGAGCGGCAGCGACAGACAATCCTCTACCTTCCCCAAAGCCGATTTTTTTTCTCCATCTTTTTGTTCAGCACAGAGGCTGCTTTCCTTTGTGTGCCCCTCTGTTGAAGCAGGAAACGAAGATGTAAAGTGGATCAATGATGTTTACTAAACGCATTATTTCTCATGCGTTTTGATATGTGCTGTAACTGGTACAGAGGTCATTATGTATCATCATATCTTACCCTTAGCCCCGCCCATTTGCCACACCTCTAACTCATTTTAATGAGTACCTGCACTTATTTCTTTCCATTTAAAGCACTGCTTACACGAGTAATTGGCAGATGTATACGGTGTCCGCTGAAACTATCCCCCAATCCATGTGCCTTCACTGAAGCATGCTTGTTAAAAAAAAAAAAAAAAATCCTTTGCACCAATATTACAATTTATTAAAAAGCCTGAACCAATAAAGTCGTTAGCGCAGAAACAGTGAAAAATGGAACTCCCACAAGAACATGCTCTTGTAGCTAAAATCTCGAAGCTTCTAAGGTGGCCCTAAAGTTAATGGCACATAAGAAGAATGTGTTAAGTTTATTATGCCAACCTAGCACAGGGAACGAAAACAAAACGAGATTAACCGTGTCAAGGAAATGCATTTAACAGAGTGAAAAGAGGTTGCTAAAGATAAGAGATGAGGTGCAAGATGCGCAGATGTGCAATATTTTCAATATTAATTATTGAGAACAAAATCATTGATACTCATTTCTTAAATAGCTAACCACTATTGTCAAAGCTAGTAGTCCTGGCTAGTTTTAGGTGTACATCCGTTATGTTATATCGGACTGCAATCACAAAGGTCAGAGGCACCAAAAATACAGGTAGGGGGCACATTATGGAAATCGCAGAAATATAGTTTAAGCCATGCCCTTAATTACATAGGCCACACCACTTTTAGAGGGCCCCCGCGTTTTTCATCACCTTTAAAGCCCTGACTGTCCTCTTTCTCTTGCTTATCCGTGTATTTGGGTGATAAACTGATAGTAACGGGGTGAAACCTTTGCACATACAGAATTAATGTATACAAAGATCAATATAATAAAGCGATATGATCACAAAATGTGCTGCATTATTTGTCTTTCGTTGCCGGATAATTTAGGCAACCTTGCCACATAATTTGGCCGTGATCCTGACTCATTATTCCAGTGGCCCTGCAGAGCCAGGTGAGGAAAGAGTGAGGGTTAAGGAAGGTGCTGAGAGAGGGGACAAAGGTGATAAGAGCAATCAAAGGTAGGTTGGGAGGGGAAAGTAACAGGATTAAATGAAGGTTCAAGGATAATGGAAAGAGGAAGAGGAGTGTGAGAGAAGCAAAGACCAGCTATAGAGGTGAAAGAAGCGATAGGTGAAAGACTAAATAAAAGGTGGGATGAGAGAGAAGGTTGGGACTAGAAAGAAGAAAGCAATAGGACAAGTAAGATTTAGGGGTGCGAAATGAAGGTGGGAAGGAGGGAAGAGTAAAGACTAAACGAGAGGAGAATAAGACAGACACCGAGATGAAAGGGGATAGAGCTGGATACATGGAGAAAGGAGGGGGCAGGTACAATGGGCAGCTCGATCTATAATCTGCAGTGTCACTATTAGTGCAGCAGGTGCAGTGGCACCAAGGCCCAGGGGTGCGAGGAACCCACTGACTTCCAATTATAGGAGTTTTTAAAACTTCCCTGGGAGGTTAGGGGAGCATTCCTCTTGCTTGCATTAGGACCCACATCCCCCTTGCAATGTCACTGGCCTGATCTGGAGATGGCGGTCACATGTGGTTTGAAGGGCAAGAAATCTTCATAGCTGGCAAATTTTCAGTCTGTAATTCTGTTACCACCTCGGTGTAACAGATCTTTAATCATAAGTTTACTTTGGGGGACTCTCCTATTTAAACACCTCAGTCCCAACAAGCTTTTTACCAAGCCTTGAACACGTTTCTACCTTTGATAGTGATGACGTTATTTGAACTCTGCCCTCACCACTTGAATAACCCAAGCGCTTGGTTTTATTGCCCCGTGAAGCAAGTGACATTTCCATGCTCTGTTCCCTCAACGCCTTGGTTATCTCTTAACTGGGACAAATAAAATAAAAAATGCACAAAATGGAGACCGGCAGCAGCTGGTACTGCTGCCATCTGCAACAAGGATCAAAGTTCTGATCGAATAGTTTCTTACCTGTCGGTGTAGTTTTGCAGCTTGAAGACTTTCTGGATTCACTATGCTGTGCATTATTCCGCCATCTCGTGGTTGGGTCCGGATTCGTAGTCCTTTCTTTCTTTTTTTTTTTTTGTTGGCCCAGGTGGGCGGCGACGCCCCCACCATTTGGTGTCCTCGGTGACGTCGTCGCGCTTCCTGCGGAAGCTCCCACCTTTGGTCGCCATCTTCGGATTCTTTTTTCTTTTCCTGTTATTGTTTTGTCGTCTGTCTTTCTCTTTTATCCTTTTATTTTTCTTTTGATCCCTCTAAACTCTGTATGTAGTCTAGTTTTACCCTTAACCTCCTATGTTATCTTCCTGGCGGAGGCGGGTGGGATCGCTAGTGAATCCAGAAAGTCTTCAAGCTGCAAAACTACACCGACAGGTAAACTATTCGTTTGCAGCGTGAATCTTTCTGGATTCACTATGCTGTGCATAGACTTTGTAGCGGTTTTGTTATTGCGGTGGTTGGGTGGAAGATGAGCATTGGTTGCTGAAAATGTGCTGTAAGACCTTCTGTCCTACTTGTGCCTCTTTGTTCATCTGGATATCCACACAGTAGTGTTTGGTGAACGTGTGCACGGAAGACCATGTTGCTGCTTGGCAAATGTCTTGTATAGGTGTGTTCGCTAGGAACGCAACCGTTGCTCCCTTCTTCCTTGTTGAGTGAGCCTGGGCGGCTCCCTGTAATTCTTGTCCTGCCTGCTTGTGGCAGAGTTGTATTGCTTGTGCAATCCATCGTGCTATGGTATTTTTTGTTACTGGTTGTCCCAAGAAACTGCTTGCGAAGGAAACTAAGAGTTGTTTTGTTTTCCTGCATTCCTTCGTCCTTTCTATGTTGTGCATCACTGCCCTTCTGGCGTCTAGCGTGTGTAGCGCCTTTTCTGTGGGCGTTGATGGTTTCTGGAAGAAACTTGGTATCTGTATTGTCTGGTTAATATGGAACCGCGACACCAGGAAGTGAGGGTCCGTTCACATGACAATTCTGTCCTTGTGTATTTGCAAGTAGGGCTCTTGTAGTGTAAGAGCCTGCAGTTCACTGACCCTTCGCAGTGACGTGATAGCCACCAAGAATGCCGTCTTTAGTGTGAGCATGTGCAGTGTGGTCTTGTGTATGGGCTCAAATGGTGATTTCATCAACTGTTAGCACAGTGTTGAGGTTCCAGCTTGGGGCTGGCATCCTTTTTGGGGGGGCTATTCTTTTAGCTCCCTCCAGGAATCTTTTGACCACCTGTGAGGTGAAGAAACTTTTCCCCGCTTCTCCCTGGTGTAGGCCACTGTGGCTGCTAAGTGAACCCTTAGTGACGAGTAGCTTAGCCCGCTGTGTAGTAGGTGCGTTAAGTATTGTAGTACCGTTGATTCTTTTGTGACCTTTCGTTGCAGTCCCTCTTTAATGCACCATTGCGAGAACCTTTTCCACTTTGCAATGTAGCATTTTCTTGTAGTGGGTCTCCTTGCTTCTCTGAGTACTGCCATGGTGCTTGGTGGTAGCTTGAGGTGTGCGAATTCTAGGTCCTCAGGAGCCATGCTGCTAGGCTGAGGCTCTCTGGTTCTGGGTGGAGCACTTTTCCTTCTTGCATTGTCAGGAGGTCTTTCCTTCTGCTGAACCTGTGCGCTGGTTCCTGCGCCATTTCCATTATTTGTGAGAACCATGATTGTCTGGCCCACTGAGGTGCCACCAGTATGAGTGTCATGCTGCTGCTCCTGCATTTGCTGAGTACCTTGTGTAACAGTGGTATCGGGGGGGAAAAGCGTATGCAAATTCGTTCGACCAACGTATCCATAGCGCATTCCCTAGGGACCTTTGGTCCGGTTGTCTGGATGCGTAATGTTGGCATTTTGCATTCTGGAGTGTTGCAAACAGGTCTATCCGTGGTGTACCCCAGTTTTGGAACAGCCGCTGCACCTCCTGTTGGTTGAGCTCCCATTCGTGGGATGCCGACGTCTGCCTGCTGACTCGGTCTGCTTCTACATTGTCTATTCCTGGAAGGTGTATTGCCAGTAGGTCTATCCTTAGAGGGATGGCCCATCTCCAAATCTCTTGTGCCAGGCTTGATAGCGGTGCTGACTGTGTTCCACCTTGTTTGTTGATGTAGAACATGGTGGTTGTGTTGTCTGTATCAGCACTCGCTGTCCGTAAAGCTGCTTCTGAAAGGCTTTTAAGGCTAGGAACACAGTTTTTAGTTCTAGGTAGTTGATGTGTTTCACTGCATCTTGTTGTGACCACAGCCCCCTGACGCGGAGTCTGTCCATGTGCGCGCCCCAGCCCTGCTGTGAGGCGTCCGTTGTGATGGTCACTGTTGGAGTTGGCTGTGTGAATGGCTTCCCCTGTAATATGTTCTCTTCCTTCCACCACGCTATTTCTTGCTGCACTGCGTGTGACAACCACTAGATCTTCCCAACTCCCTGTCGCTTGTGACCACTGCTGCTGTATCCATTCTTGGAACGGTCTCATGTGCAGCCTGATATGTGGGACTAGGTGGATGCATGATGCCATCATCCCCATTAGTCTGCTCACCGTCCTCACTGTCAGAACTTGCCCCTTGCGGTAATGACGTGTTTCCCTCAGGAGCGCTATAGTTCTCTTGTCGCTGGGGAACACCTTGGACTGTGTGCTGTCGATTTGTGCCCCTAACAATATTTTGATCTGCTGAGATTCTGTTGACGATTTCTCCCAATGTATTGAGAAACCTAGTCTGGACAGTGTTTGTATGACTTGTTTGATGTGATCCTTGCAGTGTCTGTATGATCCTGCTTTCACAAGCCAGTCGTCGAGGTAGGGGTATACATGTATGCCCTTTCTCCGTAGGTGCGCTGCCGCTGCCGCAAGGCATTTTGTGAACACCCTTGGTGCGGACTTGAGCCCGAAGGCTAGCACTGTGAACTGGTAGTGATTGTGGCCAATCACAAATCTTAGTAGACGTTTGTGTTTGTGGTTGACGGGTATGTGCAGATATGCGTCTCATGTCTATGGTCGCCATGTAATCCCCTTCTTGGATTTGGGGTATTACTTCCTGAAGTGACGTCATTTTGAATTTTTGTGTTTTTACGAACTTGTTGAGGAATCTGAGGTCCAGTATTGGCCTTGGTGTTTTGTCTACCGTTGGCACTAGGAAGTACGTTGAGTAGACTCCCTTGTTCCTTTCGTTGATTGGAACTTGTTCTATTGCTCTTTTTTGTAGCAGCTCCTCTGCTTCTAGACGTAGGAGGGCGAGCTCCCTTGCGCGAATTGCCCGGTGTCTTGGTTTTTTGCCCGGGGTGTGTTTTTGGAGTTCTATGCAGTACCCGTGCTGTATGATGTTCAGTATCCACTTGTCCGTGGTAATCTCCCTCCATTGTGTGAGGAAGTTTCCTATTCTGCCCCCCACCGGGGTTGTATGCTCGGTGGTTATTTGTTTGCTGTGTGTTTCTTATTTTGTCCATTTGTTGACTTCTCCTCTCCCTTGGTGTTAAAAGGGGAGGGTTTGGTTTGTTTGTGGAGTCACTTTGAGGTGGGCTGCTGACCCCCTCTTCGGTATTGTCCCCGTCCGTACCCGCGTCCTCGAAAGGACCGTCCTCTGGGTTGATACTGCCAATTTTGCTGCTGTTGTCCCTGTTGGCTTTGGCCCTGGTTGTTCCCCTGGTATCCCTTGTTGGGGAGATTGGTGGGAAGTGGCGGGCGCATTGCCCCCTCTACCATTGGGCCGCCTTGAGGGGGTTCCTTTTCTCATCCCCCTGAATTGCAGTGCTCCCATGGACCTCGCAGTTTCATTGTCTTTTTTGAGCTGCGTTAACTTCTCGTCCACTGGGGCTCCAAACAGTTTCTGGCCGTCGAATGGCGTGTTCAGGATGTTGCTTTGTACCTCAGGTTTGAAACCTGAGATCCTGAGCCATGCGTGTCTCCTTTCAGTCACCCCCATCATCATCTGTCTGCCGGAGTTCTCTGCTGCGTCCAAGGCTGATTTTAGGCAAGTGTTTGCGATAGCCTTGCCCTCTTCCACTAGGTGGTTTGCCCTTTGTTGGTGTTGTTGTGGTAGGTGTGTTATGAGCTGGCTCATTTCATCCCAATGCTGGTATGCATGCCTGCTGATGAGGGCGTTGGAGTTGGCGATGCGCCAGTGTATGGCTGCGTTCCTCTCCACCTTTCGTCCTGTGAGGTCCATTCGTTTGCTCTCCTTGTCTGGAGGTGGACCTGTGTTAGTGGGCACATTTGCCCTTTTCCTGGCCGTTGCAGTGATAATGGAGTCTGCTGGCACTGACCCTTGTATGTACGCAGGGTCTTTAGAGGAGTGCTTGTACTTCTTTTCGCTCCTTGGTGTAACAGCCTTGCAGACTGCCGGTTCTTTGAAGGCCTCCCTTCCCTGGTCCAGGACGCTAGGGAGCATGGGTAGGAACTGGGACCTTGTTTGTTGAGGAAGTAGGGTTTCCAAAAGGAAACTTGCCTTCTCCTCTTGCATTTCGACGCCATACGTTGCTGCAGCCCTTTGGACGACCACATTGTAGGCTCCAATGTCGTCTGGCGACGAAGGCCTCGAGGGATAAGAGTCTACCCCTTCTTCTGGTGATTCTGCGTCGGTCTTGCCAGTCTAGGTCTTGTTCTTCCGAGGGCGCCGAGTCCCGGTAAGACTAGAACTCTTCTTCGCCTTCGGCTTTGAAGTAGTAGTCGTCTTCGCCCTGTTCGTCGAGCGGTTCGGGGGTTTTAGGGGGCTCGATGTCTTCGTTGTCGCCCTCCCCGAGTTTCGCGTGCTGGCTTCGACGGAATGGCGTATAGCTTCATTTTTTCGTCAGTCTTTTTTCCGTTGCAGGATGCTCGCCATCTCTGCTTCGAGCCTTCTCCTCTTCTTCTCCATCTCGTGGACCCTTTCGGCGTCGATGGCTGAAGCGCCCCTCTTCGCGGTCTCGGACGTCGAGGATGACGCCGGGCCTTCCTTTCTGGGCGTCGAAGCTTCCTTTTCGGAGGTTACCTTCGCCCTTGGTTTTTCGGAGGCTTTTGCCGATTGGAAGTCCTTCACGAAGGATCCGCTCGGTTGTTTGTCCTTGGTTGCTGTTGCTTTCGTCGAGTGTTTCGGGCGGCAACGCTCCCTTCGAGGACTTGGCTTCACTTCTGAGAGTGTCGCTCGGGGCCTTAGCTTCACTCTTTCGAGCGTCGCTTGGGTGCTTCGAGGTCGACGTCTCCCTTACCTCCTTCGAAGTTTTCTTGTGGACCTCGACGACTGAGCAGTCCTCCGGTCCCTCTGCGATGTTGTCTTCCTCTCCACTCGAGAGGCCCAGGTCTCGGAGCGATGGAGGTGCTCCCTGGCCCTGCATGTTGTGGTTCGCCCTTCTTTGCCTCTCTCTCACCCGGATGGTTTTCGGGGTGAACGCCGAACACGCGTTGCAGTCTTCGCTGATGTGGTCGAGCGGCAAGCAGAGGTTGCAGACTGGGTGCTGGTCCTTCTGGGCGTACTTGTGGTGACAGTTTTGGCAAAACTTAAACGGTGTCTTGTCCATACCCGCGCTCAGGGGGCCCCTTGTGAGCGCATTCTCTGTAGGCGTCGAGATTTTGGTCGTGGACCTTCTACCTCGTCCTTCTCGTCGCCTCCTGTACTCGTCTCCTCGTCCGGTGTCTTCAGGAAACGATCTTTTGGTGATTATTTCAAATTTTCGAGATTCTTCGTCCAACTTTCTGGAACTTCTCGTCGACGATCCAGACCCCACGGCGTAAAAAAGAATCTGAAGATGGCGACCAAAGGTGGGAGCTTCCGCAGGAAGCGCGACGACGTCACCGAGGACACCAAATGGTGGGGGCGTCGCCGCCCACCTGGGCCAACAACAAAAAAACAAAAAAAAGAAAAGACTACGAATCCGGACCCAACCACGAGATGGCGGAATAATGCACAGCATAGTGAATCCAGAAAGATTCACGCTGCAAAACTGGCGTCAGCAGCTGGAAGGAAGCGAGTGTTGCCATGTGTCCCTCACTTTTAGCTGTCAGCCAGTGAGGCTGGCTCAGCCTAGCAGAGGGCACCATGAGAGTTGGCAGGCGAGGAAGAGGGTGCCGGAGGGTAAAGGACTCTTGCTTCTCGATGTATTTGGGTGGATAAACTGGTAACTGGGTGAAACCTGTGCACACATAGTCAATGTGTACAAATGTCAATATAATGAAGTGATACGGTCACAAAACAAGATAAGAACAGCGATGTTTACAACAGTTCTCTAGGAGCAAATCAGGGGAACGTGGTTAAATTAAAAAAATGAAAATACGAGCGCTCGTGTCTAAAATGGCTGTCTTTAACTACTACAAAGTGCGGAGTCCCGAAGCAGTCCAGATAACAGCTCTGTGTACAACGGCACTCTCGGAGCAAGTCACGTGAACGTGTTTAAAAAATGAAAACACGAGCCACTCAAAACATAAGCGCCTCTGTTTCAGCCAGAAACCAGCCAAAAAAATAGTGCGCCGTAACCAACAAATTCACTTGAGAACTAATGTGTAATGGGGTCAATGGCCATGGGCCGGAACAACACACCGAAAGTAGGGACAAATCACAGTAATGAAAGGAATTAAAGACACATAGACTGACAAATGAAAAACGATGAGTGCTGAAACCCACAAAGGCGATACAGCATGTCTCGAGACAGCAAATGCGCTGTCTAGGCTCGACCTAAAAAGGATGCGGGTGCAATGACATATATAAATGGCTGGTTTATAGTGAAAGAAACCTGCAGCAGTTAGTAGTGTTCTTCTGTACCTAGCTTTTAATTTAACAAAAAACTGTTTCTATAGAAATGCCTCAACAAAGACAACGTTGTGAAGATTAGCACATATTTTACTAGATGTGAAGCACTAGTAAAGTCGCAAGTGAAATTTAGTTAGTGATGCACAATTACATTTTCCACACTAAACTTTTTTGCAGCAGGTATTTTTTCCTGGTTCATATGCTGTGCATTAATCCGCCAGCCAAAGGTTGGGTCTAGAATACTTGTTTTCGTCTTTAATTTATTTATTTTTCTTCATGTGGGTGGTGTTGGGCACAATTTGGTGATGTGCCCATTCTCTTATGATGTCAGATGTGCACAACGGAAGCCCCTGTGCATGTTCGTCCTCTTCAGCTGCTTTTTTTCTGCTTTTGGGCCTGGAAGCAGAAGCTGCAGTTGTATGAACCTCTATGGAGACTTGGAAAAAATTTGACAGATTGTAGAGCTGGCTGTGAAAATCTGTGCAAAACCAATTGTAAAGGAACTAACTGTGGACAGTGAATAAGCACCAAGGATCACCAAAAAAGAAATAGATGCACCACATGGGGATCAACTGTACAGTCAGACTGCGCAGACGGGGGGGGCTGCAATCATTGAGGGAAATGGGTAAAGCCCCATTTAGATTCTGTCCCAAATGCCAACATAAATTTGTTCGAAAGGACAGTCATAAGGTCTGGAACTTATGCTTGTCAAAGGATCACAGCACCAGAGACTGCGATGTGTGCACAGAGTATCAGCCAAACACATTTGGAACCAGGGTAAAACAGAGGTGGAAATATGACACTATTCAGTGTTGAAAATAGGAACAGCTTTCCCTGACAGAACTTGGTTCATTTAGTGACTGACAACTTCAGGGACACAGAGTTGGCACAAGGAGAAGAACTGAACGGACCTTGTCGAGCTAGAAAAGGAAAGGCAGCATAAGAAGTAGTCAAAAGAGGGAGCCACAAAAGACGTGGTTAGGTAACATCACAGAAACAGTTTGCCCAAGCCAGCATATTCGGACCTCAAGGTTCCAAAAGATACCTTAATAACCAAAACCCTCCATGAACGAAGGTAGGTTGAAACCGTGCCCCACTGGCTGACACAAGGACACTATAGGAGGACGACCCTCTGATGCATCCTCAACGCCAAAAAATAATAGTCCGAGGGGGAAAGAATCAAAACAAGACCAAACAGCCCTAAGAGAGAAGTGGTGCATGTCCTCTATGCTTAACATAAGGCACTTGAGGTCGAGAGAGAGGTGACTCAAAGACAAAATGGCATTGATCCTTCAGAAAAGGGATTTCTATGCATCGCTTAAATTTCTAACCCCTTTGAAACCACCTGGGAGAACCACATGGGGAGGAGCAAGCTGACCTTCAACCACCAACCATGTCTGAATGCCAGAAAGAGGATTCAAGTGGTGTTCTTCAAGGAGGATATGTATGAATAAGGTTTTTTTCAACAACTAAAAAGTACCAAAGGAGAATGCCAAGAGCTTTCACAGATTCTCCAGAAGAGGGTGTTGAATCCTACCCTATAGGGCCATCACCTCCAGATGACATTGCAGTGTACAATGTGGTGATAAATAGACAGCGATCTGGGGTCCAGCTAGAACAATCCCAGGCTTGCTTTTTGCTGGAAATCCTTTTGCCATCACAAAGGAAGAACCAATACATCCCTATGCTGCCAAGTATTCTGGATCAAGGAAGGAAGGTGTTCTGAGAAATATCAGCATGCAAACCTGCAACTCAAAGGGTGAACTAAATTGTGGCCACCACCAGAAAGAGCTAATATCCTGACATCAGCTGGCCAAGCACCTGAAAAGGAAAGCAAAAGGGTGGAGATGGCGGGCACAAACTTGAGAGCAGGCCCCACGCAATGGAGACTGGCAAACTGAAATGCACTCCTTACTATGCTGACCAACAATGGTAATACATTGGGGAACTAATAATGCCCCTTCCTGAACAATATCCGCAGAAGGCAAACTTTGTGATAGAGAATGGCAAACCTATATTCAATACCTGCATTAAGTCCGCCTTGGACACCGCAGATAAAGAAGTAGGCAGCTGTGCCACCTTACAACCTTTTGGAGGCACGCCTGGCAACAGTTATCCTGTTTCAAGTATCAAGTGCAGGCAAGTATTATCTAAACCCCTTATTCAGGAGAACATCTGTTTGGAATGGGGGTCGACTAGACACTCCAACAAATTAAGAAAGATAACTAGACAGCAAAGGTCATGAGAGCCTCAGACACGCAAGAATTGTATCAATACTTAAGAAAAGGGATTTCTATGCTATTACCGTCAGTAAGAGGAGGTATTCAAACCTCGATCCCCAGCATACATACCAGCGAGCTGGTGAACAGTCAATACCACCACAATGGCAATTTTCCACAACTCATCAGCAGCAGTTGCGAGGCAGAGCAAATGACTTCTTACAAAACAAACCCCACCACATGCCACCAGTGGAGGGGGGGTAGAAGAATAGGAGTGTCCAGGAGCGGAGGACCAACTGACAAATGGATACTGAACATCATCCAGCATGGTTACTGCATTGAGCTCTTAAAATCTCATCTAAACGTGAAACCAAAAAACACAATGCTAACAAATGAAGAGCTCCAACATCTACAGCAGTAGTTGGAGGAGCTGCTGTAAAAACAAGCAATAGAAAAGATGCTGAAGGCAGTGATTAAACAGGGACTTTACTCTATTTCGTGGTACCCAAATCGGGCAAGGCACTGACACCAATTCAGGATCTCCGATTCTTTATTTCCTAAAAACAAAAATTCTGAATGACAGCATTTCAAGATGTCACCCAGCAGCTGTGAGAAAAATGACTAAATGGCGACAGACCTGCATATCTACATGTGCCCATGAACAAGGAGCACAAGAGTTTTCTTTGCTTTGTTGTGAACCAGGTAGACTATCAATTTAAGGTACTCTATTTTGGTATAAAGGCAGCAACAGGATGTTTACATAATTTGTGGCTGTGATAGCGGCTTACCTAAGATGTGTACCCTTAAGTAGCCGATTGGCTAGTTAAAGCAAGCACATTCACTCCATGCCAGAGAAGCATACAGTCATGATCAGACCGCACAGACTGGCCTTCTCAAATTCAGAAAAGTTCTCACCAATACAGGGGAGGGAAAATGTCTGTCGGATCAAGACTCAATGCATTGGAGGCCATCCAATGCAGATTCCCCAGAGCCAAATGGATCCTGGGATTAACAGATCAAGCTTGCCTTCACCAGAAGGGACAAAACTGATGGCAACCTTCATTCCGTTGCTTCCATATGCCAGGTTACATAAGAGACCAATTAAAGAATGGTTATTGAATCAGTGGTCACAGGTTGGACAGTTGAGAAGATCTAGTGGTTGTTACTAAGAGGATATAGAAGGATATGGTGTGGTGGATGCATCAGGACCATCACCATGGATGTATCCCACACTCGATGGGGAGCACACATGTGAACCCTCGACATCAGGGGCTTGTGGAAAATAAAGGAGGCAGAACAACACAAATGTGTTGGAACTTAAGACCCTTTTTCTAGCTTTAAATGCCTTCCAAACACCAATAATGACTGAGGCAAAACATTGTATATTTGCTAGGATTTGTACAAAGTATGGACAGTCAAGGTGATATGAATGGTTGAAACTAGCCCAAGACATTTGGAAATGGGCCATCCAAAGAAAAATAACTTTGATAGGAAAAAACTCCTCCCAGCTATATAAAATGTGGAGGTAGACTAAGAAGATAAGCAAATGTCTCTTGATTGGGAATTAAACAAGTGTTAAAACAAGGTTTTCCTACACTGGTTTACAGAAAACGTAGACCTGTTTGCAACACAATCTGCAAAATGCCAACATTTTTCATCCAGGTACACCCGCTATCTGTCCCTGGGGGATAACCTATCAATAGACCTTTCAAGAAAATGTGTGTATGCTTTCCCCCAGTACCACTGATACCGCTTGTAATAAACAAGTGCAGGCAGTCATGCATGATTCTAATCTTGATAGCCCCTCAATGAGTAACAAAAGCCTGTTTTTCAGACCTAATGGAAATGTCGCAGGGGAAAATAATTTTCCTAGCCATGTAGGCTTTCACCTGGAGCCAAAGAGCCTCCGCCTACCAGCTATCTCCTGAAGACTCAACATCTGTGTCACTCTGTGGGAGGCCAAATGGCCAAATTCTGAGGGAAGCTAGAAGACTAAGCACAAAAATGTTATGCATCTAAATTCGAAGAGTCCTCCTGTGGAACATGGAGGATCTTTTTGACAGTCATTCGATACCTAACCTTCCTGTTTTAGACCAGATGCAAACGTACACTTTAACACTCCGCCTGTCGGCTGTCGTGGTATACACAAGGTGACACAGCTTTTTTGGCACACCAGTACTCCAGATTCCTGCTGGAGACCAGAGTATTTTTCTTCAAGAGACTGCAGAGACTAGTGAACTCTGAACCTCCTATATAGTTTCAATTTCCTGTTGCTAAGGACCCTTTTTTTCACAGTTGGGGAAATCAATCATGGTTTAAACCAGCCCTTCATTTAGAGGACATTATAAATCCTACTCCTATTTAATAGACTTGGTAAGCCTGAAAAAAGCCCCCGGCCTGCATGTCTGGAAGGGGCGAAACAAGTGTTTGCTGTTTGTTTAAGCAACAAGGATTATTTAATACAATAAACGGAGCTGTGAAGTTTACCATTAAGAAGGTGACAATGTTTTAATTTACATGAAAACCTGAACAATGTAGATATGTTTATAACAACGTGTACATGCATGGATTCTGATCAACCTTGGGGCATATTATTGCAGAACCTGAAGATAAGAGTAAAATAAATGATTACTTTGTGACTTTGTCTCCACGGAAGTATCAAGATTTAATCAAAGAGAATAGCTCCACCAAGATCTACAGCAACCCCCCATGTGGAACCTTACTCTGGTCCTCAGTTGATGAAGGGACCCTTTGAATCACTGCATAAAGCGGAACAAAAGTTCCTAATAAAAACAACATCCTTAATAGCAGTTTTGCAGCATGAATCCTTTTCTGGATTAACATGCAGTGAATTATTCCGCCATCAAGTGGTTGGGTTTGGAATTGTCCTTGTTTTTTTTGTTGGTTTTTTGGGGCATTGTTGACCACCAAGTCCATCCCTTGTGTGATGTCAGACGGCACCTCGAAAGTTCCTGTGCATGGTCGCCATCTTCATTTTAATTTTTTTTGGGCCGTTGTGCCTGGAAGGACAACTGATGAGCTCCAAAGAATTACAGAAAGGAAGACGTTAAAAAAATCAACAAAGACCACAAAAAGATAGAAGGAAAGGGGGACTCTACTCGACCTTGACGACTACCCCGCCAGTAAGATCTGTGTAGCCAGTGAATGAAGAGGGGAGAGACAGTAAAGGGTTTTGGAAAATACCCTTTTTAAATTCTGCCCCAACTGTCAAAACAAATTTGCCAAAAGAGGTCCCCACAAGGTCTGCAACTTTTTCCTGCTGAGGGACCACAAGATCGTGGACTTCGATGCCTGCAGTGAATTAGTACCCAAGACACTCAAGGTTCGACATGCACAGAGACTAGAACAGTACACCGCGGCTAGCACTCAGAAGACTCGGGAATCTCAAAGATCTCAGCCTATCCAGCGATAATAAGGAGAATGTCGGAGGCCGAACTGGCATGAGGAAGGGGAATCTGAGGTAGAGGACTCCTCAACCGACATTCAAAAAAAGACCAGCATCGGGGAAAGCGCCGAAGGACACCAAGAAGAAATGCCAAAGTAAACCAGATAACCGCACAAACATTAAGTCCTTGGCACGATTCTTTCGAGGGAGAACAAGAGAAAGATGTCTGCCTCCTAGAGGTGGAGGCTCAGCAGTCAAGTGAATCCACCATTCCTCAACCCCACCACCAAACTCTCCTTGGGGGTCCGAATATGGGGGTTCCTCAAGGAGTGGAGGACAATCGCATCAGATAATTGGATCCTAAACATAATAAAACATGGATACTGCACAGAACTCATCAAAACACCTCCACACTAAACATCAGTGGACAGGAACTCACACCTCAGTAAAGAGGTACAGGACAAAGTGGTCCTCAGAACAAATCCACAGTTCCTACTCAAGGTGGTTTCACAATTCCATGCCAACCAAAGCATACAACTCCCAGCGTTTATAAAAAAAAAAAAAAAAAAAATACCAGCAGAAAGCCATGCACACACTGGATGTGCAAAGGGCACTAATGTACTCGCTACAAGAAACAGTGTTTTTGTAAAGGGAACCAATTATTCATCTCCTTTGCTAGGACAAGCAAGGGATTACCAATTGAACAATTTCACGATGTATAGTGGAGACTATCAAAACCTGCTACACAAGAGCGGGAAAGACATTACCTGTGCTTCCTAGATCATGCTCAACCAGGAAAACGTGTGTAACACTTGCATTCCTAGCAAACCTACCTATTGACTATCTGCATGGCAGCAACCTGGTCATCACCACACACCTTCGCGAAAAACTACTGCGTGGATGTCCAAATGAACATGGAGGCACAGGTGGGACAGAAGGCACTACAGCATCTGTTTGATAACACATCCACATTTCAACCCAACCAACCCAGGGAACAAGATACTGCTACATAAACTAATGCACAGCATGTGAATCCAGAAAAGTGTTCATGCTGCAAAGCAAAATGGTAACTTATCCGTAGGAGTAGTTTTGCAGCTTGAGGAATTTTCTGTGTTCACATGCAACCCACCCTCCTCCCCAGAAATGAGATGAAGCAAACCAGTGGGAAGAAAGCGCAAGATTGGTTGAAGAAAGAATCTGAAATTGCCCACCACGCACAGGAGCTTCCGGGGCACCGTCTGACATCACACAAGGGATGGACTTGCCACCAATGGTGGTCGACACCCACAACAAAAAAAGACCATTCCGGACCCAACCACTAGATGATGGAATAATGCACAGCCAGTGGCGGCTGGTGACATTTGAAAGTGGTGAGGCGTACAAGTTGTGGCTGAGTGCACTATGGCAAGCGTAGCAAGCGAGCCTGACGTGCCCTGCTCATGGCTGAAGTGAATAACAAAATGTGCATCTGACATTATCATGCTAAGAACTTTGCTCATTTTCCCCACGGGCTGCTTAATGCTGGATAAACTAGAGTCAAAACACAATTATCTTCATGTAAGCCCCGGAGTGCAATAATTTGGTGGGATGCACAGAAATGCTTTTCAGTACGCATCCTTGGAGCCCGCCTTTACACTCACAAGGGTGACACTTGTACTGCAAGATTTGTGCTAAGACTTTATTTTTATCTTCTGGAGCAGAATCACCCTTGTCACCTGGAAAGTGAGACCGTAATGAAGCCTGAAGGTGGTAAAGCGGGGATGAAGGTTGCTTCTCAATTAAATCGACTGAAAAGCATCCCAAAATGTATGCGTTTCTAATGACTTTGTGAGCACCCCAGACCTTTGAGTGCAGGCAGGAGGCATCACTATCTCAAGAAAGTCCGTTTATGCGCAGAGACGCCGGCTCTGCAGCTGCTGGGAGGGGGTTGTGCTCAGCCTTTCATTTCAGGCTTGTTAATGGAACAGTTGTGTGTTCGTGTTTGAGTGGCTGCAATTACATTATCGATGGAATCCAAGGTCCCTATACACAGGCCACATTATGTGCTTCGGGTGCCAAGAAGCAGCAGGTCGGCACTAAGCCTTGGCAGAAAAGCCACAGCTTCAAGTCATCGCCGCTTTTAATGCAGACACATTTACGAATAGAGGGAACAGGGAACACTGTGGGCGGTAGGTGCGTGCGTGGAAACTTACCTGGGGAAAACGCGCTCCGAGAGAGGGATTAGAATACAAAAAGCTATCTGCGCTGAGGTGATAAAGCAAGTTTTGCAGCGTGAATCTTTCTGGATTCACTATGCTGTGCATTATTCCGCCATCTCGTGGTTGGGTCCGGATTCGTAGTCTTCTTCTTTTTTTTGTTTTTTTGTTGTTGGCCCAGGTGGGCGGCGACGCCCCCACCATTTGGTGTCCTCGGTGACGTCGTCGCGCTTCCTGCGGAAGCTCCCACCTTTGGTCGCCATCTTCAGATTCTTTTTTCCGCCGTGGGGTCTGGATCGTCGACGAGAAGTTCCAGAAAGTTGGACGAAGAATCTCGAAAATTTGAAATAATCACCAAAAGATAGTTTCCTGAAGACACCGGACGAGGAGACGAGTACAGGAGGCGACGAGAAGGACGACGAGGTAGAAGGTCCACGACCAAAATCTCGACGCCTACAGAGAATGCGCTCACAGGGGGCCCCCTGAGCGCGGGTATGGACAAGACACCGTTTAAGTTTTGCCAAAACTGTCACCACAAGTATGCCCAGAAGGACCAGCACCCAGTCTGCAACCTCTGCTTGCCGCTCGACCACATCAGCGAAGACTGCAACGCGTGTTCGGCGTTCACCCCGAAAACCATCCGGGTGAGAGAGAGGCAAAGAAGGGCGAACCACAACATGCAGGGCCAGGGAGCACCTCCATCGCTCCGAGACCTGGGCCTCTCGAGTGGAGAGGAAGACAACATCGCAGAGGGACCGGAGGACTGCTCAGTCGTCGAGGTCCACAAGAAAACTTCGAAGGAGGTAAGGGAGACGTCGACCCCGAAGCACCCAAGCGACGCTCGAAAGAGTGAAGCTAAGGCCCCGAGCGACACTCTCAGAAGTGAAGCCAAGTCCTCGAAGGGAGCGTTGCCGCCGAAACACTCGACGAAAGCAACAGCAACCAAGGACAAACAACCGAGCGGATCCTTCGTGAAGGACTCCCAATCGGCAAAAGCCTCCGAAAAACCAAGGGCGAAGGTAACCTCCGAAAAGGAAGCTTCGACGCCCAGAAAGGAAGGCCCGGCGTCATCCTCGACGTCAGAGACCGCGAAGAGGGGCGCTTCAGCCATCGACGCCGAAAGGGTCCACGAGATGGAGAAGAAGAGAAGGCTCGAAGCAGAGATGGCGAGCATCCTGCAACGGAAAAAGACTTCGACGAAAAAATGAAGCAATACGCCATTCCGTCGAAGCCATCACACGAAACACTCGGGGAGGGCGACAACGAAGACATCGAGCCCCTAAAACCCCGAACCGCTCGACGAACAGGGCGAAGACGACTACTACTTCGAAGGCGAAGAAGAGTTCCAGTCTTACCGGGACTCGGCACCCTCGGAAGAACAAGACCTAGACTGGCAAGACCTCGACGCAGAATCACCAGAAGAAGGGGTAGACTCTTATCCCTCGAGGCCTTCGCCGCCAGACGACATTGGAGCCTACAATGTGGTCGTCCAAAGGGCTGCAGCAACGTATGGCGTCGAAATGCAAGAGGAGAAGGCAAAGGCATGTTTCCTTTTGGAAACCCTACTTCCTCAACAAACAAGGTCCCAGTTCCTACCCATGCTCCCTAGCGTCCTGGACCAGGGAAGGGAGGCCTTCAAAGAACCGGCAGTCTGCAAGGCTGTTACACCAAGGAGCGAAAAGAAGTACAAGCACTCCTCTAAAGACCCTGCGTACATACAAGGGTCAGTGCCAGCAGACTCCATTATCACTGCAACGGCCAGGAAAAGGGCAAATGTGCCCACTAACACAGGTCCACCTCCAGACAAGGAGAGCAAACGAATGGACCTCACAGGACGAAAGGTGGAGAGGAACGCAGCCATACACTGGCGCATCGCCAACTCCAACGCCCTCATCAGCAGGCATGCATACCAGCATTGGGATGAAATGAGCCAGCTCATAACACACCTACCACAACACCAACAAAGGGCAAACCACCTAGTGGAAGAGGGCAAGGCTATCGCAAACACTTGCCTAAAATCAGCCTTGGACGCAGCAGAGAACTCCGGCAGATGATGATAGGGGTGACTGAAAGGAGACACGCATGGCTCAGGATCTCAGGTTTCAAACCTGAGGTACAAAGCAACATCCTGAACACGCCATTCAACGGCCAGAAACTGTTTGGAGCCCCAGTGGACGAGAAGTTAACGCAGCTCAAAGACAATGAAACTGCGAGGTCCATGGGAGCACTGTAATTCAGGGGGATGAGAAGAGGAACCCCCTCAAGGCGGCCCAATGGTAGAGGGGGCAATGCGCCCGCCACTTCCCACCAATCTCCCCAACAAGGATACCAGGGGAACAACCAGGGCCAAAGCCAACAGGGACAACAGCAGCAAAATTGGCAGTATCAACCCAGAGGACGGTCCTTTCGAGGATGCGGGTACGGACGGGGACAATCCCGAAGAGGGGGTCAGCAGCCCACCTCAAAGTGACTCCACAAACAAACCAAACCCTCCCCTTTTAACACCAAGGGAGAGAAGTCAACAAAAGGACAAAATAACCACCGAGCATACAACCCCGGTGGGGGGCAGAATAGGAAACTTCCTCACACAATGGAGGGAGATTACCACGGACAAGTGGATACTGAACATCATACAGCACGGGTACTGCATAGAACTCCAAAAACACACCCCGGGCAAAAAAACCAAGACACCGGGCAATTCCCGCAAGGGAGCTCGCCCTCCTACGTCTAGAAGCAGAGGAGCTGCTACAAAAAGAGCAATAGAACCAGTTCCAATCAACGAAAGGAACAAGGGAGTCTACTCAACGTACTTCCTAGTGCCAAAGGTAGACGAAACACTAAGGCCAATACTGGACCTCAGATTCCTCAACAAGTTCGTAAAAACTCAAATTCAAAATGACGTCACTTCAGGAAGTAATACCCCAAATCCAAGAAGGGGATTACATGGCGACCATAGACATGAAAGACTCATATCTGCACATACCCGTCAACCACAAACACAAACGTCTACTAAGATTCGTGATAGGCCACAATAACTACCAGTTCACAGTGCTAGCCTTCGGGCTCAAGTCCGCACCAAGGGTGTTCACAAAATGCCTTGCGGCAGCGCACCTACGGAGAAAGGGCATACATGTATACCCCTACCTCGACGACTGGCTTGTGAAAGCAGGATCATACAGACACTGCAAGGATCACATCAAACAAGTCATACAAACACTGTCCAGACTAGGATTCTCAATACATTGGGAGAAATCGTCAACAGAACCTCAGCAGATCAAAATATTCTTAGGGGCACAAATCGACAGCACACAGTCCAAGGTGTTCCCCAGCGACAAAGAGAACTATAGCGCTCCTGAGGGAAACACGTCATTACCGCAAGGGGCAAGTTCTGACAGTGAGGACGGTGAGCAGACTAATGGGGATGATGGCATCATGCATCCACCTAGTCCCACATATCAGGCTGCACATGAGGCCGTTCCAAGAATGGATACAGCAGCAATGGTCACAAGCGACAGGGAGTTGGGAAGATCTAGTGGTTGTCACACACGCAGTGCAGCAAGAAATAGCGTGGTGGAAGGAAGAGAACATATTACAGGGGAAGCCATTCACACAGCCAACTCCAACAGTGACCATCACAACAGACGCCTCACAGCAAGGCTGGGGCGCGCACATGGACAGACTCCGCGTCAGGGGGCTGTGGTCACAACAAGATGCAGTGAAACACATCAACTACCTAGAACTAAAAACTGTGTTCCTAGCCTTAAAAGCCTTTCAGAAGCAGCTTTACGGACAGCGAGTGCTGATACAAACAGACAACACAACCACCATGTTCTACATCAACAAACAAGGTGGAACACAGTCAGCACCGCTATCAAGCCTGGCACAAGAGATTTGGAGATGGGCCATCCCTCTAAGGATAGACCTACTGGCAATACACCTTCCAGGAATAGACCATGTAGAAGCAGACCGACTCAGCAGGCAGACGTCGGCATCCCACGAATGGGAGCTCAACCAACAGGAGGTGCAGCGGCTGTTCCAAAAGTGGGGTACACCACGGATAGACCTGTTTGCAACACTCCAGAATGCAAAATGCCAACATTACGCATCCAGACAACCGGACCAAAGGTCCCTAGGGAATGCGCTATGGATAAGTTGGTCGAACGAATTTGCATACGCTTTTCCCCTGATACCACTGTTACACAAGGTACTCAGCAAATGCAGGAGCAGCAGCATGACACTCATACTGGTGGCACCTCAGTGGGCCAGACAATCATGGTTCTCACAAATAATGGAAATGGCGCAGGAACCAGCGCACAGGTTCAGCAGAAGGAAAGACCTCCTGACAATGCAAGACGGAAAAGTGCTCCACCCAGAACCAGAGAGCCTCAGCCTAGCAGCATGGCTCCTGAGGACCTAGAATTCGCACACCTCAAGCTACCATCAAGCACCATGGCAGTACTCAGAGAAGCGAGGAGACCCACTACAAGAAAATGCTACATTGCAAAGTGGAAAAGGTTCTCGCAATGGTGCATTAAAGAGGGACTGCAACGAAAGGTCACAAAAGAATCAACGGTACTACAATACTTAACGCACCTACTACACAGCGGGCTGAGCTACTCGTCACTAAGGGTTCACTTAGCAGCCATAGTGGCCTACACCAGGGGAGAAGCGGGGAAAAGTTTCTTCACCTCCCAGGTGGTCAAAGGATTCCTGGAGGGAGCTAAAAGAATAGCCCCCCCAAAAAGGATGCCAGCCCCAAGCTGGAACCTCAACACTGTGCTAACACAGTTGATGAAATCACCATTTGAGCCCATACACAAGACCACACTGCACATGCTCACACTAAAGACGGCATTCTTGGTGGCTATCACGTCACTGCGAAGGGTCAGTGAACTGCAGGCTCTTACACTACAAGAGCCCTACTTGCAAATACACAAGGACAGAATTGTCATGAGAACGGACCCACACTTCCTGCCAAAGGTGGTGTTGCGGTTCCATATTAACCAGACAATACAGATACCAAGTTTCTTCCAGAAACCATCAACGCCCACAGAAAAGGCGCTACACCCGCTGGACGCCAGAAGGGCAGTGATGCACTACATAGAAAGGACGAAGGAATGCAGGAAAACAAAACAACTATTCGTTTCCTTCGCAAGCAGTTTCTTGGGACGACCAGTAACAAAAAATACCATAGCACGATGGATTGCACAGGCAATACAACTCTGCCACAAGCAGGCAGGACAAGAATTACAGGGAGCCGCCCAGGCTCACTCAACAAGGAAGAAGGGAGCAACGGTTGCGTTCCTAGCGAACACACCTATACAAGACATTTGCCAAGCGGCAACATGGTCTTCCGTGCACACGTTCACCAAACACTACTGTGTGGATATCCAGATGAACAAAGAGGCACAAGTAGGACAGAAGGTCTTACAGCACATTTTCAGCAACCAATGCTCATTTTCCACCCAACCACCGCAATAACAAAACCGCTACAAAGTCTATGCACAGCATAGTGAATCCAGAAAGATTCACGCTGCAAAACGAATAGTTTCTTACCTGTCGGTGTAGTTTTGCAGCTTGAAGACTTTCTGGATTCACTAGCGATCCCACCCACCTCCGCCAGGAAGATAACATAGGAGGTTAAGGGTAAAACTAGACTACATACAGAGTTTAGAGGGATCAAAAGAAAAATAAAAGGATAAAAGAGAAAGACATAGACGACAAAACAATAACAGGAAAAGAAAAAAGAATCCGAAGATGGCGACCAAAGGTGGGAGCTTCCGCAGGAAGCGCGACGACGTCACTGAGGACACCAAATGGTGGGGGCGTCGCCGCCCACCTGGGCCAACAACAAAAAAAAAAGAAAAAAGACTACGAATCCGGACCCAACCACGAGATGGCGGAATAATGCATAGCATAGTGAATCCAGAAAGTCTTCAAGCTGCAAAACTACACCGACAGGTAAACTATTCGTTTTCGACAACTAAGAAAGAAATAAAGCGGAATTGGTTGATGGATTCACCAGAGGTAAAATCGCTGTTCTGTTAATAAGAAAAGAACAAATAAAGAGAAAAGGGAAAAGTCTATCTGTGCGTCCTGAAAGCCAAATGGTTAGTAGTGGAGCACAAACCTGGGGGGAGAGAACTGTATAAGGTGGTAGCCAAGCCTCTCACAAGAATACTACCTGCCTCATAAGAATGGTGCTACGATGCTTGCACACATACTGATTGTCGTTGTGACATCTCAAAGTGCCACACATGAAAGGGTAAGAAGTGCAAAAACGGGGCCAGAAACTCCAGCATTTTAATAAGACTTCAAGCTCTCTGCCACGGAACCGCCCCTCCCCCTCCGCACCACTCAAGCCCCCTCCCCACCCTTTCCAACAAACCCAAATACCAGCTTTTAATCCATCGGCTGCAGTTAAAAGAATCTCTGGTGTTAGGAAGGGCCAAGAAGCCTGCACACAAGTATTTACAAGGACGATAGAAAGTGCACGGTCGGTGGCAAAAAGAAGAATTAATGTAAACAGTGTTTACTATAAATTTAGGCATCACGTGCATTGCACCCTCACGCCCTGTATTACATCTTTCTAAAGCAGACACAGTGCAGGACGTTCTCGTGTAAAGAGAGTTCACCAGTCAGCCTCCCCCTGCCTAGCAAAAATATATATTACAAATAAAAAGGACAATAAGCTGGAGGCAGCTACTTCAGGACAAAGGTTAACAATGGCAAGCAGTCTCAGAGAGCTCAAGTTAGCATATTTCAGTCAGGTACAGTGTTACCTTACCTATATGATGATACTTTTGAACAGCGAACAATAAAGCTATGGACTATGAAAAATAGAATATAAGTGGTGCTGGGTATAATCTGATTTTTTTTCCGATTGAACGTTTATGGAAATCTGCTCTTTCACGATTTTCGTGGGCAATTCTCGAGATATCATGAGATTTTCCACTAAAGTTTTGCTTTTGAGGGGGAAATGTCACAAACGCTAATTGTATTTCTTCTGGAGATACACAAAGTAATTTAGAAACTTCACAAATAAAGTGTGCTGGGTTGCTCCAGAGCATGCTATTAATAAGCAGACAAGCGAAATGCCCCTGAGATTTCTCACACTCACAAGAACAAAAATCTTGTATGACTTGGAACTCTTGTTAAAAAGCACATGCAAGCAAGGTCAGATGTCATTGGAGGTTGGGCCAGAAATTACACATTGTAAACAGGGCTCATGAAACAACACAATACATGAAATTGCCCTGAAAAACTATACCGCCGATACAGCACATCAACGTCTAGGAGTTATAAAGTGAGAATAAATCAAAACACAAATGCAGATTAAAGACAGCCGCGGCCGGCATGCTCACAGGAGGGAGGAGGGGGGAGCGTGGGGGGAATATAAAAACAAATAATAAAACGTTACAACTTACCATTACCAATCAGACCGGGGGTCCGCTGGTGCCCGCCCGGCTGCTGCTGCAGGTTCAGCCGTTCCCGCCACCCGACGAGGAGGCTCTGATGTCATGCTCGCTCCTGGCTGGCAAGTACCGCCTGCGTCTCTCAGCCAATCCAGACGCTGCTCCAGCAGCAGCGCCAGGATTGGCTTGAGCAGTAGTGCGCATGTTCTGTTTAGGACTTGAAAAGTTTTGCGACCAGCCCGAACATGCGCACTAGGCTGCTCATTAGAAGAGCGGCATGGAACAACCCTCGCTCTTCTAATGAGCAGCCTAGTGCGCATGTTCGGGCTGGTCGCAAAACTTTTTAAGCCCTAAACAGAACATGCGCACTCTGACCTCGGTCATCATATCATGATAACTCACACACTTCAATTTGCATTTGAACTCCTGCTGTCCCACCCCCTTCTGAGCCGACTGCCTCCAGCGGCCTGGGATTGCATTTCAAATAGTGAGAGTCAGTGACGGCAACGCTTGTCACTCAACTTACTCGAGTGCCTCAAATTAATTAGTGGGAAACACCCAAGCGCCCTAATGGACGCACCGCCCCTGTGCACAGCATGTGAATCCAGAAAATTCTTCAAGCAGCAAAACGTCTCCTTCTGGTAAGTAGCCATTTCATTACATCACTATGCAGGGTAAGCGAATTATAAACGCTAACCGTGCAGAAACTCTACTTACAGATCTACAAAGACATTAATCCACATTTCCTGTCAAAGGTCACATCAAATTCCATGTGAATCAGTCCAACAACCAAGTTTTCCCAAAAACTGCAGAAAAGCCCTCCATACCCTGGATGGCCGAAGGGCAGTCATTTTATTATCTAGAATAAACTAAACCAATCAGAAAGGCAAACCAGTTGTTTCCTATATACAAGTGAACAAGGGCTCATCAGTAACCAAAGGCACTAATACACAGTGAATAGTTAAATAAAAAATAATAATAATAAAACAATCTAATTTACGCAAAAGTAGACTTTCAATTTGAAGGTAATCTTAGAGCCCATTCCATAAAGGGGAAAAAAAGGAGCCACTAATACTTTCTTAGCAAACATTTCTATTAACGACAAATATGTGGCAGAAACTTGGTGTCCCAATACACACTTTTACAAAACATTGTGTGGATATTCAAATTAACAACGAAGCTCAAGTGGGTCCAAGTGTATTAAAGCATCTGTTCGCAGGCACAACTTATTTCAGCTTAATCTCCAAAAAAAGAATACTGCCACAGAATCCGTGCACAGTGTGAGAATTGAGAAAACAATCATCCTGCAAAATGAAAAGGTTACTCGTCTGAAGGTTTGCAGCTTGAATTTTCTGAATTCACATGCAGCCATCCTACCTCCCCAAAAATGAGGTTCCTTACAAATTAACTATGGAGAGAAAGATTAATCCATGCTGAAACAGAAAGCCAAGGAAAACTTGGACACAAAGTTGCCAAGGAGAAAGAAGAATCTGAAGATGGCAGCCACACACAAGGGCTTCTGCAGTGGACATCTGATGTCACGAGGACAGACATACTACCAAATTGTAACTAAGGATGCAAAGAGAAGTATTCTGGACTCAACCACTAGACGGCGGAGTAAAACACATGTGAAACCAGAAAATTCTTCAAGCTCAAAACTACACCTACAGTAAGCAACCATTTGTCATCGGAGTTAAAGTGCATTTAGAGGGCAGGCACTTTTGAGCTATTGGTACAGGATTATCTACATGGCATTTTAATAATCCTTCAGATTCTCCATGATGGACTAAATATTTTAAGAAAAAAGTACTTGATCCACAGTTTGTTTGAACTCTCTTCATTCGACTTCTAACAGCTGACTCTGCTCATTAACCTCTTTGGCTTGGTTACCTTGGCATTATCCAAATTAGCAACCAGAAAAACAAAGGAGATTAGTTAACAGTGTCTGTTATTGTAATGTCATGATGAAGCCTGAATTAACCATATATAAACAGAAAACAATGGTTCCTGTGGGCTAATACAATGACAATGATAATTATAAGCACAATCACAGTAAAAAATGGGGTTAAGTCGATATCCCAAGGAGAAGAAACCATACACCACTCAATGTTTGGTAATCACAATCAATATTTATATATATATTTATATATATATATATATATCTCTATATCACAAAATGAAAATTTACAAAAGGATAAATTTGTATATAGTGCAGTGTCCCCAGTGAAAAATGGAAACTACGAAAATAGTGACATATTGTGACATAAAGAAAAAGGGTTTCCAAATTCGAGGTAAGGACGATCATCAAAAATGATACATAATAGGAGCAGTCTCCTTATACAATCATAGGGGCTGTTAAATGGTTCGCTTTAAAATATTGTCGACGGCGTTTCGACCCCCTGTAACAGTAAGGGGTCTCTTCAGGACCTATTGATGTAGGGACATCTATAATTAAGGGAAGAGAAGGATAGCATAAGTGTGAGCCCTGGAACAACTTTGTGGTAGTATGGAACAACAAGTGGGGCGGCCTCTACCTGAGAATGGAATGGCTGTCAGCTTCCCTCGCTGGGGTAAGTTTACCCTCGCAGCATCTGCCTTTTGCAGTAGAACTATATCTGATAGTTTTTACAAATTTCCTTTGTTTTCTCTCGCATGTATTTCGCCCGGCTGGGTCCCATGTGAGTAACCCTTCTACCTAATCACCTCCTTGTGGCACGCTTTTTCACGCTGACAGCCATTCCATTCTCCGGTACAGGCCGCACCACTTGTTGTTCCATACTACCACAAAGTTGTTCCAGGGCTCACACTTATGCATCTCCAGCCGGGCTGCATTGAACAGCCAGGCTGGAGAAACCCCAGACTCCCTGGTCTGAGCGGAGCGTCTTTCCAGCCCGCTCAGACCAATTCCCGTACTGCTCTGACATGAGAGCAGCGTGGGAATTGCACAGGGAGTCTGTCCCAGTGTATGCTGGGACCAGGGAGAGATGTCGGAGGCGTGACACGACGCGGGAGGTGGCTGCAGCTACAGGTACTTTTTATTCCCCCGCACGCTCCCCCTCCGCGCTTCCCTGCACCCCCTCCACCCGCCTCACCACCTTCATTGTCGGCCGCGCCTGTGGAGCTCCTCTAACTGCGGAAGGATGTACGCCACCTGAAAAAACACCACTGACCCTGGAGACCCCTCCCCCCCCCAAGTTTGAAGATATCTGCCTTAGTAAACCATATTGTATTCCTGCATTGAGAGGCATTTATTTTGTGATCATTTTTAAACCCCAACAACAATGCCATTAGTGAACCAAGATGCATGTCAGTTGTCATATGTACCCTGCATGTGGCTTGTGTTCCTATTCTAGATGGAGCAACATTATAATTTTGAATCAAATAGACGGTTTTTGTACAGCCCTCCCACCCCCGCCCCATAAACCGCCAATTCGTAAAACATGTGGACAAGGAAGTGTGGGGACGGAGGGCACCAAACGATGCAATATAGCAAACCGCAATTCACCACACCATGTTAGTGCAGTGCCTCAGGTTAACTTGGCTGAATCTGACAACGTGGCAAAATTTTAGTGGTCAGTGCTGCATTTAATATTCTATACTTGACCTACTCTGGTCTTGACATGGCAGGCTGCCAGTTGCAGATGGTTCAGGTCATTCCACACACAATTCTGACTCAGTGCTGTTCACTTTACAGCTTAGATTTCGTTCCAGATGGCGTGGCCTCTAAATGTGATGCCTGGCAGAACTAGATCAGTCAGCGAGGACTCTTGGGATGAGTAACATTAAACCTTATGCAGACTTCTTCCTAGTCTTCTTCCTACAGCACCCAAATCTGCATCTATTGGTTGCACCTCTGCCTGCTCAACTACACCACTCACTGAAGTGAAGATTAAGGGTTGTGCAACGGTAAGCCTGATGTCCTTGTGTCAATACTGTCACATGCACACTGGAACTTCAGGAAGTGCCTGGTTGCCTGACCTTTGCTACATGCAAGTGTGAGGCAGCTTTGCATCGTGCATTTTATCATTTATTTGTACTTTTTTCTTTTTTTTTGTCTGAATTTGAAAAGAATGGATCAAGTACTAAGAATGGTCCTATCTAGGAACAAGGTTAGGTTATCGTGCCCATTTGCTGCACACCCTAGAATTCTGCAACCTTTGACAGAAAATGTTCTTGATGTCACCCACCCCCATTGGGGGTAGAGGTACATTTTGCAGGCCATCTGAGGAAAATGTTCCATTGCGTCATTAGACCATAGTTTCTTAATAGATCCGAAATGCCTGGGTTTATTGCTTGTTTTAATTTACCATTCGCAAAAGGCATAGTAAATCTCTTCTGAGGGGGCGGATGTGGGGTAATGGGGACAAAGGGCGTTATTGTCGTGAACGTTAACAGTCTTTGTTGTTGTCCCCCGTTATGAATGAAATGTGCAAACCCTCCATTCTACAATTAACTTTACAGATTCTTGAGGATGGAAGAATGGCTGAAGGGAATAAATTCATCTACACCTTCACCAAAGTGAATTTTAACTGTTTAATAGTACCCTCTAGGTCTATTATGACCCAGAAAAGGGTTCCACTGGCAGTTTTTGCATTAATATTAAGATAAATACTCTTCTACATAAATAGGTGGGTAAAGCAATTATTTTGAAGCAGACGTTATGGAATGAATGAAATACAAGTTGGTATCCCCTCGAACAATTACCGCAATTTCCGGTGGTGGTGGTGGGCGAACTTGGGAATGTGTTTATTCCCCACCACTTGCATGGTGCAAACTGGAAGTGAGTCCATATTCCATGTTTTTGGGAAGTGGGGGAGATGTAGTTATTTTCAGAGATTTTTGTTGTTGTTGTTGAGAAGGCCTGCAATACTGCACAACCTCACACTGAGCCCACTTCAGTACCCTGGTGGATTGATGGAGGCATTTTGGCTGCTGAGGGTTTTATGTTTGACTGCAGCTGTGGAGGGATAATCCTCTCTAGTGCATCCTTCTCTGATGTGGTGTCCCATTTTTACTAGTATAAAATCCCCTTTTCTGATAGACTGGCTTCAGTTGGGTCGCATATTTTGCCTAAGATTCCTCCACTTCGTTTTTAGTCACAGATTATATTCTAAAAAGCTGCCAAGTCACGAGCGTCATCTCGTAAGTTAAGAAAAATTGTTTGATAACCGTTTTTTGAAGGTGCTTTCAGATCAAAACTACGGGGAAACGTCGCACCAATGTACTATAGGTCTTCAAATCATTGCTGTGAATAAGGCAGGAACTGTATCGAAGGCAAATGGTGTTATTTAGCCAATGTAATTTAGGGAATTTATAGGGATTCCTCCTTAGTTATGCACCTTCCGTTTGATAGTTGCTGGTCCTTGGCCCAACACCATCCCCTGCTACTATGACTAGATATGTTGGTGTTGCTGATCTCATCTTCTGTGTGCATGTTAACAACATTGCGGGTACATATTGCTTCCTTTTGAACAGTTTATAGAAAATTCATCCTTGCCTCTTATTTGAAGTAAGGTTGGTGATAAGGCAGATATCTGATCCTGTTTGGATTGTGCTAAAGGCAGCTGGCACTTCTGTTTTACCTCTGCATGCTTCTTTTGAATCCCGGTTGGTCTTCCTCCACAGGTGAATGGATCTTGTTTAAGGCAGTGTGTGGTGCACAAGGCACATGCTGGCACTTGTTCTGTGGATCTCCGCTCTGTTCCAGCCGTATGTGCCCCGCTCACGTGCTTCATTTCTCTTCTCATGCAGTCTAGGTTGTGCCTAGGTCCCTTTAAATCGGAGCAGGCGGATGCGGTTTCTTGGTTTTTCTGTCTCATTCACCAGCGGTAAAACAATCTGCCCATGTGGGGGCCTGATTAGTAATGTGCGTCTAAGGGTAGAGCACCTTAAAGCCACACCTATAGGCATTGCCAGTGCTAGTTAATGTTAATTTTAACTGCTCTGTTCCTGAAATCTAAATGTTAGTTAATTGGTTTAACTTGTCTTCTCCTGTGATAAAACATGACACTGCATTATTTGCTGTTGGGCCCCTTTCACCAAAAGAATAATTTTCTGATCACTTTTTTTTTGTAGTATCAAATTGGATGCGAGAAGATGGCTCCTTTACCATCCAGCGTGTCAACATCCATAACAACTATGACTTTGACATCTTCTGTTACCTGTCCAGCTTACATGGGTGACCTGCACAGTACAAAATCTGCATTCTCCAGTGTGAGGAGTCCAACTGCTTCTATCAAAATCTCTCAGTTATCCGATGCACTTGTAGAAAGTATATCTTCCAGTGGCGCTCATACATCTACAGAAATGTCTTCAGTTGCCTCTTCTTTTAGTTCTGTGGATTTGTATACAGCTAAGCCTACGTTTAATAGCGAGAGGAGTATGTCTAGTAAACTCTCCCCTATAGCCCATACACCAGTAGATAAAACAGATGTTTCAGTAAAAGGCATCCTGAAAATGGAACCCCGGCAGCTCTTTGTGGAGGAAAACGACAAGAGAATGGCAACAGATGATTATATTCTGGAAGCGAAAGCCAGAGCCTTCACACAAGAAGATAAGGGAAGAGGAAAGTACAGCTCCTATGTGGAAGAAACCACACATCCTGCACTTAAAATAGTTGACGAGATAGAGGAGAACCACATAGACTCGAAACATGTTACCTCGAGTAAACTTGCAATGAATGTGCTGAGCCCAGAGACAGATCTCCATCCTCCTGACCTAAAGGAACTATATGGCCCTGAACGCACTGTGCAGGAAAAACACTTGGCTAGAGCAATGCATCCATATGACGAGAAGAGACAGCCACAAAACTTCCTGAAAAGTCCTGCTTTGCATTCTGGTAAGAACACAATGGAGACTTTTGTATTGCTAAACCATTGTTATAAAATGAAAAAAGTTTCCTTACTTTTTACCAAAGCCTATGTAAAGTTTAGTTTTATGGAAAATCTATGTTAAATCAAGATATTGTAAGTGACTTTCAATATGTGATGTGCACTACGCAAGGTTGCAGCCAGATTCCACTTAGTTTGTGCTTGGACTGCGGCAGCATTCTAAAAATGGGTGTTTCGGTATATTGGTAGTGTGCATTGTCTGACCTCAACAAAGCAGCACGACAGCAGGCATTTTAACAGTTTGTTCTATATGCATTTTTTCTTACAGATTGATTTGAGACACTTCATGTGATCAATGTGATATTTCGCTAAATACAGTAACCAAAGAGTAAAAATCCCATCAAAAGTACATGTATGGCAGCAAGAATTTGTGTAGTCCTATAGTTTAAACAGCATCACACTCCTAAGTCACTGCTTAACCATTTTTGTCTGGAATAAGGAGGAAATAATTAGTATAGGGAGAGATGTCAAATTGTTGCTTTTGGTTTTAACTTCTATGCCATTTAATCTTCCCCCTAGACTAAACATTTCCCATCAAAGATTGTACACTGAAACCTATCCCACAGTACAGTAGGAAAAAAATGTGCATTTATTTAATTTATAGGTGAAGGTCCTGAACTGTATTCAAATACTTTGAGGATCAAAGCTTCTGCAAATCACAATTTTTTACTTATAAAATTACTTATTTGTAGTCTGCAAACACGTTGGCCTAAAATTGAACGCAAACAAAGAGTTCCACAAACCTTCAATTAAAAAAAAAAAAGTTCAGAACATTGAGACCCTTAAATTAGTTTTGAAATAGATTTTTTTTTTTTTATGTAGATGAGCCTGAAAGATGGCTAAATAAGTGTTACTACTTTATTATGCCCACAGCTGGGGGGGTGGGGGTGGTAACATCTAGAGTAATTCCTCAGCAGTTTTGTATCTCATCTTTGAAATACAGTGGTAGAGTTTTTTCACAGAAGGTTCTGGAGTACTGCGTTTTCGGCAGGTTACTGGGCCCAAAGACCATTGTTTCTGAGCATAAATGAACATTTCCCAAGTAAACTATGCTAGCAGTCGAAGACTTCCCTCCTGCCATATGTTAATTACATTTCTCGCGATCGTGATTTCAGAGCTATCTTCGAAGAAATCGGTGGAAACTCAATATGAAATAACTACTAGAAATGTGAAAAAATAATCCTGTCTTGCTCCGGTAGCTGTCACTGTTCTGCCCTCAAAAAGCCAAATTGTAGCTTGATGTCTCCATGAGTAAGTGAGCACTGGCCACAGCAAACTTGGTCTAGACCATGCTGCAAACAACTCAGCAGTGCTTGTGCAAAGTCACCGTGCAAAATAGACTTGCGAGTTAAACGTTCTTCAAAACCATGTGAATACCATATTGGAAAATAAATAGGCATGCTGGCCATTATGCATAGTGACCCAAGCCACGCAGGTCGCTGGAAGATTTTAGAAAGCATGGCATTTGGATGTTTCGTTTGTCAGGAGCTCGGCCATTGCACACCCTCAGACATTCCTCTGTGTTCACTTTTGTGGGCCACTGGTTGTGCAAATGGTGATACTGTGCCTCTGTAGCTGAACGGCTCTTCCAAGAGGTCTGTAATCTATCGCTGAATAGCTAGCTGACTGCCACTATGATTTGACCTAGGACAGGGTAAATACACCATCTCCCTCTGTAGGAATGAATATTGCAGCTGCAACAACTCACTCGCACCTTCCTGTGCCTGAGATATTGTCGGATTAGGAAGAACCTCAATCTTGCTACTAATGTTGAGAGTTTGAGTGAAGCGATTTGAGGGAAGGCTTTAACTTGCTGCTGACCGAATGAATGAGTGATTTAAGAGTCCCTGAATTTGCCACCAAAGCTTGGAAACTTATATATTGTGTGTGAGCCATGCAGCTAGGGTTTAGAGCCACGTATAGATAATAAAGTTAAGCTTCCCTCGTGCTTTTCTTGGCTTTAGGAGGGCTGCCAGAACAGCACAGGCTTTACAAGGAGTTTGATTTTCACCATGCCTGCTAGAATCTGAATTGGGAGCATCCTGTTGAAAGGTAACTGCTTGAGGCTACTCTCCACAGAAGGTCATTCCATGCCTGTGGAAGAGAACTGTCAATGGAAAGCCTAGTTGAAATGTGGTGTGCGAGCTCCATCAGAATCCTAGTTTTCTACTACATTATTGTAAATTACCATATCCTCGTGCCATTTCGATGTCTTGTGAGAATTTTTAGTTGAAGTATGTAAAGTCTTGCTCGCCTGGTAAACCAGTATCTTGCAAAGGTCTTTCCTTAATGTTTCAAACAGAACTAGGGTAATGCTAGTGAGATATTGACAACTTAAAAAGCCAATTCCTAAAATCCAAGTAATCTGGTGCGCTCTTCTTGCTTGTACGAGGTATGTAAATTGAAAGCTTGAAAATAGCATTGGCTTCCTGGCATCTCTACTCCAGACTTGGTGAGCAAACATTTCAAAATGTATTATAATCGCATACGTTTCAGCTGAAACGATAAGCTGCCTGGTTAAATAATTAAGTTGCTAGACGAGTTTACCTCTAAGTTGCAGATCGTATTACTTGGTCACAATCGTTCTTTAGGCATTCTGAGAAGTGGCAAATGAGCCATATGCTACTAAAGCTTGACTTCTGTGGGCATTTGCTCAGGTTGTGTAAGGGAGTGCTCATGACACTGACTGGAGAGACAGGGAGGTCCTCGAGGGGGATTAAAGGCTTGAAGTGTTACAGGGACTAGAATCATAGGTTGGATTTCTAAATTGTTTTAAGCAAAATGGTGGATTACATTGCGCTATACTATACTTTGAACTGCATCTTTATTATGGGAATGCTGCCACTGTAATGCTTTTCTTTATATGGATTTAGAGCCATGGTGATTTTCAACTTTTCTTGCCATGGGCCAATTCATTTCAAAACCTTCATACTAAACAGCTTCTTGCTATTTAAAAAAAACAAAAAACTGTTGGACAGTAACTGTCCAAGCTTAACCTCTTTGGTACTAGTGCCAGATGGATTACCTTTTGTCAGATTTGGGCTGCTGGGGTAAAGTGACCCCAAGTGCTTTTTTTTTTTTTTTTTAACCTCGGTGACCAACCGCGCATATGGCACGCTGACATTCATCAGCCTCCTAAATAATAAAATATTTGTTTGGGTAAGATGTATTATTGAAGGGGGAGGGTGGAATCTTTCCTTTTGAATGTTAACTCCCAAGAGGATCCATGCTTGGGGATCGGCACAGAACTGCCCAAGCAGGGAGAAATTTGCTTCACATCAGGGAGGGGACGAGTGCATGCCAAGTAAGGGTAAGTGTTTCCCCTAGAAAAGGGGCAAGGCAGAAAGCCCTATAGAAACCAGGTATTTTTTTTCTTTCTAAATATTGTGTGGATTCATCCAGGCATTGAGCCTCACACAACTTCTAATGGGCCCAATAGTCTGTCTGCAATGAGAGGGTGCAGAAAGCGCACTAAACACAAGGGTTTACTTAGGTTTACAAAGAAATATGGGGCAGGCGACCCACTGTCATCAGGCCTTAACCCCACCCTGTAGTTCCCCGCGCAACCCCTGGAGAAAAGATTAGAGAATGTATCCCCAATGTGACTGGGGAGGTGTTTAGGGGAGAAGCCCACTGCATGACAGGGATAGATTTAAAGAAATACAAGAATTCACTAGGGGCCAGCCTGTCATGGCATCAGGCTGCACCCCACTCCTAACACCCCAACAGCCTATGTGCCCCCTGGGGCCTAGAGCATCCCCAGGGGAAACCAAAGGAAATTTGTATTCTTTTGTGCATAGTTTAGACATATGCACTGGCACAATGGGTGCATGGGAGAGGTTAAAATCCCAGATTTTCCATACTTGCCGTGGTGAATTGCTGCTCTATTTAGGCTCTGGGCCAGTGTGCAACCTGGGAGCCCAACCTGTGGGCATATTTAAAACCTAGAGGCCCCAGGAATCCAAGGTGATGTATCGGGACTTTTTCTTAAATAGAATGTCCTACAAATGTTGCATACTTGTGCAACAGAAAACTCTGGCTTTTCCAGCCAGTGGTCGAAGTCTTACCACTTTTCTTTCTTACACTTCTCCTGATGGAGTCTGTTCCCCATATGTTGGTGGGCTAAATAGATCATTGGAACAGACCAAAACTTTAATCATGTGAAGACAAAAGTGGGCTACCATTTGTATTGATAGAGAGGTGTGGAAATGCTGGGTAGTAGGCGTTTTGTGGATCCCTGTAGGTTCCAGAACTTTGCCTCACAGGAATATGAAGAAAATACCTGATTTTACCCAAAATGTAATGTTTACACGCCATTCTGAGTTTGAAAACATAGTGGGGATCTATACATATCACACCACCCTGAATTCCCCCGGGTGTCTAGTTTTCAGAAATGGTTTGATTTCGTAGGCTTTCCTTGGTGGTAGGCGAGCTCATCCCAAATAACGTAGCTACCCACGTTGCCAAAATGAGGCATTTTTCAAGCCTAAAACGTAATGTTTCCATGTTGCGTTTTGGGTGGGGTCTTTCCTGTCTTAAGCAATAAACACAGCCACACAAATGGGGTACCGTGTTACAAAGACAAGTGTCTACACAAGATAGAACACTTTTTATTATTAATTGAATTTCTTTCCACTTCTTGCGTTCAAGTGTAAGCCATTGTGTAAGCAAGAACACATTTTGCACAATGCCCTCTGAATCGCATGACAGTATGGCAAGTCACAAATTCAGAGTTCGACAAATAAGCAGTTTTCCTAAACTAACTAGCTTGGTCATATTTTAAAGAGTGCATAGGTTTCCTTCATACCCATTGTCATTCATCATATTTTACCACATGCATTGATTCAGGTTTGGCATACAATGAAAAATCATTATAATGTGCAGCTCAGGTGTTGGTTCCAGAATTGCTTGTTTTTGGACGACCAACAAACACCATCTCTGCTACTGGGAGGGTCTGATGGACAGAACAGTATATAATTTGTATAAATTGCCTATCATGGCCAAAATATTACAGGTGAAAATGTGGCCACTAATTTCCCTATTTAATTTCTTATTCATTGTAAGTTTTTCTTTTCGCCAATTAATTTCTTTGGGAAAACACTGCACGGCCTACACACACTACTCTGTGCTGAATAATGTAAACATTTTCTCTTAAGTTTTGACCACAAAGGGCAAGCAGATGGATACCACAAGAAATAGTAAGTCTAATACCACTTAGAAAAATTCAGAAAAACTGTTAAAAAAAATAAAAAATTGACAGCTCTGCCTGTTCCTGAAAGCTCCGAAGATTGAGGTATCACAGTGAAACATGTCTTACCAATTTTATAAAGAAACACCTTGCATTTCTTGCACAACACTTTTTTACCCATTTAAAAAAGTGTGCACATGTGTGTATATAAATGTGTGTATGTGCGTGTATGTGCATGTATTTGTGTATGTATTTATGTGTATATATATATATGTATGTTGGTGAATGAGTGGATGTGTGTAGATCTTGGAATTACTGAATAGGTGTGTTGTAACTGGTATTGGTATGTCCATTGTTTTGAAAATGTTAGTTTGTATTTTTGAGTGTCTCAAAGGTTATATTAGGGTGAGAGGTCTGCCACTCTATCACAAGGATGATGTCATGAGTGATGTAATATGTGACGTCATCAGCAGTGCATTGCGGGCGCGCGAGTTATAGTAAGCTGAACTAACTATAACGGGGGAATTTCTATGGCTTTGTACGAGTGAAATGTCCAACTAACTATAACGCCCCTGAAACCTATGGTTTTTTCAGTGAATTTCTAAGGTTTTTTAAATGCTAATTTCTAACTATAACGTGCCTGAAACCTATTCAGTGAATATATATATATATTTATTATACTATGTATACATGTGAAAATGTCTCGGTCCCCTGTTTGCCTCGGTGGCACGGAAAAAATGGGTGGAACTGACGTCAGCACACCGACTAGGTCCTCTTATGGCTCCGATGACGTCATACGGTGTCGCGAGCGGAGCCGTGCTCGTTGACGTGGGAGAGCTAGGAAAGAATTTCCGTGGAATGCTGGTGCAGGGGATATTCACCTAAGTGTTCAGGCTAGTCCTTTGGGAGCAACTGTTTGTTGCCACTCCAGAAACCGAAACCAGTGATCCGAGGGCAGAGGCCCTGCAGATGGCACACGAGGTGGGGTGCCCAGTCGTGTGCACCAGCGGGGCAGCGAAGTGACAAGCACCACAACCCACAAAAAAGGTAACGAGGGCACTGAATAACACAGGATCTTCTCTTTGTATCCGGCAGGAACAACGAAGTTAAAATGCCCTAGTACCAAAATGTAGAATTAGTGCTACAACGGTCTTCAAGAGGACCTGCGATGCCGCTTCTGCCTCCCGTACCCTGGAGGCGGCACATGGGTCACGCGGTACGGTCATACTGCGGTGGGACGCACACTCGTTGATCTCTCATGGCACTGCTCCACACTTCAGGGAGGACGCTTTCCATTAGCTATGTTTTCTGATGACATGTCGCGCCGGCCCCGTCCAACAACAGAACTCCTTTAGATCCAAACACTCTTCCACTCTCTCACCGTAAATGAAACCAGGCCACGCGGACACTTTCAGAATACAACAGCCGGGAATGCACTTTTCGGTAAAAAACCACATTCCCTCCTCCTAATTAATCAAATAAACGTCTCACTGAAGAACAGGGGCCAGCTTCGATCGTAAACAGCCGTTACAACGACTTTTTTACTTTGCGATACCATTACAACGCATGCATTACCACGCATGCGTTGTACATCACGAAGTCATAACTAAGCATTTTTTTCGAACGCATGGTCGTTTACCACGTATGCCTTTACACCGAATTTTGTTGTAAAGGTATGTATGGTAAATGACCATGCGTTCTAAAAACATGTAGACGATCCATGTCGTAAGGAAACGGAGGCTGTTCCGTTTCCTCACAACGACGTGCACCGGCCATAAGATGACGTGAAGCAGGAACCACGAGGAGTGAGAGGTAAGGGGGATTAGGCATGGGGTGGGGCTTTCTTTTCTAGGGTTTAGGGTAGTGCAGTGGTGTTTGGGTGGTGTAGGGGGTCGTCCTGGGGGTAGTGTTTTAGGGTTTAGGGTAGTGCAGTAGTGTAGGGGGTCATGCTGGTGGTAGTGTTTTAGGGTTTAGGGTAGTGCAGTGGTGTTTGTGTAGTGTAGGGGGTCATGCTGGGGTAGTGTTTTAGGGTTTAAGGCAGTGCAGTGGTTTGTGTAGTGAAGGGGGTCATGCTGTGGGTAGTGATTTAGGGTTTAGGCAGTGCAGTCGTGTTTGTGTAGTGTAGGGGGTCGTGTTTTAGGGTATAGGGTAGTGCAGTGGTGTTTGGGTAGTGTAGGGGGTCGTGCTGGGGGTAGTGTTTTAGGGTTTAGGGTAGTGCAGTGGTGTTTGGGTAGTGTAGGGGGTCGTGCTGGGGGTAGTGTTTTAGGGTTTAGGGTAGTGCAGTGGTGTTTGTGTAGTGTGGGAGGTCATGCTGGGGGTATATTTAGGGTTTAGGGTAGTGCAGTTATGTTTGGGTAGTGTAGGGTGTCGTGCAGGGGGTAGTGTTTTAGGGTTTAGGGTAGTGCAGTGGTGTTTGGGTAGTGGAGGGGGGGTAGTGTTTTAGGGTTTAGGGTAGTGCGCCAAACCAGCCACAATATCCGTGGACAAAGGGGATCCTGACTCTTTGGAACGCTCCGTCAATTGAATAATTTGGGTCAAGGGCCCTACCACGTCCAAGAGCTATCAATTCCGTTCTTGGGATCCCTCATATACTTGGAGAAAAAGGTACATAGTTTCTCATCAATTTCAGGCGTGTGTGCCACCTTCCCCTTCAGTGAGGGCCTGGGGCATTCTCCCCTCATCCTATTCCTGACCTCCCTTTCAAGGGGTTGATGGATTTTCCCCACCACATACTCTGCCACTTTGGCGTCAGGTGTCCACTCTGCCGACCTAGGATGGTAAATTTGGGTAGGCTCGAACATGTCCGAGTGGACCCCGTCCCCAACCGGGGACTGAGAGGAGTGGGACTCTGGACGCCAGGGACGCCCGAGTCCTTATCCTCATCGGAGGAGAAATCGTCCTCCGATACACCCTCTCCCTCTAAGGGAAACCCGCCGTCGGGGTCTACAATAGTGGTGACAGTGTCGCAATTTTCACCGGGCCCCTCCTCCTCCCGGCAGGGTGCATGTTTTAGCGTTCGCGCACTCTTGAGGAAGGTCTCCGTAAGTTTATCAAATCCTTCCAAGTGCCCCGCGTTATGCTTAACGGCCCTTTTATTCCCCATCTGGGAGCTACTTGGACCCACCACCACCAGATCTGGGTCACTGAACACCCCAGGGATGCTTTTCGCCAGCTTATCAACCTGATCCCTAAGAGGAGCCAGCGCCCTAGAAATAGCCAGAGAGAGGGCTTGGTCCACTGCTGGAGGGAGAAGTTGGGGGCCATTCCTCCTCCACTTCCTGGTAGGAGGAGTAAAAATGGTCTTCTGGAGAAGACATGATAGCAGAGGGTGTGAGCACAGAACAAATGCCCTTAAAATCCTTAAGACAGCCCCCTCGCCGGTGCTCCAACAGCTGGGCTTTCCCCGAAGCTGTTATAAGAATAGACTGAGGCGCAATACCAATTACCACCACCAGGTGGCGCTGGTCACGAACATGGCCGTGTGGGGAAATCACCGCGTAGCGGTGTCAAAATTAGGCGAAGGTTGGTCGGGAATCAAGCGGACACTAAAGAAGTGACCGGATTCCCAAACGCGCGTAAAGACCAGCGGGAGCGCTCGACGGAGCTGCCTAGCTCGGACCAGACGCGCCTGAGAGGATCTCACCGCGCGCAGAGCACACAGCAGGAGAAACTGCGAGGGGGAGAACGCGCTCGGGCAAGAGCCTGCTGCGCAGAGATTATGAAACAATACCAAGGCAATAATGCTAATAACGTCCACAAGAAACCGCTATACAAACAGCAACGTCAGATTAAGCCAAGAATGTAAGGAATGCACTTAACTGACGAGCAGTGAAGAAAGAGGAAGCGGAAGGGACGTCACGATATTATATACGATGGACTGTGATGATTGGCCTACAGTTGCCTTGGAGACTACCCCCCTAATGGTTCATGG